>ML682022.1:5743570-5759029 GCA_007922195.1 Podocnemis expansa | reverse complement strand
GGGAACATGAACTTGGCAGGGGACTTGGGAGGGGACTTGGGGAGGGAACATGAACTTGGCAGGGGACAGGGGTGAAGAGGTCCTGGGGCAGGGAGGGTTAGGCAACGCCTGTGGGGGGGTCCGGGGGGGGTGGCATGCCCCGCCTGCGCCCACGGCTGCCCTCCGCCCGCTGTCCCTGCTGGGGCGGTGATGTCTCCCGGCGCCGTCGGGGAGCCAGGGCCTCCGCAAGCTGGCGGATGGCTGCAGCCTGCTGCAGAAGAGCAGCTGGGAGCTCCACTGCGAGGACCTCTAGTGCCCTCGCCGCCCTGTCCTCAGCACCTGCCAGCTGCTCCAGGGAACGGAGCCCAGCTGCCTGGCGCTGCGCCTGCTCCCGCCGCCAGGCCTGGGTGGCACTGTGCATGGTCTCCCCGAGGTCCTCCAGGCTCTCCAGGAGCTCTGTGCGCGTCCTGGGGGCCCTCCGCCGTCGCCGCGGTGTCCTGGGGCTTGGGCGGTGGGGTCTGGGCGTGGGTGCCGGCCATTGCGGAGGGGCTCTGCGACGTGCTGCAGGGACGCAAAAAACACAGTTAGCCTCTGCCGCCTGCTGGTCCCGTCTGTGTGCACCTGTCTGCAGCACACGCCTGTGCCCTGACTGTCAGTGGGTCCTGGGATCCCGTGGGACATTGCCCTGGGGTAGGGCTCCTGGCCCCCAAAGCTTCAGAAGGAGGCTGGGACGGTACCCGATGGAGGACATTGGAGGACCCTGAGCAAGAAGGTTGTCTGGCCGAGGTAGTCATCAGGGTTTAAGGGGTCCTGGGACAGTTTCCCATATACGTTGGTATTCTCTGGCAGTCCAGGATCCTTCAGCCCCTCTGGGAAAAAGCCTGACAAACCTCTGTATTTTGACCTGCCTGCCAGACAGAGAATGGGAGGATAAAAAGAAGAACAGAGCAGAAGAAAGGAGACCATGGTCTCCTTTTGCCAGACATCTGGGACCCGTGCCCTGGAGGCACACATGCTCGTGGTGCCCACAAGGGTGAACTGGACCCAGCCACGCCTTGCACTTGGAGGTCTCCTGAGACCACTGGCCAGTGGTGTGCCCTGCCTGCTCTCCACCCCACCCAAGATGCTGCTGCATCTTTCCCAGCCAGTCCCTGGTCACCACCCCCCGGCACACAGGGGCCTTTGACCACGGTGCCACCTGTGTCCGTGGGACCCGTGGCCAGGGGGCCCCTCTGAGCCCATGAACCCTGGGCCCTACCCGCCCCGGTGCCTGGCCCTGGCCTCTACCCGTCCCGGGACCTGCTGGAAAGGCCCAGCCCTATGTCCCTCCATGGGGGGGGGGCATACTTACCCACGGGGGCTCCGGAGGTCTGCCGGGATGTCCCGGGGTCAGAGTCGGAGCCTGGGGCGGTGGTGGGCCCCTGCTCCTTGACACTGGTCTCCGCCTCTGCGGCCAGGAACAGCTCTGGGGTCATCGGGCTGGCCTCTGCCGCTGGTGGTGCTGCAGCTTGGGGTCCCCCAACAGAGATGTCGGAGGCGGCTGCCTCCGGGCCTGACGAGGGGCTCTGAGGCCCCCCGGAGGTGTCCACGGCCGCAGCGGGGGCACCACTGGGCTGTGTGCCCAGGAAGGCGTCCAGAGCCTCGAAATATGGGCAGGTGGCCTGGCTGCCAGGCCCCTGCAGTGCCCGGGCATCCCGGGTGCGGGCATACTCCTGTCGGAGAGATTTTATCTTGCTCCGCACTTGTTCGGTTGTACGGGGGTGCCCTCCCTGGGACATCGCATCTGCGATGTCATTGTAGATGTCACGGTTCCGGTGGCTGGCCCGGAACCGCTGGAGGATATCTGGTTGCTGCCAGATGTCCAGGAGGCACTGGACGTCCTCCTGTGTCCACACAGGAGCCCTCCTGCGTGTGGCAGCTGCGGGGCCTGGCTGCTGGGCCATGCTGCCAGCGTCAGCCCTGCCTGCCACGTTGCCTCACAGGCAAGCCCAGGCAGGGACTTCCCCCAGGGCACTGTGCACCCTGGGAGGAAGGTCAGCCGGTTATTTCAAAACAACAGTTGTTTCGAAATAACATGGCTATTAAAACAGTTATTTCAAAACAACTCGTTTCGAAATAACCGTTATTTCGAAACGGCATGGCTCTTTGGCGTTGTTTCGAAACAACCATTTCGAAACAACGCTCTTTCGACAGCCAACGAGGTTTAACTTGTTTCGAAAGCAGCACGGCTTCTTTCGAAATGGCCGTGCGTCGTGTGGCCATGCCACTTCTTATTTCGAAACAACCTCTGTTGTTTCGAAATAAGAACCCTGTGTAGACATACCCAAAGTGTCAAATGCTTAATATGTGAGTTGCCCATGCCGTGAAAAACAATATTAAGTAAAATAATATATTTTAAGGAAAATAATAATGTACATTAACAATAATAGACCATTCAACATAACAAAGCAAAACAGAGTATTATACAATGCATTTGGCTGCAGAAATGCCAGGGTCTATGTCTAACAAACTTGTCCCTGCCCTGGAGTAAGAGTGCCTGTAAAATGGCATATTGGGAGGTAAGAAGTAACCTATGCTGATGATAATTACACAGCATTATGCCAGGCACTCTAAGCTAGGCACATCATCCCTATCTGCATATTGCACTCACATTTCCTGCACACCCTGCGTTTCTGCCATCTATAGTGGTAGATCCGGAAAATGTTGCCCTCAGCAATGCCATGGTCTATTTCTAACAAACTTGTGAATACCGTGAAATAAAATAATATATAAAATAATATATTGTAATGAAAAAATAAGCCCTAGCTTCTCCCTGCAGGGTCAGTAGTCGATGTCCCCTCAGAGCTGCGCACCCGCAGCTACACATATGACCCTGCGCCTGCCCTCCTCCCCAATCCCTTCTTTCGCTCAACTCTGAGTAGTGGGGATGGAGGGAGGGTGCAGAATGTATGTGAGCTGCCCATCTCAAAGAAGGACACATTGGTTAGTAACACTTTCTTTCTCAAGCGCTGCTCACATTATTCTGATATGGGTGACTGCTAGCCGTATTTAGGATGGTGGATGGAGTTATTGCCTTCCTGCTCTGCAGACCATTCTGTCCAGCGCCGCATCATCTCACGCTTGTTGAACAATCGCTTGGTGCAGCAGGAACATATGGATTGATGACCAGGATGCCTCTCTACAGACCACCTGGATCGGGATCGGCGCAAGAAAAGCCGCAGAGGATGCTTGGGTTCTTGTTCAGTGTGCAGGGCCATAACTACAGTGGGGCAAATGGGGCTTTGCCCTGGGCACCCTGGAGCAGCTCAGTAGAGCCTCTCCTTTAAAAGGATCATTCAGCGCCCCTTGCTTCAGGCATCACTTATTGCAAGGGGCGCATTCTGAGTGGAATGCGCCCCGGGCTCTGGAATTGCTTGTGACGGCTCTGTCAGCATGCCCTGCCCCCTCAAGGAGGGGAGTGTTTGATCTTTTATAACAATCCTTAACACATTTCACTATCCAAGCCGAGAGGCACTGCATGGTTACTGTCTTGCCTCTTTTGGGTTTCATGACTGCCACGAATAGGTGGGATATTTTGCGGAACAGACATGTTCATTTAAAATAAGTCCATAATGTCCTTCTGACACCAAAGGTATGCCATTTTCCTTGGTTCTGTGTTACCTGGGGGTCAGGGAAGAAAATAGGCAGGAAGACGTCCTGTTTTAGGTAGAATGGAGAAACCACCTTGGGTTAGAAGGCCAGATGTGCGTGCAACTGCACCTTGACCACATGGAAAGTCATATATGGAAATTCAGAAGAGAGGGCCCTGAGCTCTGAGACCCACCTGGCTGAGGTTATCACAGCTAGTCAATTTCCAAAGGGGTAGCCGTGTTAGTCTAGTCCAGCAAAAAAACCAAGGAGTTGTGTGGCACTTTAAGACTAACAGATTTATTTTTCACATGACCTTTCGTGGGAGAAAATCACACTTCACCCATCTTCAAACCATCTGACAAAGTAGGATTTTCTCCCACGAAAGCTCATGCGAAAAATAAATCTGTTAGTCTTAAAGTGCCACGCGACTCCTTGTTTTTTTTATTCCAGCTAGGAAGGCCACCTTCCAGGACAGAACTAGAAGGGTATGTGTGAATCAGTAGGCTCATAAGGCGGTTGAGTCAGGGCCTGGAGTACCACATTCAGGCGCAATTGTGGGGTAGGGGCTTGCAGCATTGCGCAGCACGGCCTGACTCGAGGGCTCAGAGGCCAGCACAGCTTGGCAGCTGGCACAGCATGGCTCAGCTTGGCTGGGCTGCAGGCAGCTCAGGTCAATGTGGTGTGGCACGACTTGGAGGCCAGTCTGAGTCTTGGCCAGCAGTGCCACCACCACCACTGCCTGAGGTTCCAGCCAGTATGATGGGCGGCTCAGACTGGTGCAGCAACCAGCACGGCTCAGCTTGGCTGGGATGAACCTCCAGCAGTGGCACTGGCCAAGCTCCAGGCCAGCTCCCAACTCACAGTCCATCGCACTGGCCTGAGCTGCCCACTACTTTGCACTGTGCCTACAGCCCACCCGAGCTGAGCCATGCCAGACTCTGAGCCACCCACCATGCCGGCTGCTGAGCTGCACTGGCTGTTGAGCCGCTGAGTCAGGCTGTGCCACCTCACGCTGCAAGTCACCTCTACCCCTGCCTAACTCCCGACCCAAGGCTCACCCCCCACCACTTAATTTCGTTGTGGAGTCAGGGACTGGAGCCTCTACTCCATACAGGGAGGAGCGGGGGAGTGCAGCCTGGGGAGCCTGGAGCTGCTGCACCAAGCTCTTGTGGCCCCAACCTCCAGGCCACGCTTGGGGGCAGGCAGACACAGCCTTTGGCAATTGGGAGACCTAGGTGGGGGCCCCCATTGCCACCCTCCCTATCTCCCTAATCACCCCCCCTTCCAACTCTGGTGGGGGGGGGGGTGGGCCGTGGACCATCTGGGCCGGAGGCTGCTCTGCCAGCTTGCCTGCCTTGCCTCCCTGCAGTGAGTGTGGAGCAGCTAGCCCAGCCTACCCCCAACCCTTGAAAGGTAGGAAAATGAGGCAAAAGTGGTTGGATGAAGCTGAGGATAAGGAGTTGGAGTAGTCTCTTAAGAAGAAAACTTGGAAGGAGGCCATAGAGTCTGGGTGTGTAAAGCCCCAGATCTGTGTAATAGGGTATTGGAGTAAAAGTATGGGTATATTACCGACATATTTCTACATGCCTGCGTCATGATGTTTCCATGACTCAATGGGCCCACTCCCCCATCTCCAAGATGCAACAACTAGTGGTAGAGGATAGGTGAGGGTGATAGTTGATTAGAGGCATAAAATTTCTTTTGAAATGTACAATGTGTACGTGTCCCTGACTGGAATGAATTGAAAATGTGAGAGAGTTTCTTCCTTAATGGAAGACTCACTAGGGGGGGGGGGGCAGTTAGAGTATAGTGATGGATCAGCTACTCCTTCTGTTATGAACCCCCTCACAGAAGGAAAGAGCCCAGGAATAACCCTGAAGCTGAGAGATATCAGCGGAGGAGGGATTCATCCCAAAGAAAGGGAGCAGGACCAACATCTCCTGATCATCCCGTCTGTACTAGACTGAACCCAGGAAAGAGGGGTTCAGGTGTAGAAAGGGGGGGGGGGGGAGCTGGCCACTGACTGTCATAGGACTCAGCCGAGGGAAAAGGATATCATTAATGACTGGCTTACTACTGGCCCTCATGGAAGCCTGTGGATGCGAAAGGTAACACCAGGCATAAGCTTATGAGTCCCTTGAACATTTTGTGGTTCTGAGTTTGATTAAAAGAGGGCCAGCACCTTAGTTAAATGGGGGATATTAACCCTCTTTCTCTCTCACTTTTGTTGTTGTTGTTGTTTTTGTTGCTGGGAGACCACATAGAGATCCACCCAAACTGGCTTATCTTTGACACAGCCAGTCCTCAATTCACTTTTTCTAAAGTGGGGTGGGGGAGAGGGTTGGGCTTGCTACCTATGCACTCTCACTCCCTTGGGTAGGGCCTCTGTAGTAGGGTTTTGTACAACTTAGTCCAATACCTAGGGGTCTCTGAAAACAGGGAGGAATGGAGCACTGTAGACAGGAAGCTCCGAAGTAGTCCAACCCTACTGTTACTACCATCCTACTGGACATGCCCATGAGTGTACCAGTTAGCCCACCATTGGGGCCCTTAAATTCAGAACTTGGGTGTTTGCAAGCCCCAAGTCTCACCTTCCTGTGCCTAGCAGTTTGGGATTTATAGATATCCGGGGAGGGGAAAGAAACTTTCCTCCAACAGGAGGCATACGGGTTTCCTCATAAGATGAGGGGAAAACTGCAGTTTCATTAGGTTGAGTTGTCCTATAGCAAGATGTACGGAAGACTGGGAGCAGTCTGACAATGGACAGGAGGGTATGGCCATGCTTGAGGCTTTCCAGCTTGGACACCTCTACACTGGGCCTAAAAAGTATGTACATGCTCCAGGAATTAGCCGCTAGGGTGCGCATTGGCTGCCAACTTGGCGCTTCATGGAAAGGGGGCTCCGGGGGCTGGAGGTTTGAATCTGAGCAATGGCATGGGAAGTTGGCCGGATCTCGTGCTCTTAGGCTCCAACCTTAATGGCTGGTGGGGGTGGGTCAGAGCCCACTCCATTAGCAGTCTGAATAATAGGGTCTGTATCCCCGGTTCGAGAAGGTATGTAATGTTGGGACACAAGCATGATGGTGCTAGGTGTCCAAAATTGATAAGTTATGTGAGGGGCAAAAATATTTGTCCACATTGAAGGGAGACGTAGGGAGCCTTTGGCACCCCACAAGCTTTAAAAAGGGGCACTCTTTAGGAGCAATAGGGTGAGTAACAAGGACCATCAGGAGGTATGGCCCAGTGTGTCATTTTGAGGGATGTGGAGATATCTAATCCTATAAACCCCTCGTATATCCCATTGTCTACCTTGGACTTAATGGTCCTGATAATGCCTCTAAGGTAGAGGCCGATAGGGATCAACTTTACACTATTGAATAATGGAATTTAAGGGCATGGCACAAGCTGGAAACATGCGGGAGAGGGGGCATCCCCCGCAATGGAAAGGTTCTTAAGAATTCCTAAGAATTCCAACAGGACCACTGGCTTTCCTTACAGATGGAGGGGAGCAATGTTTCCTCTAACTTTTCGTAGGCTGTGTGCACAAAAAAATTTCTTTTGTGCAAATTTTTGTAACCAGTGTTCAAATCTGTGCACATGCCAGTGATTGTGGTCAAACTTGTGAGTGCAATGAAGTAAATGTGTATGATGCAAATAATATCTAAATTTTATTTTGATATGGTGATGGAAATGATTTTATAAATTACAAAGCCTTATTTGAAACATGCTATTTGAAATTACCTACTTAAAGCAGCATAAAAATATTAGCACTGTTGAATTTTTTTGTGCACACTTTATTTTGTTGTGTGCGCAGGTTTCACAACCTGTGTGCACACACATGTGCACAGCTTAGAGGGAACATAGGAAGGGAGTGCCCTGGCTTAGGGCCTTGCCTTGAGATCACCTTCGCATGCAGAATAATGCATGTTCCCCTGGTACTCAAAGGTGAACCAGATAGTAATCTTCGCACTACAGGGGAGGAGAAAATGGGAAGGGTTGCAAATTTTCGAAGTTTTAAGTATATTGTAACGTAGATAAGGGCTGGTGGAGTGAAGACTACAACCATGGAAAATGAACTGCCCCTTAATGGAAGGGGAGGGGCGGCTCATAGACCAGGAAAGCAACATGCCTAGATACTTTATATCCCCTCGTGGATCCCAGGCATCACAGAGCATTGCATCCGTTCCAGCTGAGAACAGAGGGCCACCTTCAAATGGAAGGTCCATTATGACCTGCTGGGAGGAGGGTGACACCCTTCCCTCCCAGAGCCACATCACTCACCACAGCATTGTGGCTTAGGCCACGCTGCGGCTCACTGTGTCTGAGGTGTCCCAGGCAGACAGCAATAAGTCCTGTGATGCCAGTCTGCCCTCTTCGAGAAAAGGGTCATAACCCTCCCTATTCTCCTGTGGGAGCAAGTGTCTGAACTTATTCATGAACTCCCCCACGTCCATAGCATGTCTGGCTACTAAGGCTTGATAGTTTGCTATTCTGAGCTGGAAGGTCAAGGAAGAGTAAGCCTTCCACCCCAGGAGAGCTAACTCCCTCACATCCCTCGATACCGGGTGGGGATCGTGAGGAGCTGGCCCCAGACCTAGGACTGCTTCCACCGCCACTTGAGACGGTGCCGGGTGGTAGGTGAGGAAGGGGAAGTCACTTGTGGAAATCTGGTATTTGTGGCCTGCTGTGTCCAATATGGGGACAATAGATTTGGGAGTTTGCCAACACAACCTAGCAACATTGGGGAGAAGTTTGGGTTGTTATACTTGTATGTGTTTTGTTTGTATCTCCCCTCCCCAGAAGTGGAAGCGTTACCTATTAGGTGACACAGTTGGATTGCACAATACTTTGATGGACATAATGAGACTGGGCACTTGGCTGCCTGCCAGGGGACTGGACTCTGCCTGGATACTGAGTGCTGTGGGCAGCACCTGGGTGTTGTGCACAGTGTTTGTGGCCCATGCGCATAAGTTTCTGGAAAGTGCTGTGTAATGGACATCTTTTGTGGCAGGAGAAATCCTGGCCACTGATTGGACAGGACAGCTGAACTTAAGGAGAACCCTGCTGAGGGAAAGGGTTCTTTGGAGGGACTGTCCTTCAGGAGTGTT
The DNA here is from genome assembly GCA_007922195.1 of Podocnemis expansa. NCBI lineage: Eukaryota > Metazoa > Chordata > Testudines > Podocnemididae > Podocnemis > Podocnemis expansa. Next base: position 5,750,313 of record ML682022.1, on the reverse strand, counting down.
CTTTGGTGGGATGCTTTTCTGGGATTTTTTGGAGAATCAGGAGTTCCTGGAGCTTGGAGAGGGAGCTGTAGAATGGCCAATTCCATCTTGGTTGCTCTGCAGTGTGCTGGCTCGGCTCCGTATAGGAACTCAGGGTGTGGACCACTGACATTTGGGGCGTCGGACTTTTGGACTTTGGATCTGGCTGTTGGGCCCAGAAGCAGATGGTCCAAGGTAGGAGGACTGCGGACCTGGAACCTGAAGCAGACAGGCTACAGGACCAGGATGGAAAGCAGATGGGGATACGTCGGTGCTTCAGATTAGAAACAATGCCCAGCCAGGTGAAGCACAATCATGAATAGGCTTCGCAACAGACTCTGTGGGTTAGGGATGGTCAGTGGTCAGGGCTTTTCTGTTCCTCTGTTTCATTAGTTACCACTCTTGTTTGTTTAGGTACCTGTTAGTTGTGTAAAACTCCTTTAGGTTAGGGCCTAAAACTTTCCTTAATAAACCTGTGTTTTTTTAATTCACCTGAGAAGTGGTGGTGTTATGCTGTATCTCTTAACTTGGGTTGACGGATACCTGACACAGGATCCAGTACCTGAGAGGAAGGTATTTGAAACAGGAGCTCCCTTATTATTCTGGGAGAGAGAGATATTTTCCTGCAACAGCGAGGTCCTGCATGCTGGGGTGTAAGGGCACTGTTATTGGTTCTGCCAAAGCAATCACTGGACCGAACAAAGTATCACTAGACCCCGTGGAAGAACGAGCCTCCAACCCCACACGAGCACAAACACAGTGCAGGAGGTCAAAATGTGCCCTATGGTCCCCAGTGTAGGAGCGGGACATGGGTTTCAGGGCTCTGACCGGTGCCAGAGGACATGGGGCTGAGCTGAGCTGAGCAGTACCGGAGGGACCCGTTGGGGTCTCCTGTGGAGACCACTCAGGGGGTCGGTATCTATATGGTGTTGGCACTGAGCGCCATGGACAAGGTCGTTTAGTCACTCTCAAGGTGCCCTCCTCAGGGCTCAGGGATTGAGAAACTTCATGGCTCTGTGTTTGCAGTGCTGGAGAAGGCAGGGTAACACGGAGCTGAGGGGAGGACTTAATGCAGCTGGGACCTTCATGGGTAGCCAGCTCAAGTGCAGGGGAACTCGGCATCTAAATCGGTGACAGAGTCTAATATCTCTGTCGGAGTGACCAGGCTTCTGACAAGAAGGGCAATTTACCCCTTTATTTGGGGTGGGTGAAGCACCAGAGTGGGAGGCATCAACAGAAGAAGAGCCTTCACTGCCTCAAAGGCCTCTGGGGTGGAAGGGACCAGTACCAGCTCCTGCTGGTCCCGAGGTGACCTCTTGATAGGCGCCACTGCTTCAGTACCACTACTGGTACCAAGCCCGTCTTCCTTCACTCTCTGGGAGAGCGGTGCCGGGTAGTCTCCAATGCCAAGCTGGCATGCAGTGCCGAAGGAGTCCCCGAAGCTTCAGGGGTAGGCTGCGATACTTGTTCTGAGGCCAACGCGTGGTGCCTTTGCTCTCTGTCTTTTATGGTCTGCAGTTTGTAGGACCAACAGATACAGCACTCGGTGACTAAATGGTTTTCACCCAAGCACCAGAGGCACTTCTCGTGGGGGTTGTCCCATGGGAAGGCCTGGCTGCAGGTAGCGCAAGGTTTGAACGCTGGCTTGGCAGGCGGTGAGTGGGAGTGATTTCCTTGCTCTGAGGTTTCACAGAAAATGGAACTGAGAAGGGACAGGGCTGTGGCCATATATATAGCCATGGGGTGGCCAGGGAGCGGCGGCTGCCAGCTGTTTTGACAGGCTAGGGCAAAAAGGTTTCCGACCAATCATGTGCTGCAGCACGGATACACTTATTACTGAATGTATCTGAGCAGCACTCAAAGAAGAACAAGTCTTTACAGCAGGACAAGCAATCAGGAACAATCCAACAGAAGACACTTGTGCCATAAAATTTCAAGTGTTAAAATTAAAAACCACAGTAAGAACTTCCCCAAGTAAAATATTAGATCACTGATTAAAATTGTTTACTTATCAGAAGGTAAGCTCATGGAATAAATAAAAAAGCTCATGGAATAAATAAATTTGTTGCTCTTTAAGTGCCACAGTACTCCTTGTTTGTTTTCCTTTAAAATTAGTTTCATGGTTGTTTTAAGATGTCTTGAATAAATGTTTGAGCCATTTTCAGTGTATAACAGTTGCTTAAATTGTCTGTTAAATGGAAACATAGGGATTGCCGTATTGGAACGGAGCTAGCCAGGTCCAGCTTTTTCAGAAGATGCAGGAAACCCTCCTATGGGTAATTCTGGAATAAGCTGCCCACATGGGAAGCGTCTTCTTTTCTCACTCATTTCCCAAAGCCAAAACAGGATAACATGAAAATAAATGATGATAATGGCATGCACATCAGATGATCACTATACCATTTAAAAAACCCACTCAGTTTATGAATCTGCATGCTGTGAAATCCTAGAAATGCTCTGCCTGTGACTGCAGCACAAGAGAATTTATGAAGTGCCCTGATTTTCCCAAGTGCTGTTCACCTGCCTGCTGAAAATTAGGCCTTGTGGCCCAGGCAGATGAGCTAAGGGACATGAGTTACTCCCAATGGCTATGTCTACACTCACAAAATTACTTCAAAGTAGTTAATTCAAAATAACTACCTCAAATTTAGGTTGAAGTTATTATTTTGGAATTAGCACTACTTCAAAATTATTACTTTGAATTAGAGAGTCTTCACTATGTAGGCACCCTGTACTTTAGGGGCCTCTGAAATCAAGTAGGAGGTTAACATTTAAGCAGTTCCTATGTGCTGTAAGTTTTCCACTGAGGGACTACAACTCCCACGATCCCTTGGAAGAGAGAGAGAAACCCTGGCTGCCCTCCAGGAAGCAGAGGGGGATAAAGGGGTCTGGGGAGACAGAGAGAGAATCATGTCTGTATCTGGAAGCTGCTGGGAGTGCTCCTGGGGTTCCTGAGATTGCTGGAGGTTCAACCAAGCAGGCAGCTTCAGAGGTTGGTGGCTTACTCAACTGAAAAGCAGGGTCTGAGCCTAGAGCTGGCTGAGCTAGATCTGCAGTAAGGGTGTGAGTGTCTGTCTCCCTCCTTCAATTTGGAGAAGGGCTTGTAAAGCAAGAGAGTCTACTGAGAGTGATTGGGCCTGAGGGGAGGCAGTGTGGCAGCCCCCTTGAACCAGGGTGAGGACTACAGACTATTGGTTGGGCTCTCTACAGATCTGCAGTGTTGTTCTGAGCGGATACACTGGACCAGCAGAGTGCTGCCTTGTCTCCTTCATTGACCCTCCAAGCATGCCCATGCAAGCAAGTGATTGGGGTTCTGAACTCTGGGAAGCGTGCCCTCTGAGTTGGAAAAAGGGCTGTGAACATGCTAGTTAGATAAGTTCCTGTAAACTGTATTCTGTGTCTGCTCACTGACTTATTTACTTGCCTCTGTGTATTTAAATTAGTAGTAATATTCAATTCCAAAATGTTGTTATAAGTTTCTTTGTCAAGTAAAGGTTTGTTACATGCAATTAAGCACTATTAATGTATTGTGTATATATAATTAGTAAGTTTGGAGTAGACCCATCCCACAGGTTATTCTTAGCTGCATGGATTTAGTCCTGGAGGCTCCCAAGGCACACCACTGAGCGTGTACTGGACCCAGCCAGGTGGAGGCACTGCCAAGCTTAATTTCCTGTAAAGTAAAGGGACTTCAGCAGAAGAGTGGATAGAGGATTCCCTCATTCCTGAGATCACCACTGGGAAACTCAGGATCTCATTGTCATCAAACTTAGGCACCTGTGCACATGTGAGTGTTGCCTGCTCCCAAGTAACCCAGGGAGAAAAAGGGAGACGGTTACAACTAGACTCTCTAATTCAAAATAGGGGAAGGCAGGCAAAAGAGTAGGGCAATTATTTCGAATTAAGCCTATTCCACAGGTTAGAAAGGATTAATTCAAAATAATAGCTTTGAAGTCAGCACTATTTCAAAATAAAAGCAGGTTTTATTATTTTGAATTAGTGCTTCATTATTTCAAATTAAGGAAACACTTAATTTGAAATAACCAAATCCATGCATGGACAGGAAAAAAGATATTTCTATTTAAGTTCCAAAGGGGCAGCCATGTTAGTCTAGTCCAGCGCGTGCAAAAAAAAGTCATCTCTCTCTCTCTCTCTCTCTCTCTCTAAGGACCATCTGTCTGAGATGGTGTGAAAAACATCATGCAAACCACAAATAATGGGAGGGGTGCATCATGAGAAATAATGCCCTGGAATCTCATCTGCTATAGTCTAGTCTAGGGGTCTCAAAACCATGCCTTGTGGGCCCACAGAGCTGCCTCCTGTGGCCCCTGATAACTCCCAGAATCTTGGGGCTCCCAGCTTTCCAACCTTGGAGTTTTCTGTAGAAGGAGACCAAGCAGCCTCGCCTCACCTCCCGCCTGAGTTATCAGCAACTGACAGGGAGGAGCTGAACTGCTGCCTGGGAGCTGCCCTATTCACATGCAGCAGTTGATTGCCCTATTCACATGCAGCACTTGATCAGGAACTGCCCTATTCACATGCAACAGCTGAAGCAGACTGAGCAGTCCAGAGAAGACTCAGGTGGGGGGGGGCTTAAAGGAGGGTGGCCTGAGCCTATGGGGAGGGTTCACCGGGGGCTCCATTCTGGGGGAGCACCAGAAAGCCGCACCACTAGCCACAGCATGGCCCCCAGGGCTTTCCCTGCTGCCAGGCCTGGCACAGGCAGGGGATGTTTCCCCCCATGAGGGTGGGGTAGTGGTTTTTCTTCCACCTGCCCCAGTGCTGCTAAATTCTGGCAGGATGGGGATGTTTTCCCCTATGCCAGTTCCACCACAGCCAAATTCAAGTGAGCAGGTGGGCAGGGGGTGTTTCCCCCTCTGCCAACCCCAGCGTGGCCAAACTTGAGCAGGTAGTAGGGAGAGTGTTTCCCCCATCCCTGGTTCCAGCGCTGCCCCAGGGCCAGGCAGGGGGCTTATTTATTGTCCTGTGGAGGGCTCTGACCAAACTGTTTGCCGTCTGTCCTGTGATGTGGCTGCTTTCCTCCCCTCCTGGCTTGGGGATACATGCAGCTCCCTCTTTTTAAAACAAAAAAACCAAAAATCTTCTAAAACAATTTAATTTTCTTTAAAAAAACTAAAACCTTTATAAAAATTTAATTTCAATTAAATTTAATTCATTTTAATAAATCAAACTGCAATTAATTTATTTCAACTAACATCAATTTGAATTCAATAAATTAAATATTAATTTAATTTAACTAAATTAACCAGTGGTCCTTCAGGGTTTGAAAAAGTATATTTTTTGCCCTTAAACCAAAAAAGATAGGGAACCACTGACTTATAATGTAAAATTTTAAGTGTGTTTGTTTACTCTTTGTCTTTTTGATGATTTTCCCATTTTGAATGGAAGTAATTCTAAAAGGAAACATGTGTTTTGGCTTTGGAAAGACTGTCAAAATTAGCACAGACTTCATGTTACAGTTTCATAAAAGTTAATAAATTGACTTTTATTAGCATACTATATTACTCTTCATTTTTTACTGTACTTCCGCATCATTGTATGAAAAGGTTTCAGTGGTGTGGCCCTCGGGCCAATATCCTAGTCCTCATGCGGCCCTTGAGGTGATTTGAGTTTGAGACCCCTGGTCTAGTCTAAAGAAGAAAAGGAAATGAGAAGCAGATCTCTGTTTGCCTCAGATACAGATTATTCCAGCAGTGCCAACAGCAGGAATTAGGAAACCAATTTAAAAATGAAGTAAACCCATACAGACAAAAAGGAACTGGAAGGCCCAAGGGAACTGGGGTTCATGTTTGGAAGTAGAAACTTGCTGAACTAAGAGTCTGGCCTCTAACTCATCTGTTTTCCAATTGTCTATGTGTGGCTGCAAATAACAGTGGGTATGTCTACACTTTGAAATAACTTCTATGTAAGGAGGCTTAAATAGAAATGAAACAAGAAGTCCTGTGGCACTTAAAGACTAACAGATTTATTTTTCTCATGAGCTTTTGTGGGAGAAAATCCCACTTCGTCAGATGCTTTGAAGATGGGGGAACTTACAGAATGGAATGAAAATAAATGCAAGGGAGTGTAAAACGTAGGATCAAGTAACAGCAAATCAGAGCAGTTGTTTAGGTTCAAACTCTGGGGAGGCTGAAGTCAAATTACCTTTTGTAATGGGAAAAGAACTCAATCTCAATTTATATCTGCTTTCACACAATTTAATTTGCATATTAATTCCAGTTGAGCTGTTTCTCTGAAGTCTTAATGTCCCATTGATGCCTCTGAGTACAGTCGTTAACAAATCATTCAGAGTGATTAGAAAGATGGAGGTGCTCAGCAACTGTTTTTGTTGTTTTGTGATTTCTGATGTCAGGTTTGTGTTCATTTATTCTTTTGCACATTCTTTTGTCTGATATATAAGGTGTTAGGGCGTTTCTGGCACAGATCGCATTAGTAGATGAGCAGGTAAATGAGCCTTTGATGGAGTAGCTGGCTTGATTAGGACCTAGGATGGTATCCAGTGGGCAGACTTGGCAGCATGGTTTGTTGCAGGGGTCTGTGCCTGCGTTAATGTTTCTGTTGTTAGATCTGTAGTTGCTGGTGAGTATCTGTAGGTGAGGAGAGGTCTGTCTCCCAAGGCTTGAGAGAGTGAGGGATCATCTTTTAGAATAGGCTGTAGGTCCTTAATGATCTGTTGTAGAGGTCTGACTTGAGGGTTGTATGTG
>ML682022.1:5630079-5727890 GCA_007922195.1 Podocnemis expansa | reverse complement strand
CCCCGGGTGTCAGAGATCCCAGTCCACTGCCCCCAGGCTGGCTGGTGGCCGGCCAGGAGCCCCACAACATCTTATAGCCCTGGGCCCATGAGGGTATTAATCCAGCTCTGCCTAGCTGGGCTCCCTCTGGGACTTAACTGCTGCCTGGCAGCCTGGGTCAGATGGAGCCTGGCTGGGAGTGGAGCCATGCAAACACACAAGTTAATGCAGGTAGGAGGAGGGGAGCCATTGTGGGTGTGGTGGCCCCAATGATGCAGCAGGTGCTGGTGGTGCTGTGTATAATGCCCAGTAGTCTAACCCTAACCCCTTAAGCTGGTTTTTTTTTTTGTTTTTTGTTTTGGTTACTGGAGAGAGAAGCATAGCTGGGTCCTGTTCAGCAAAGGGCTGGAATCAGAATGACTCACCCCTGCCCTGCTGGGGCAAGCAGGCACCACCTAGGGCAGTGGTTTTCAAACTCAGGGTCGGGACCCAATACTGGGTCACAGACCCTCAGGCACTGGATTGCAGTATCCCTTACTGCTGCCGCCAAAAGACTGGAATGCATTGCTCAAAGATGTAATTGTTGGGTCACAGGCATAACATGATTTTTTTTTTCAACCAGGTCCCAAGGGAAAAAGTTTGAAAACCACTGGCCTAGGGAACAACGATTCACATCTGATTTATTTAACCTGATTACATCAAACACTGGCAGCAGCTGGGGCAAGATGAACAGCAGTCACAGCCTGTGGGTGAAATAGTTAATCGGCAGACTCCACCAACAGCTATATACCCTAACCATCCCAGTGGTGCTGAGCAACCGCTGTTATTTTCTGTGAGTGCTGGGGCCCCTGAGCACCTCCAAAGTTGGCACCTGTGAATTAAACTCCAGTTTACCATTGCTCCAACTGCCTCATAGTGTTGCTAAAGCAAATAATTTGTTAGTCTTTAAGTATCACAGGACTCCTTGTTTTTTTACTGAACTAGATTAATACAAAAAAACCCCAAGGAGTTGTGTGGCACTTCAAGACTAACAGATTTGTTTTTCACATGAGCTTTCATGGGAGTTCGCCCATCTTCGAAGCATCTGACAAAATGGGATTTTCTCCCACGAAAGTTCATGCGAAAAATAAATCTGTTAGTCTTAAAGTGCCACATGACTCCTTGGTTTTTTTGTTGGACTAGACTAACACGGCTATCCCTTTGGAAATGACTAGATTAATACTGCTGCACCTTTGGAACTTAGTGTTCCCAGCGTTCCTACTCCACACAGTTTGGTTTCTTGGTGCCCTTCTGAACTCTTCCCTTCTTAGCCCATTCTTCTTCCCCCAGCTCCTATGGAGGTTGAGGCTCTTGTGATGATGGTATTTTGGCTAGAGATGGGAAACCTGTGAGAAGGAGGCTTGCAGCAGTCAAGGTGAGCATGGCCACATTGTGGAAAAGGGACTTTGGTGATGGGACAGAGTGGAAGATGTGTATTAATGTGATAGATAGAAAGAGCTAATGAGAAGCTAGGTGTGGGGCATATAGCTTGGGCTTGGCGTAGAGGAAGTAGCAGAGGCTAGTCCAGCATTCTGTTTCTTGCAGCAGCCAAGATGACAAGAAACTCACTCCAGTGTGCCTGATCGATTGCACAATGGTGTACATGGAGATGTGGGGGTGGGGGGGAGAAGAACCCTTCACCTGCTGGTGATTCTTCTATGGCCTGGAGCATGTAATGCAATTACTGGAATTATCATTAATACCATAAAATCACCCAGCCTCCTTAACAATTCATATGTCATCCTTGATTTGTTGAGCTCCAACAGCAGCAGACCTAACTGCATAAAGGAATATTTCTGTTCATTCTTTATTTACTCCATTTCAATTCAGGGGGCAGAGTGAAAACCAAAAACAAATTTTCACTGTTCTCAGTATAATAGTATCTCAGGGTGATTAGCCATTGGAATAAGTTCCCTAGGCAGTTTGTGGAAGTTCCATCACTGGAAATATTTAAGAGTGGGTTAGACAAACAACTGTCAGAGGTGGTTTAAGAGGGTACTTGGTCCTGCCATGAGTGAACGGGACTGGACTCTGTCAATGCCTCAACCACACTGCCACTTCTTCTGCCGTCCCCAACCATACTGCTGCTTCTCCCTGCTGTCCCAACCCCTTTCCGAACTCCCAGGCTCTGATGCTGGCTCCCGTGGGCCACCGCCCCCACAGCCCCCCAACCTGTCCATTCTGGCAGCAAGACAAAGGCTGGGGCTCCCTCCCAACCGTGCTATGAGCATGCTCAGGGCAGGAGATTTAAAACTCCTAGGCTGGGGGTGCTTTCCTAAATTGATTTGGTCACCTTCCTCAAGGAGCTGCACTTTTTCATTCAAGAGCCACGTGTGGCTCCTGAGCCGCAGTTTGGCCATGCCTGCTCTTTAGTAAAACTACAGTACAAGGCTGCCACTGTGTTTCTACAGTGGGACAGCTAATGTAGCAGTAGAGGCACCTTGCTTTCTGTTAGCAAAAATGGAGCCTAAATACATGGCTTCTACTTGTAAAATGGGACTAATGTCTGCCATTGCTTGAAATGATTTTTCCTCTATAGCAGAGGGTCTCAAATACACGGATGCAGCCTGCAGAATCCCCGCCTGCAGCTCCTAACATTGTCAGGAATTCAGGGGTTCGTACCCCTGGCTGGCTTTTTAGGAGACCCACCGCTGGGAGCCAGCAGCCAAGCCTCAGCTGCCTGACTGAAGGGGTCCTGCCCCACTACTTCTGGCAGTGCTTCCGGGCCTCGGCACAGGCAGTCCCACTGCCGGCCAGCCGGGAGGAGCTGGAGCCTGCTGCTGCCTGTGAGCTGGTGGGCATGGGGGTTTAGGCAGAGCCCTACAGGGATGTTTCTTGGGGGTCAGGGCTGCAGGGAATCCTCTTTTCTCCCTCTTCCAGTCTCTTGTATGAGGCTCAGAGCAAAAGAAGGTCTCTGCGAGCTGCGAGAGCGAGCCGTCTGGGAGTGGCAGCTCAGAAACCGCCTCTGCCACTTGTAAAAAGTGGCATGGACCATCTCCGGCTCAGAGCCTCTGGGAAGAGGCTGGAAGAGGGAGAGTGTTCCTGCTGCTTCTTACAAGCAGCAAGAGTCATCTCTGAGCCACACTTGGAGACTCTTCCTGCCACTTGTAAGAAGTGGCATGGACTCTCTTTCATTTCTTCTTTCTCCTTTCTTTTTTTTCTTTCCTTCTCTTTGCTTCCTTTTTTTCTTTTCCTTCCCTCTCTTCCCTTTCTCTCCATTTTTAAAAAAAAAAACTTAAAAAAAATTTTAATGTAAAAGCTTTCTAATAATTTCAATTAAAAATTCATTAATTCTATTTACAATCATTTTGAATTCAATTATTTTTTAATTTAATTTTAATTAAATAAACTGATGATTCTGCTGTATGAAGAGGTTTCGGTAATGCAGCCCTCAGGCTAATATCCTAGTCCTCATGCAGCCCTCATGGTGATTTGAGTTTGAGACCCCTGCTCTATAGCATGTCTTCAAATAGGAGTGCAGAAAGTTTTAAAATAAACCCTCTGGTGCAACTCAAGTCCTGAACGCTCCATATAACACAAATAGTGCCTCCCGTTCCATCTGTATTGGTAGCTTGCTTGGTCACAAAACAGAGTTCTGCTGGGGGGAAGAGGTGTGACAGGGCAAAAGGACCCTACACTGCAACAGCCATCAAAGGATTGATGAATATTCCTCACCTCCTCACCTAATTATCTAACCAGCAACAGCTGAGAAAATGGGCTGCTGGGTAAGCAGCAGGGGAGCCTGAGAAGACCTTTGTGCTAGTTGCATACTGGAGGGGTGTGGCAGAAAGAGTCAGCCCCTCCAGTGACAAAGCATGGTACCAGTGGGCCTTTGAGAGACCTCTGTAGGCCAAGGAAGGTAGGTGGGGGTCTAGTGAATCATAGTGAGTCTCATGGCACAATCCTTAAGTGCCTGAGCTAAAATCAGTGTTTGATGTGTGGTGCTGGTACTTTTGACTGCAAATTAAGCACTGGTTGGAATTTAGGAGAGGGAGGGCTGGGGCTCCCAGTCCCTGGCCTGTGCCCAAGGAAGAGAATGTGAACCCCTGTTGTGGTATGGACTGTTATCCCCAAATGAAGCTGACTATCATATAGCTGAATTATTGCTTTGCTTGTTTTTACTCTAGAAAAATTGGGACCCCTGCGCCAGTGACCTCACAGGAAGGTGGAGCAGTGAGATGGAGGTGGGGCTATTGACAGGCTTGTATCAAAGCAGGAAGGCTGCTGCATCATGCCTGGTGGGGAGTGACCCATCTACTGGATCCAAAGGGGCAGCTGTGTTCGACTAGTTCAGTAAAACAAACAAACAAGGAGTCCTGTGGCACTCAAAGACTAACAAATTTATTTTTATCCTTACCTCCACCTACTGGAGGTAAGGATACAAAGAGTCTATACAATCTGTGTTTCCTCTGCACTATCCAGAGGACAGATCTGAAGGGGTCCTGGCTCCACACAGAATGGGGTTGTGTGGGGATCCAGGTTCTTCTTAAGCCATCTGCCAAACCTCTCCTATACAGGAAGAAGCTGGAGTAACACCCACAAAATGGCACAGCTGCCTGCTCCGTAAATGTCTAGTGTGGTGCCCTGAGGTGAGGAGTAACTGTAAACTTTCCTGTAATGTAGGGTCTTAGCCCCTTGCATACCTCAAAGGGGGGGGGGGGGAGAGTCCTACCACCTCTGGCTTGTGTTGGGGCTCCTGTATTTCAGCTGCAAAGTCACATCAGCCTGTCTCATAAAGACTGGCTCTGGGGCCTGTGCTATGTAGGAGATCAGATCATTAGATGATCATAATGGCCCCTTTTCGTCATCAAACCTATAAAAAGTCATGGGAAGATTTCATGAGGCCAAATGCAGCACAAGATTAAAAGGATGGGAGTGACTCATGGTTTTGGCAAATGTGCTAATCCTGGCAAGTTATTTGCTCTGCAAGAATACTTCAGCCAAATTATTTTTAGATCCATTGAAGATTTCCCCACATATACAATAGAGCTTAAATGGTTTCTAGTAGCTGCATTTACCCTGGGTCATTGAGAAATTGAGCAGAAGCTAGACCACATGCTGCCGCACAGTTTTACAGGCAGAGTTGTTCACTATTCTATCCACTCACCTGAACTAGTGACTTTACATGGGGAAGGGGTATTGTTTGAGGTAGGGGATATGGCATTGTGTGAGTGGTTTAATTTTATTGTAATTTTTTTAATCCAACCATAATGAATGCTGAGGCTGGTTGCCCAGGGTGGCAAGTGCATGGGAAGGAAAGGGTGGAGGGGAATAGTGAAGAAAGCATGCCTATAACAACATCAGATATTCCTCCAGCTATGTGGGTGATAGATAATGAGTGGAGGACAGCATTTCCTCTCCAATTCTTTCATTATTCCAGTTAGTCCATTTATTGCCCCCCCCCTTATTTTTGGCAGTGTAGCTTATTGGGGGTCAAGAATCTTTTTGGAGCATTTTCTCAGGGATGGTAATATTAGTATTAAGAATTGCATTGGGGTATTCATGCATCTACCACCTGAATCCCTTAGATCTGCCAGATTCTTCTTTCCTCATTTTCATATGATGTGTCTATTGGCTGCAGTGCAGCTGAATCTGGAAATAAACATATTTTCTTCCCAAGTATCACTCAGCATTATATTACATGACTGGACAAAATCAAATTCTGCACTTCTGTGAATTTTGGAAATGTTTGGAATTTGATACATCTCTTTACCTTTCAGTTTCTATCTATTCCCAGATGTAACTTGAGCTCTAAGTCCCAAAACCCAAAGTGAAAAAGCTTGCATTCAGATTTGATCTGGATCTAACCCCTGTGATTTGGGCTTATCTCTGATCAGAGAGAGATTAGTGCTTGGCTTTCTTAATTTGCAGAGAAATTGGGATTAGCAGAGTAAAGACCTGAGATGGGTGTAATGTGATCCACATAATTATAGAGTTCTGTGGCACTTTTAAAGACTAATAAATTTATTTATCACATGAGCTTTCATGGGAGAAAATCCCACTTTTCAGATGCTATCTTTATTTTACAAAATGATGGTGGTCATTTTCTATTGTGCTATGAAATATTAGAAATCATCAGACTGCAAAATCAATGTACCTTCTTCATTATCCTGATGACTCTTTTTAACTTTTTCTCAAAGATGCACAAAGTGCAGTAATCTACCTGGCCCTGATTCAGGAAAGCATCCCTGTTCAGGAAAGATGCTTACCACTGAATTTAAACACTGGCTTAAATGCTACCCTGAACTGAAACACACTAATAAAGAGGGGATAGTTATAAAGCCCTTTTTAATTATCTTTTTAGCATATGTGTTCTTTGTAGGAGCTCTGTCTTTCACAAGTTGTGAAATTTGTTTTTGTCAGGATGTGGAATCAACAACTGAATAGAACAGTTGCGCTATAGTGCAGAAAAGCTAGCATAGACATCAGGTATCCAACCTTCTATGTTTTATCAAGGTGTGACTGTTTTAAAGAGATGTTTCTTTGGTACTCATCACCCCCATATGTGAGCACCTCCCAAGCAGTAATAAATCTATTATCCTTACCACAATTTGGGCAGCAGTATTTCTCCCATTTTACAGATGGCAAAACAAAGGCACAGAGGTCCTGATTCTATCACTCTTGTCCTGCTGTGTAACTTGCATCAGAGAAAAACCTACTGTTCTGAGTCAGTAGCACATTGTACTGTGCTTTACCCTAGCACAAAGTGCAGGGCAACAGAGAACCAGGCCAGAAAAGGTATGTAGATCTTCAGTGACATGCTGAGTGTCACTGATCACACAGGAAAGTTTTAGCAATGCTATGTGTTGAAGTGTGATTGTTTTGAGTGCAATCCCCTAAGAACAGGCTCTGATTTCTTTTGCCTATTCTAAGCAAAATAAAAATACCAGTGTGTCAACATTATCCCCTTTGGGACAGATAATTCTGCAGTAACAGAACACCTGCCGCTTTCAGTCCAGGTCCCTTACCCCCAGCCTACTATGACTTTGTGGGACTTAAAAGGCGGAAAGCCTAGCATGTGAGGGCTGAGTGGAAAGGAGACTGGACAGACTGCACTGAGCAAAAAGTCAAGCCACCTCTACAGTTGAAGTAGGTTGAAGATCTCTGAAGGGGAGAGACATGATGGGAACAGCAGCTTTTTGCTGTGAGGAGGTGCATCTCTGCACACATGCACTCTAGACCAGTGCTTCTCAACCACTGTGTTAGGACACATTACCATGTCACCACACAGCAATGAGTTTGTCTCAGAGAACTCGGAAAATGGCTGGATTTGGCTTGGCTGAAATGGGCTAGTATGTTCTGCAGAGTCTCAATATGCTGCCAACTGAGTCATGACTCTCAAAAGGTTGAGAACCACTGCTTTAGACAACAAGTGTGTGTTTGTTGGATCCTCAGCATTAGTGTATTCATCAGCAAACAGTCCATGAGTAAGTGAAGGCAATGCTTCATTTGTCCCCAACGTTACCCCCTGCTGCTGAGGTTTCCCTTCCTTTCCTTTCCTCAGAAGGGCCACTCTTCTCTATTTGTTGATCCTCTCACCAGCTACACAGCTGCTGCCTTCTCTCACTCACCTTGTTCATACCACCAGCCTAACCACAATTCTGGCTCCCAGCCAGTTTCCTCCCTGCCAACATATACTTTTAGCAAATGTGCCACCCATCTTCTTTCCCTACACAGTCAGGCTGGGAACTACCACCAGGGGTGAGTCAAGCTTGTGTTTGCTATGAACTCAGGAAGGCTACTTGCAGTAGGGGTCTGGACCTCAGTAGAAAAAAGATGAAATCAAACCAACACTTTGTCTAAAATGAATTTTTTTTGTAGATTCATGCCATTGTAAAGGAGGGGTCCTGGTATTACCTTGGGAAAATCTGTAAGCGTGGTCGTGCTTAACAGTTAGGCCAATAGCACTGTAGTGCTCAGTGGCATGAGGAATCCACACTCCTGAGTGGTGTGGTTGTGCTGACCTAATTCCTGTTCTAGACGCATCAGGGTCTATGGAAACATTCTTCCATAGACCTAACTATGCTTGCTTGGGGTGGTGATGTTCCTGCTGTGCCAGGAAAAACCACCCCTCTTGTAATCTGCGTCTACGCTATGGGTGTACAGTGCCATAGGTGTGATGCCACAGCTGTAGTGTAGAAATGGCAGAAGTCTCTCTATGGCTAAACTGGAATTCTGCCTTCCAGCTCAACAGTGCACAAAATGGGAACTTTGACACCTCGGGGTGAATAGGCTCTGAATGCCAGGACAGCTAGAAAGCACAAACCACTGCTTTCTTGGAAAAGACTTCATTGGACCTAATGTCTGTAGTTTACTCGAGAGAGGTGCGAGAAGTCTTTGGCAAGAATAAAGGGTGGCCTCACTATAAAAAAAAAAAAAAAAAAAAAAAAAAAAATATTGAAGTCCGTGAGGGGAAATGAAGACTCATCAGAGAACATGCAGTTCTGAGTTTTGACCAGTTCCATCGCTAGGCTTTTTCAGATTAGAGTATGTGAAGCACAGAGAGTTAACAGGGCTTTTGGCAGGCTGGGCCTTCTCTGGTGTCAATCCAGTGCGGTTAGTACCTGTGGATCTAATCTAGTAAATTTCAATGCCTGGTTTATATCAAATTCCTTTATTTTTATTTTTTTTTATTAGCATCTTGTTTGAATTACAGAGATTTCCAGACAATCAGACTAGTGACACATCTAGTCTAGTATCCTGTTCCTGGCAGTGGCCAGCACTAGATGTTTCAGAAAGAAGTGCATTAGCTGTGTAAGGGACAACCATGGAGTAAGCTGACCTTAGGGAAAGCTTATTTCTAACCCTAGAGACTATCCTTTGCCCTGAAACACTTGATGGATAAACTAGCTCTCAGCACTTCTCTGAGAAAGACAGCATCTCCCTTCTCAGTCAGTGAGAACTAGTGGGGCTCACTGACTCTAAGCTACCCAGCCCCCTCAGAGCAAGCTCTGTCAATGCCTTGGCCTATGTCTACACTTGGAATTTACTTTGAATTAATAAGGATTAATTTGAACTAAATTAGTGCATGGCTACACTGGCTTTTATTACTTTGAACTAAAGAATTCCTTAGTTCGAAGTAATGAATGCTTACTTTGAAGTTGCAAAACCTCTCTTAAATTCAAAGTAATGGTTAGTTCGAGCTTATTAGCTCCAACTAACCGAATGGAGCAGTGTTAATTTGAACTAACCATTAGTTCGAATTAATGTGGTTTGACTTTCTTTGTCCCAGGATGCCTTCCTCTTTCTGTGCATTAGGTGGGGCCATGGCCCCTTTTGGGTGCCATTTTGCTGTACTTCCCATGGTGCCCCCTTCCTAAATCGAACTAGCAAGTCCTGTCCATGGACATGCTAATTTGATTTGTGTTTCTAGTGGGGCTGTGTTAGTCGGAATTAACTTAGTTTGAATTAACCATTATTAGTTTGCATTAATTAATTTGAACTAAGTTAATTTGAACTAAGCTTCCTGTGTTGACATAGCCTTGGAGTGGAAACAGAGGTCATCTTTTCCGGCATACGCTGACCTCTCTGACCTTAGAAGAACTACTCTACTCTAGAAGATGGCAACCTGCTTAACTCCCAAACTGCCACACATAAAACTAATTTAAACATAACTGAGGTTATTTAAACCTTTAATATTTATATTTATTAACATAAAGTTGAACCACTGAGCTTGATAGGAAGGAGAGGGGTGGCTCTGAGGTTGACCCATTAGTCCCAGCACTCAAGCATGCCAGTCAGCACAGTATCCTCTATTAGATCTTTTTTAAAGCAAAGTTCTGTACAAGTTACAGTAAGTAAAATGGCTTTAAGTGGCTATTTTTACAAATCTTCAATTTTTTTGTCTTTCTTTAATTTTTTTTTCTTTGAGAATGAGTCTCTTCACTACATGCCACAGTATTTAAATTTATGTGGCACTTTCCATATTTAACACTGAATAAAATTAAGATCTTGGCATTCTCATTTTGACTAAGCTGCAATGTGTGTTT
The DNA here is from genome assembly GCA_007922195.1 of Podocnemis expansa. Lineage (NCBI taxonomy): Eukaryota > Metazoa > Chordata > Testudines > Podocnemididae > Podocnemis > Podocnemis expansa. The sequence goes on along the minus strand of ML682022.1, from coordinate 5,717,883 downwards.
TCCCTTTTGATTCTGCATACATGCTCTCTCTCTCTTTCACTCACTCAGTATCTCAGTTTTGGTCACAGACTTTCATAACAGCAAAACTAACAAGGAGTCTGGTGGTACTTTTAAAGACTAACAGCTTTATCACATAAGCTTCCATGGGAGAGAATCCCATTTCATCAGATGCTTGAGGATGGGGAACTTACAGTAAGTTCCCCATCTTCAAGCCTCTGATGAAGTAGGATTCTCTCCCATGAAAGCTCATGTTATAAATTTTTTTAGTCTGGTGATCCTTTTAAAGACTCCTTGTTTGTTTTGCTGAACTAGACTAACACAGCTTCCATTTGGAACTTTCCATAACTAGAAGGCACTGATCACTTATGGGGCTTTAGTGGTCACTGCTTCTCAATGTAGGTTTCAGAGAAGCCACATGGTAGCGGAAGGAGGAACCGATCAAAGGGTCTGAAAGGGCATCCAAGGAGGGCATCTTGCTGATGCTGGTCATTTTCCTTTTCTTATTGGTCATTGTTTTATTAGTACAGTAAACCTGCTCATAGGATATATGAGGGAGAGAAACGCAGACATGACAAAGGCAGGCATTTGTCACCAAAAAAAAAAAAAAAAAAAAATCAAGAAACACTAGACTGGAAAAGCTAGCAAAAAACTGTCACCCTACTGCAACTGATTTAGCTCCATGGAGAGCCAAGACAGGTGGGTGTGATGGTGCTAATTTTTTTTTTAATTGGAACCAACTTCTGTTGGTGAGAGAGACAAGCACAGAGCTCTGTCTCTCTCACCACAAAAGATGGTCCAGTAAAAGCTGTCACTGTCTCCACCTTGTCCCTCTAACAGCCTGGGACTGGCACAACCACACTGCCTGCCATCTTTGTGCAGCAGATGCAGCTCTTCCCACCATCTTTAGAAGAGCATGTTTCCATCAGCCTTTTTAGCTAAAAGAACCATCTGCAGTTTCTGGAACAGCTCTGTGAGACCCTGGAACAGACAGAAGCACTTTCTCCAGAGCTAGCTGAATCCTCTCCTTCCTTAGTTTCAGGTTATTCCTTGTACACTCCACAACAGGAATCATCATATAACATTGCCATTCATAGCCGTGAGATGTTTATACTGCAGCTTTATTTTGTATTCTGTTTGGGTCTGTGCCTTGGCGGTGGGTCTGTTTTGCTACTGGCTAGAATTTTTAGAAGTCAGGGATATGTGAGGAAGGTGGCCTTATGGCCAAAGTTGAGGATTTGGATTCTGGAGACCTGGTTCATTTTCTGCTTTGTCTTGTAGGCATCCTGTGGGGTCTTGGGTGAGTCAATAAGTCTCTCTGTCTTTTGTCTGTAAAATGGAGTTAAACTGTTCCCTACATCAGTGTTTCTCAGCTGGTGCTCCACAGACCAAGTGAAGGTGTTCCATGACAGACCCTAAATATCCCCCACATTGGGGGGAGTCTGAGTGGCAAGAGAGGAAGGAGTAACATGGCAAGCTGACACATGCCTGGGAGATTTAAAATGTTTTAGCTGCAGCAAAGTTTGAACTAGATAGTTTTGCTGGTTAGTTTGAACTAACTGCTTGGTTTGAAATAATTGCATATTTAGTTCAAACTAGCACAATGTAGACTTGCTAGTTTGAACTAAATAAATTCAAACTAGCAGTTAGCTCAAACTAAGTTGTGTTTTCTTAGTTTAAATTAAAAGTTAATTTGAACTAACTGCACTTTTTTAGTTCAAACTAAAAAGTTAGTTTGAACTAAGAAAACACATTTAGTTCAAACTAACTTTCAAACTACTTAGTTCGGACAAACCAAGTCTGAACTAAGATTTTAAGTGTAGACATAGCCTTTGTGTCCCAGGACCCCTTGTTTGTTTTACTGAACTAGACTAACATGGCTGCTCCTTTGGAACTTGGCAGCTCACCAGATTGCCATATCAAGAAGGTTATGCACCTGTACAGTTGGAATATGAGCAAATTCACTTTGTGGAATGCTAGGGCTTGGAGACAATCCTGTCACTAGCTGACCTGAGAGACACATTTGTCACAAGAGAACTGGCCAGGAATGGCGATCAGCATTGCTGCACTGAGTGAAACCAGGCTTCCTGATGAAGGTCAGTTCAGTCTGGTACAGGGTACAGGTTTTTCTGGTGAGGCCGCTAATCCACAGCTGTGATGTTGGACTGTTGGTTTCTGCTGTTAGCAAATTCACTACTGCCATGTTCAGAAATCTCAGTGATCCTCTTATGTCTCTGTTTGCTGCTGAAATACAGATGGTACAGCGTCATTACTGGTGTTTATGCTCCTGTTTGTTTATGTGACAAATGCTGATGATTAGAGCAAAATTCTGCAGTGACATAGAAAAAGTCATTGCATCTGCACCCGCATCAGATAAACTGACCACAGTGGGGAACTTCAGTACATGGGTTTTGAACTAAGTAATGCGACAGCTTATTGGCACACCATCCCAGGGACTGGAAATGAGGCTAGCAATGGAATACTGCTACTCAATGGGTGTGTCCACACACAGTCTTTAAATTGAAATAATGCAGATTATTTTGATTTAAAAGATTGCATGTCCATACTACATTTCCATGTGTTGAGATAAGTAGCTCCCTTGTCTCAGAATAAGTAAAGTCATTTCAATATAATAAAACCTAGTATTATATTAAAATGACATTTAAATCAAAACTTATTTCAAAATAAGTCTGTGTGGATGTGTTGTTTCAATTTAACTGTTATTTCAATTTAACACTTTTGCCCTTCTCCTTCCCAGGGTTGCTGTCCTTTTTCCAAATATTCTGTGGGGGCCTGGCCCTTCTAGGGGGCCATCTTGCCACATCTCCCATAGTGCCTCTCTCCTAAATCGAACTAGCAAGTCCTGTCCATGGACATGCTAGTTCGATTCGGTCTTCTAGTGGGAACTTGTTAAATTGATTTAGTGATTTTTATAGTTATTCAATTAGATTGATTTAACTTAAATTGATTTACCGTGTATGTGTGGACATAGCCAATGTGTCAGATATCAACTAGGGATCACACATGCCTTTTTCTACTTACAAGACATGGAGAACATGCCATGAATGCAGCCACAATCCAATCAATAGTATCTTACTGGCTATAGCATTTGGTGGTAAGGTTTACAGGATGTACAAATCACTGAGGCAATACGTGGGACAAAACCTTTGCATGATCTACTCCACAGTGATGTTGGTAATATGACCAGAGCATGGCAAGTCATCCTCTACACCCATCAATAGCTCAGTGTAACGTGAGTAGAAGATGAAGCTATATAAGTCTCCCTCTCCAAAACCATCAGATTCTCTTTCTGATCCTACTGGCTTGACTCCTTGTGCCAATGTAAATATCAAGTTTATGACACTTTATCTCCAGCTGCTCTTCCCACATTGAGTGCAATAAAATGACATCACTGAGATTTGGTTTAATTAGATTGACCCAGAAATCTCACAGCTCCTCACCAAAAAAGATGAGATCCACCATCAAATAGGCACAGTAATAACCTACAGAAATCTGTGCCATGACATCCTACCTAAGCTTAGAAGCATGCAGGATCAATGGTGGAATGCCAGAGCAAATGAAATCCAGGGCTATACCAACTGTCATGAAACCAAAGACTTCTATGCTGCTTTGAAAAACATAGAGTCCTGCACACACTGGTATAATACCTTTGAAGAGTATGGATGGTCTAATGCTGATGACTGACAAAAGAGAAATCCTTCAGAGGTGGGGGCAGCAGGTCAGTGATCTTTAAAACACACTGTCCAACAGCTTAGATGAGTCACAAATAAGAACAGGGGATCAGCTAACATGTTGTAACACCCTTGTGGCCAAGATAGAGTCTCCTTTGCAGGCAGCTCTGGCCAAGGAAGGGCGTGTGCAGGGATGCAGCAAGGAAAGCCCCTTTACCTCAGGGGTACCTGTTCCAAACCCCCCAGAATGACCACACACACACACACACACACACACACACACTGGGATAGCACAGGGTTTATTTACAGAGGGCCGAAGGAGAAACCAACAGGGGAGATGGGGCAGCAGTAACACAGAGTAACAGCTAACACAGCGCCCTGCAGGCCCAACAGGGCAGCAGGCTGAAGGCAGACAGTGAGCTCTGTATCTGCACCCTGAGTTCAGGAGTCCCATTGCAGCTCCAGTCCAGTGTTCAGTCCAGCAGCTCCTGGTCATCTTCAGTGCCAGCAACTTTCCCAGCAAAAACCCTCTGGTGCCTCTTCTGCCTCTCTCTCTGACCACAGAGCGACACCCTCCTGACCACAGAGCGACACTTAACTAACTACAACCTCCCCCTTAGTCCCAGGCCCTGTACTCACGGTCCCACAGCTCTGGGTGGCCAGTCACATGGTTCCAGCTCTGTCCTTGGACGATTCTCCCCAGCACAGTGTCCTCCTATGGCTACTGTCTTGGGCTCCCAGGTCAGCTGCTCTGTCCTCCCTGGCTTCAGGCAGGATCTCTCTCTCTCTGCTTCTTCTTTCTGGGTCTCCTTCCCTGGGCCTCTGGCTGCAGCCCCCTTCCCCCTCAGCTCCACACTCTCCTTCCAGACCAATCAGTCCCTCCCCCACAGGGCAAAGATTTAAAGGAACCATGCTCTTTAAGACCCCAAAGGGGTTACACTGTAAAGACATGAGGGATGCAGCTCCATCTCTTGACAAAGTCATAAGTGCCATGAAGCAGGACCAAGCCCCAAGATGGTATTCCTAGAGAAATATTCACATATGGAACTGAGACTTTGCTGAGGCAACTGCATGGACTTTCTTAGTCTATGGAGTAGTGAAAAGGAACTGCAAGCCTTCAGACATTTTGCCTTTCTTCTTATGTGTATACAGTGACAATGGTGCTATGTCCAACTGTTGCAGTATCTTCTTGCTCTCCATGGCTGCAAAGATTCTGGCTAGAGTACACTCTGTCTGTCTGCTACTTAATATCACTAATGGAAAGTGGTTTCCCAGCACAAGGACTTGCAGAAACATTTGTAGCTTGTCAGATTCAGGAAAACTACAGAGAGCAACAGGACTTCTACGCTATCTTCATTGACCTGGCTAAAGCATTTGGCTATATCAATAGACCTGGACTTTGGTGACTTACGTAAGTTTGGTGACTTTTTCTGAACAACCAACGTTCTGAAGCTATTTCATGGTGAAATGTTTGGGCAAGTCTCTGTAATCATGTTCAGTCTATTTCTTATCACTAAAGGGATTAAGCAGGCTCTCTTCTCTGCAACAGTGTTCAGTGCTGCTATAAGAAGCATGAATGCAGCTGTCAGAATATGCTTCTGATCCTCTGGAAAATTATTCAAGCTTAAGAAGCTGCAGTCTTCCACAAAAGTCTAAGCCAATTGTTTATGTGCCAATAACTGCTCTAAAGGTCTGTGCCTACACGAGAGGGCACAGTTAAGTCAACTTAATAAGATCAACTTAAAGTTGACTTCATTAAGTTGACTTAGAGAGTCTCTGTTTGTTTAAGTCTACTTAATAAAGCTAGGGGACCCAATTAAAGTTGACTTAATAAAGTTGACTTTAAATGGGTCCCCTGCCTTAAGTCACCTTTATAAAGTCAGCTTAAATGACTCTCCTGCCTTAAGCAGACATTAATGGCCACATTTTGTTAAGTTGACTTAATAACTCTCACCCTTAAAGTCGAATTTAAAGGTTAAGTTGACTTAAGCAAGTGCTTAAGTCAACTTAATGAACTCCAAATGTGGCCATGGAGTTGCTTAAGTTGACTTAAGCCTCCAGTGTTGACATAGCCAAGATGTGTAGGTCAAGAAGCAATACAGATGATAATAGTCACAGACTGGCAATCTGAAAAAAGATAAGTCGTATCAAATTATGCCAGGGAAGTCCTAGATAAAACTAAAAGGCAGCAGCACACAGCTGAGTGCTGTTAGAAGCAGGGGCATTGCTGGCATCGGACACATGGGGCCCATGCACCTAATCCCGGCACCAGTGCCCCATATCTGGTGGGGCCCCACCGCTCCCAGTCTCCGGCCCGATTGGGCTGGAGATCCAGGGCCCAGCCACCTGCGGCCATGGCAGCCGCTCCCAGCCCCATCCCTGGCCAGGGACCTGCGTCCCAGCTGCCCGCAGCCACCGTGGCTGTTCCCGGCCCCGTCCCTGGTGGGGGATCCAGGCCCAGCCGCCCATGGCTGCAGTGGCCGCTCCTGGCCTTGTCCTGGCTGGGAGCATGGCCTGCGGCCAGAGGGTGTGGCCTCCAAGTAGGGGGAGGGGCCTGAGCCGGTGCCCCTGGTCCTTTCCCGGGGCAGCAACGCTCCAGGTTAGACGTCTGCTTTCTTGGCAGCGCAGTTGAGTGGTATCATTCAAGAGGCAAGGAACTGATAAGTCACATTAACAGGACCACTTCATCATTTGACAGACTGTCTGGCAGAGTCTGGCAGTATAATGGTATTATGCTTCAAGCAAAGCTAACAAAGTGCAATGGGTCCAGGTTGATGTATGGGTCTGAGTCCTGGTCCTGCTCCAGGCTTCATATCATCAAGCTTTTGAATAAGTTCATTTGCAACATCTGTGTCAGAGGTCAGGATAAAGCTACAAATAAGGAAGTTCTGAAGTACAGTCAAGTCAAGTCAAGTCAAATCATAGGGCTGGAAGGGACCTCATGAGATCATCGAGTCCAACCCCCTGGGAATTGAACCCAGGACCTTCTGCATGTTAAGCAGAGGTGTTAGCCACTACACTATTTGCAGGGCAGTCACTTCACAGGGATTAAAATCATGCCCATCACACCACAGTTATGCTGGGTGGGTCAGGTGGTGAGTGCGGATGACCTCAGAATGCCAAAGCAGTTGCTGTATGTCTAACTGACCATGAGAGATGGAGGGTTCAAGCATAATTTTTTCAGGCCTCGTGCAAGCTTGTAACAGTCCCCTGGTAATGAGGAGTTGCAGCCTGGGCTAGGCCTCCCAAGACCTCTAACCACACAATGTATACTCTCCCCCCACCTCCCCCATGTCAGGGGTCCTGCAGAGATGACCCATTCCTGCCAAGGTGGGGTGGGGGGGCATAGAATGAAGGCAGTCTGCTTCAGCAGTGCTACTCAACATGCTCAATACAAACCAAGCGGCAAATCGGAGGGGGTGGGGGGAGGGTTGTGTATGTGACCCTCTATCTTCCCCCTCCCTTCTACACAGATTTTGCCTCTGATTGCTTGTGCCACAATCAAAGAAACACTTCAGGGACAAAGGGAAGTGTAACTTGAGGCAATGCAGTATTGGTGTCAGCAGCTGGGAGTTGTCAACTACAGACATCACTCTGTCAAGCAGTAGTCAATGATAAGGTTATTCAGTTCAAGATTAATCAACATCCCTGCCCCAAGGCACAGAGCCTGAGTTGTAAACAATGTCAGATTCAGCAGGCCCAAACTTTAATTCTTCTTCGAACATTACTCACATTGGCTATGTCCACACACAAGCAGTAAAATCGATTTAACTTAAAGCAATTTAACAAAATTGCTATAAAATTATTAAATTAGTTTAAGTTAAATTGATTTAACAGGCCCACACCAAAAAACTGAAATCGAATTAGCATGTAAAGGGACAGGACTTGCTAGTTCGATTCAAGAGAGGGGCATTATGGGAGGTGTGGCAACATGGCACCCTGACAGGGCCATATCACCCACCCAATCCCCTTCCTGGCTTTCGCTGGATGAGCCCAATGGTGGGGAAAAGAATCCCCCCCACCTGGCTCTGGGCGCTCTGAGCCTGGCAGGGGAGAAAGGAGCCAGGCTGGCTCCCTTTGCCCACTAGCTGGGAAGCAGGGAAGGGTTCCCTGCAGCCCGGCACCCCTGGCATGCTCCAGCCAGGCAGCCAGGAAGGGACCCTGCGTGCCCAGCACTGGGCACGCTAGCTGGACAGCAGGGAGGGGACCTCACATGCCCAGCTCCCTGAGGCTGGCTGGGTGGTGGGAGAAGAGAACCCTGCATACCCAGCATCTGGCACGCTAGCTGGGTGGTGGGGAATGGATCCCTGGGCACCAGGCTTCCCCCCACACTTGTCAGGGGGAAGCCAGGAGCACAGGGATTCCTTCTCCCACTGCCTGGCTAGCGCAAGGGAAAACCTAGCATGGGGGGTCTTCCTTCCCCCCTGGCCAGCTAGCATGGGGGGCAAGCCGGGCACACGGGGATTCCTTCCCCTGCCACCCAGCTAGCATAGGGGGAGCCCATGCAAGAGGTCCCTTCCACCGCCCCATCCCCCAGTCAGGGTGCTGAAACCTGGCCCTTTCTTCCAGGGTGCCATGGACCCTGGGAGGAAGGTCAAATAGTGTTAAATCGGAAGAACCATTATATTGAAATAACACATCTGTATAGTGTTACATCAATATAAGGGGTTCAATCTAACCCTTGTTTCGTTTATCATCATTTCAAAACAAGAACACGTTGTGTGGACCTAACATGTTGTGTGGACCCATTTCAAAACAAGAACACGTTGTGTGGACTTTTTAAATCGAAATAACCAATGTTATTTCACTTTAAAACCTACGTGTGGGCATACCCATCCATTCTAGATTGTGTCTATATGCTGTGGCGTATGCGTCTCTGGAAGTCTTTTGCCCTAGCCTGTTTCAATAGTGTAAGTGGCCTGCACTCCTGTGTCGTATATAGGTGGCCCTGACTCTGCCCCACCTTCAGTTCCTTCTTTCTGCCCATTGCAACGGTCTTGGAACTGCCTGCTCTTGCAATTTTTGTAAGTGCCTGTCCATTTCTTCCTTTCTATGCCTTTCCTTTCAACTCTGGAATCCTTCTTTGTGTGCATCCTGCCTCCCAGCTCGGGACGCACTGAAGAACCTGTCTTTCAACTGCATCCCGGAGGTAACAAGTGCTCCAGCACAGAGTCACCCACCCGGGGATGATCAGTACAGCCCTTCATCGCAAATCCAGCGGTCTCTGCTGACCTGCCCCAAGGTTTCTCCGCCCGGTTACTCTCCTAGAAGGGCCTCTATCCCCTTGATCTCAAGCTCCAAGTCAGGGGACAACAGAGACTGCCTACAATTCTCTCCCGAGACCTTGTCCCTAGAACACTTGCTGGCACAGACGCAGAGATCGCGCAGCACCGGGTCGCAATCCCACTCATGGGAGGACTCCAACGCTGGACACCAATGCCATTGTTCATTGACCCGCCACCCCTCCTCCCAGTGCCAGCCCCAATGTTGGCACACTTGGTGGGTAAGCCCAGGACAAATATCTGCCCATCGTCTGCATGGCGCAGGTCTTCCAAAACCAGAACACCGCTACCATCTGCACTGGCACGCTCTTCCCCACGTGGAACCTCGCTCACACTCAAGCGAAAAAAGGGGACACTCTCTACGTGCGACGCAGCACAGAGAGACTGACCACCCTCCGGCACAGGGTCAGACAACCCTGGCACAGGACACGGTGCAGCAGACCTTCAAGGAACTGGGGCTCTTGGGACTCCCCTCATAGGGATCCAACTTCCCCTAAAACCTCAAGACAGGCCACATCCCAAGGTACCTGGGATGCAGGGACATCTGATGAGGTGTCAGACCCAGGAGAGGGGCCTTCGGGATACTACCAAAATGACTCGAGGGTGATGTCGTCATCTTCACCTGACAAAGCAGCCTACCAAAGGTCCCTATCCATCAGAGAAGACCCATGGACTCATCAAGAACTGATCAAATGCATGGTTGCAAATCTTGACCTCCCAATCGAGGTGGTCAGGGAAGATTTTGATCCTCTGTTTGATGTGGGTGACGCTGCCCCTCCAGCGAGGGTGGTGGTCCCCATGCATGAAAGGGTACTGAAAATTGTCCGTGCCAGATGGCAGACACCATCATCAAAGCCCCCAGTGTCCAAAGGGGCAGAGAGGAAGTACCACGTCCCCATGGATAAATTCAGCTTCTTTTTTAACCACACCACCCCAGGATCATTGGTAGTGGACACAGTAAACCAACAAGAAAGGCAAGGTCAGACAGCCACTACCCTAAGGAACAAGGAGGCCAAGAAGCTGGATCTGTTTGGAAGATTTATTCCACCACAGCCCTCCAGCTATGCATTGCCAACCAACAGGTCCTTATGGGCAGGTATATTTTCAATTGTGGAGCTTTATGAAGAGGTTCTGAGATATCATCCCTTCTAATCATGCACTGGACTACAATACCCTCATGGAGGAGGGACTCTTAGTGGCGTGTGTGATGCTTCTTGCCTTGTGGGATGCTACAGACATGGCCAATAGGGGCGTCACTTCGGCAATTGCTGTGCGCCAAGCTGCCTGACTGCAGGGCTTGAGGTTGTCCTTCAAGATGCAGCAGTCCATACAGCACCTATCTTTCGAAGGCCACTTGCTGTTCGCTGAGGCAAGTGATACAAAGTTGCACAGCAGGAAGGACTCCTGGGCAACTCTCTGCTCCTTTGGCATGTACACACCTCAGACAGCTGATGGTCCTTTTGACCTTACCAGCAGCAACAGCAGCAGTAGCATGAAGGACTCTAGAGCCACCCTCAGATCCCTGGGGATGTACACTCTGCAACCCATCCAGCGCTGCTCAAAATCCCAGGAGCTGCTGCAGCAACAACTACAGCAGCTGAAACAGCAGATCCAGATGCAGGGATCTTTCTCCCAGGCCTACTAGAACCCCCAACATCAATACGGGGGTCTGGATAGGGATAAGCACTGCTCGAGTAGAGGCCAGAAATCCTAGCCCTCCCAGACCAGCTGGCACGGACAGGGTACCAACCATTTGGTGAGGAGGCAGTGCTTTTGACGGTCAGCCTGAGGGCAGCAGAACCACAGCCTCGACCCCAACTTTGCCAGCCGTTTGCACCAATATGTGCACCACTGGGTTGACATCACAATTGATCAGCGGGTATGACAACTTTCTAGTACAAATGCTAGAGGAACCAAATAGGGGCCTTGCACCTCTCCACCTGCTGCTCACAAACAGAGAAGAATTGATCAGGGAGGTAGAGGTAAATGGCAAACTAGGCAGTAGTGACCATGACATGGTTGAATTCAGGATGCTGATTAAAAGAAGGAAGGAAGGAAGGAAGGAAGGAAGGAAGGAAGGAAGGAAAGAAGCAAAACAAAAACCCTGGACTTCAAAAAAGCAGATTTTGGCTCCTTCAGGGAAGTGATGGGCAGGATCCCTTGAGAAGCTAATCTGAAGGGGAAAGGAGTCCAAGAGAGTTGGTTATATTTTAAAGAAACCCTGCTAAGCGCACAGGAAGTTGCCATTCCAATTAGGAGGAAGAATAAACATGTGAGGCAGCCAGAATGGCTTAGCAGAGAACTCTGCTCTGAGCTTAAATATAAAAAGGAAACTTACAGGAAGTGGAAGCTTGGTCAGATGACCAAGGAGGCATATAAAGATATTTCTATGGACTGCAGGGATAAAAGCAGAAAGGCCAAAGGACAAATGGAGTTGCGGCTAGTGAGGGATGTAAAGGATAACAAGAAGGGGTTCTACAAGTATGTTAATAACAAGAAGAGGATCAGGGATGGTGTAGGTCCCTTGCTGAATAGGGCAGGCATGCTTGTGACAGAAGATGAGGAAAAAGCTAAAGTGCTCAACGCTTTTTTTGCTTCAGTTTTCACAGGCAGGGTCAGCTCCCAGCCCACTACCATGGGTATGGCAGATTGGAGAGAAGAAGAGAGGCCCTTGGTGACGGAAGGTTAGGTTAGGGACTGCTTAAAGAAGCTGGATGTGCACAAGTCCATGGGGCTGGACGAACTGCGTCCGAGGGTGCTAAGGGAATTGGCCGATGAAATAGCAGCATTGCTGGCCATTATCTTTCAAAACTCATGGAGAACAGGGGAGGTGCCAGAGGATTGGAAAAAAGCAAATGTAGTGCCTATTTTCAAGAAAGGGAAAAAGGAGGATCCAGGGAATTACAAACCAGTCAGCATCACCTCAATCCCTGGAAAAATTATGGAGCAGATTCTCAAAGAATCCATCCTCAAACACTTAGAGGAAAATAAAGTGATCAGGAACAGTCAGCATGGATTTACCAAGGGTAAATCATGCCTGACCAATCTTGTTTCCTTCTATGATCAGATGACTGGTTTTCTGGATGCAGGAAGAACCACTGATGTGATATACCTTGGTTTTAGGAAGGCTTTTGATACAGTTTCCCACAGCATTCTCATTGGCAAATTAAGGAAGTATGGATTAGATAGGTGGACTATAAGGTGGATAGAAAACTGGCTAGATCAACAGTTTCAGTGTGTAGGAATCAATGGTTCCATGTCTAGCTGGCAACTAGTAATGAGTGGTGTGCCCCAGGGGTCAGTCCTGGGGCCGGTTCTGTTCAACATTTTCATCAATGATCTGGATGATGGAATAGACCGCACTCTCAGTAAGTTTGCGGATGACACGAAGCTGGGGGGAACAGTAGACACGTTGGAGGGCAAGGACAGGATTCAAGGCAACCTAAATAAATTGGAACAGTGGGCCAATAGAAATCTTATGAGGTTCAATAAGGACAAGTGTAAAATCCTGCACATGGGACGGAAAAACCCCATGCACTGCTACAGGCTGGGGAACATTCAGCTAAGTAGCAGCACTATGGAAAAGGACCTGGGGGTCATGGTGGATGGGAAGCTAGATATGAGTCAGCAGCATGCTCTTGCTGCCAAAAAGGCCAAAGGCATACTGGGCTGCATCAAAAGAAGTGTTACCAGCAGATCAAGGGATGTGATCATTCCCCTCTATTCCACACTGGTGAGGCCACATCTAAAATACTGTGTTCAGTTTTGGGCTCCCCACTACAAAAAGGACAGGGACATGCTAGAGAGAATTCAGCGGAGGGGAACCAAAATGATCAAAGGGCTGGAGCACAAGCCCTATGAGGAAAGACTGAAAGCTTTAGGCTTATTTAGTCTGCAGAAGAGAAGATTGAGGAGGGATTTGATAGCAACCTTCAACTACTTGAAGGGATGCTCCAAGGAAGATGGAGCTTGACTGTTCTTGGTAGTAACAAAGTACAGAACGAGGAGCAATGGTCTCAAGTTGTGGTTAGGGAGGTCGAGGCTGGATATTAGAAAAAACTTTTTTACTAGGCGAATGGTGAAGCCTTGGAATGAGCTGCCTAGGGAGGTGGTGGAGTCTCCATCTTTGGAGGTGTTTAAGGCCCAGCTGGACAAAACCATGACTGGGATGGTTTAGTGGGAATGGCCCTGCCTCTGGCAGGGGGTTGGACTAGATGACCAACGAGGTCCCTTCCAACCCTATGTTTCTATGATTCTATTCAAACCGGCAAGGGGGTGTACACTTTCCAGCTCTCTGCAGGAAGACATGCAGACTCTGGGAACTAGCCATGAGGTACAATTTCACTCCAGTGACAGCTCACCTACCAGGAGTGGACAACAAGCTGGCAGATTTGCTCAGCAGGACCCCCCTAACTCACCACGAATGGTCCCTCCACAGTATGGTGTTCTCCCCCCTAATAAACAGGTGGGGAGCACCCTTGATGGACCTATTTGCGACACGACAAACCTGCAAGTGTCAGTGCTTCTACTCTATCCAGGGTCGGGTGGAGGGGTCACTCATGGATGCCTTCCTTCTCAGCTGGTTGGGCCCTCTCATGTACGCCTTTCCACCGGTACCATTAATACACAGGGTCCTTTTGAAGCTAAAAGCAGACGGATCGAATATTATACTGATAGCTCTGGATTGGCCCAGACAACACTGCTACTCTCTCCTACAGGACCTGTCCATAGATGCTCCACTCTGCCTTCCGCTCTGGGCAGACCTCCTGACACAAGACTCAGGGCGCCTGCAGCACCCAAACCCCAGTCTCCTGCATCTGATGGCCTGGAGACTCCTTGGCTGAGGGAGCAGGAAAGACTTTGCTTGGACAGGGTCAGGGGGGTACAGATTGGTAGTAGAAGACCATCTACCAGGGCCACCTATGCAGCCAAATGGAAACAGTTTTCCCGCTGGGCTTGCGGTAAAGGGGTTAAGCCTACACTGGCCCCCTTGCACCTAATCCTTGATTATCTGCTGGAATTTAGAGGCAAGGGCCTCTCCCTTTCATCCCTGAGAGTCCACCTAGCAGCAATTTCGGTCCTTCACGAGAAGGTAGACAGTGTCCCCATCTTCTTCCATCCTATTTCCACTAGATTTTTGAAAGGTTTTGAGAGAGTCTTCCTGTAATCCCTTGAGTTTACCCCTCAATGGGACCTCAGTGTGGTGCTCTGGGGACGAACAGAGCCTCCTTATGAACCCTTATTGGTCCTTGCCTGGAAGGTAGCCTTTTTAGTGGCAATTTTCTCGGCTAGGAAGGTCTCTCAACTGAAGGCCCTTTGCTCAAAAACCCCATATACGAGGTTTTTCCCTGATAAAGTAGTGCTCCGCCTGCACCCATCCTTCCTTCCTAAGGTGTTTCCCCTTTTCACCTTAATCAGGACATTTGTTTGCCAGTATTCTTTCCAGACCCTCAGGTCACAGAGAACCAAAGGAGGTGGCACACCCTGGATGTAAAGAGAGCACTCTTGACATATAGGCTGTGTTCACACAGCCCTCTTATTTCGAAACAACAGAGGTTGTTTCGAAATAAGATTTAGGCTGTTCACACGACGCACAGTTGTTTCGAAACAATGGGTCCCATTGTTTCGAAACAACAGCGTTGTTTCGAAACAAGTTAAACCCCATGCGGGGACGAAACAACGCCGTGCGAACATGTTGTTTTGAAACAACAGTGACTTGTTTCGAAATAACTGTTGCCTGAACCTGCTATTTCGCTTTGAGCTTTTTTCCTTAATTCGAATTAACAAACTGTTAATTCGAATTAAGTTATTTCGAAATAAGGTGTTATTTCGAAACAAGTTGTTTCGAAACAACCGTATCGAAATAACCCCCTGTGTGTGAACACAGCCATATTGAGCACACACAGCCGTTCCGCAAGACTTCCCAACTTTTTGTGGCGGTCACAGAATATAAAAGAGGTCTCCCAGTGCATTTCTAGATGGATAGTAAACTGCATCAAGGACTACTACAGAAGGTCAAATACACCCCTTCCAGGGACTGTCAGAGCTCATTCTACCAGGGCCCAAGCTTTGTCAACGGCCTTCCTTGCCAAGGTCCCAATCCAGGAGATCTGCAAGGCAGCTACTTGGTCATCAGGGCATACCTTCATGACACACTATGCTATCATCCAATAGGCTATAGAGGATCCTTTGGTGGGCAGAGCCGTACTCAGTGTGGGCAAGCTGTAACTCCTCCCACCATCCTTGGGTACGGCTAGCAGTCACCTATAACTGAATGATGTGAGCAACACTCAGAGAAGAACAGTGGATTACTTACCAGTAACTGTCCTTCTTCGAGATGGGCTGCTCACATACATTCAGATACCTTCCACTGTCCCCACTAACTGGAGTTGGCAAAGAAATAAGGGACTAGGAGGGTCAGGGTCATGGTCACCTATGTAGCCGTGGTCACTGCATGGAGGGGGCATTGGCCATGTGCCCTGACCTGACAGGCTAAGGCTAAAGACTTTCCAAGCGACTGTGCACTGCGGCACGTAGAAACCTGTAACTGAACGTATGTGAGCAGCCCATCTCAAAGAAGGACAGTTACTGGTAAGTAACCCATCGATCTGCAGCATCATTACATGCGATGGGAGAACAGCAAAGTTCCAAAGGGGCAGCCATGTTAGCCTAGTAAAGCAAAAAAAAAAAAAAAAAAAGGCAAGGAGTCTTGTGGCACTTAAAGACTGACAGATTTATTTATCTCATGAGCTTTTGTGGGAGAAAATCCCACTTCGTCAGATGCTTTGAAGAGGGGGAACTTACCAGGGGCGTTGCTGGATAGCAAAAAGACCCAGGGCACAGACCCACAGGCTCGACCTGTGCTAGACGCTGCCCCTGTTATGGGTCCACCCCCAATAGGCCACACCCACAATAGACCCCACCCCACGCCACAACAGGTCCTACCCCTATCCTGGGCTCCACTTGAAACTGGAATTTACATAAAATATTTTGAAGTGGGGAAGTTTCAGGTGAAATGGAAATTTTGGAAACATGGAGATGTGATATTTCTGAAAGAAAATATGCTCTCTGGGGCTATACCAGCTGATGACTAAAATTGAAGCTGTCAGTTTCTAGCCAGCAGCTGTCTAGGCACCAAAGCAGTCTGACCATGTAGATTACCATGGATTATCCTGGTCCAGAGTGTTTAGCCTCTGTCCCACTCTCTGACTGCACAGAGGCCCCATGCCATGTTGTGATACAACTCCTTCATACCCATCTGCATTAAAACTGTAAAATGAGGAATCATTCACCTCCAGTGTTCCCTACAAATGAATCAAGGTGCTGGCAATTTCCTCTTAAAAGCTCACGCACAATGTTAGGAGGACATATAAAAATTCTCCTCTGACAAGAGATATCATTCCCTATCTCCTACAGGTTTCTGTTGCTAAACATCAGGAGTCAGGGAGAGCAGAAAATAGGAGTGGGAGGCACTGTTCCCTCTAAGGTGCGCGGCTACGCGGCCACGCACATAAGAAACCCCTCCCCGCGCAGGGGTTTCCAGTCCCCGCGCACGGGGAGGGGCAGGACTGGCTGGGACAGCCCGACAGAGCGGCTGAGGCTCAGCCAAGAAGCGGAGGAGTGGTGTATCGCTTTAAGACTGCTCCTCCTTGCCCTGCCCTCCTCCCTGCTCCAGGCATTCCAGCTGCAGTGCTACACGTGGTTTCGCTTTGTTGCTTTGGCTCCTCACCCCCGGCTTCTTTCCAGGTTCCAGCTCAGGTCCTCTCCCCTTTCCCTGCACTTGATTTTGGGGGAGGTTTGATCTTATTTTTTGGTGGGGTTGGGGCTTTTCTTCACCTTGATGGATCTCTGAAGTGCCCAGAGAGAAACCTGTGACTCCTTCTTTGCTTCCTGCTTTGCTTAGTTTCTGGGGAGGTTTCTTTCTCTAAGGGCTAGGCTAAGCCAGATCTTTATTCCTGCTAATGAACTTTGGCTTTTGACAACAAATCTTTTGTTTAGAGGGCCAACAAAGTTCACTTTTGGTTGTGAGGAGCTTTGAATCTGTAAGATTTTCCTTTTCCCAGTGTGATTTTTTTTTCAGTTTGTTTCTCCTTTCCAAGAAGAGATTAGTCCACTATAGATGTGTCCTTAAATTTTAGTAAGATACACAGATATGAAAGTATTATCCATTCTAAAGTAGCTGCTGGGCTGGGCCTGATCCTATGCTTTAAATGAAGTCAGTGGGAAATTTGATGGAGTAAGGATTGCAATATTTGTCCCTTTGTTAGTTTATCAAATCATAGAAAACAAGCAGCTTGCTTTTGCCTATATACTCTATGGTTATTTTTATTTTGTTATATTTAGGAAAAAACTGATCATTGCATTCAAGAATAGGTGCTGTCCTCTTGGGTGGAGCATTTGATAGTCACAAACTTCTACTTCATACCCCCCCCCCGCCGCATTTGATGTGTATTTCACATAAAAGCAAACAAAATGTCAATGGTCATAAAATAGATATATATCCCTCTGTGGTTTATGGCAGACATAGTAGGATATGATGTTTCCAGACATTTGCATTTTAGGTAAAAGGTTATGTTTCAGGTAGGTCTGTACATAAAAACCAGCAGATCTCATTTTTTCTCATTTCTCCTTTCCTGAGTGTATAAAATCTAAAGAGCTTGTCTGTGATTTTTTAAAAATACTGCACAGTGAGGCTCAAAACTGAGGCTAGACAGGGATTTCTGTACACTCCGCCTGTACCCCCCAGTTGTTGGCTAGTAACAGTGTTAGAGCAAATGAGTGAGCACCTCCTATACCCCCCCCCCAAACATCCCCCTGCACCACACCCCTAATTTCAAGTCATGGGGAGAATACTGCTGACAGAGATTACTTTTCCTTTAGAAGCCAACAACTCAAATTCTGTTAGGCTTCATGTAGTCAAGGGCCCATCCCTCTGTGTGTCAAACAATGAGTGAATTCTGTGAAGGAACTTAGTGTGTTAAAACTGATTTTAATCTTGTCCATAATTACTACATTAAATTTATTAGAGGTGTGCTTCCGTTTGCAACTCACAGTGTAAAAACATCAGTCTGGATAGGAGTTCTGCAGTGTGATTCTCCTTGCACCTTGATATAAACATTCAATACTTAGTTTTGTGACTCCTTAAAGTGGTTGGCTTTACAGTTACTTTAATGTGAAGAGGAAAAATACTTAAGCCATTCATTTGATATTCTTGAGCCTCTGTTCTTGCAATTAATCTCATGCTGTAACTAGGGGCTAGACAGATTTCCCTGGAGTTGGGTGATCAATGGGGCAAGCATTTGGGGGGGAGCATTGGCTGGGTGGATGAAGGGGGCCCAGGTGGAGTCCCAGATGCATATGTGTCCTCCAACATCCTCCTTTTTGTACTCCCCTGTCGTCCTTTCCATGCTTTGGTACCCGGTAACCCTAGTCTGGCAAAGTGGTTGAGGATTGGATAAGGGGTGGGGGGGACAGGCCTTAACCATGGCCAAGGATCAACTGGCGGAGGGGGCAGGGTGGGAGAGCAGCTGAAGATGGGCAGGGGGACAGGCCTGAAGCCCCACTGAGGATTGGCTGGTGGGTGGGGGGGGGGAGTTGCTAGCTATCCAAGGGCTCCTTTTTACCTTCATGTCCTTCCTCCCTCAGGCATTCTAAAAACAGGTGATTGTCCAGCCTTTTACTTCTGATAAGTAGCCTGGGGGGGCACAGTGCTGGAACCCACGATCCTGATGTTAAGAGTTTGCTGCACAGATGCACACACGGAATAAAGAGCAGTTTATGGGGGGGTGGGATCAAGGGGCAGTGGAGTACACAGTTATCCTTTACGCCTAGAAGTTTTTATATATGGAATGCCTGTAGCTCAGTTGGTAGAATAACAGATTTGTAATCACAGGGTCAAGCCCTGGGTTGGTTTTTTTTTTACCTTTTGGCCTGTTGCTCCTTAGGGAAGGGTTAAACTGGGGAAAAAATATATAGCAAACACTAATAAAATGAAGGAATAAAGTATACTGTGATCAAGATTAGTAATAGTGACCAATTAAGTAAAACAAGTAAAGGGTCACATTTGAACTGGCTAGGAACAATTTAGGACCATTTTTTTTAAATTGTAAAATGGGCTGCTGTGCAAAATGAAAAATGAGAGGCAAGTTAATTGCTTTAATTTTAACTTTTTTATGTGTTTATACATTTTGGAAAGCCGACAAAGGCAGACAAACAGGATTGAAGAACTGATGAGACAAAATGTTAAATAAGCATAGAATACATTCAAATTATTAATAAAAACAATTTAAATAACATTAATTTTTCATTGTTCTATATTTTTCAATAATTTCCATCATGTGAAGTTGCACAAAAATTTTATTCAGAAAAAGTTTTGCACACGGGTTGAAAATTTTGCACACAAGCCGTCAAACCTTAGAGGGAACATTGGTGGGAGGGAAGGTGGTGGATCAGACCACCGCTGGGACTTCCAGTCAACTTGTTTAGGTTCTTCATGTACTGGAGAAGTGGATGGCATCTGGCTGCCCAGGTGAGAGGTGACCCCCTGCTGACCGATTCTGAAGACGCCTACTGCTGCAGTTCTCAAGCTTTTAAAGTAGAGCCCATGCCTCCCCTGAACTTTGCTGTAATGCTTGCCCTCCACTTTGAGTGGCAGCATGAGATTGTGGAGCAGGGGAGTGGAGGGATGCAAGCACAGCAGCTGCAATTTGCCATGCTGGGCTGCTTATGCTACAGGGCAGGACATTTGAAAAAGCTTCCAGGTGTATGCAACCCAGGTAGAGGAAGTTGGGGAACTCGTGAGGCAAGCAGGCAGGCTGGCTGGGGCTGCCAGTGTAGTGCTGTGATCAGGGTCACACCAAACTGGCAGACCTAGCCAGCCAACCAGGCTGCCTGCCTTCTGCCTTCCCTGCAAGTAGCCAAAGAGAGGACAACCAAGTGAACTGAAAACAAGGCAGAGAAGCTTCCTGCAGTGTTCCCCCCACCCTGCCCTTAGCTCCTGCTAGACTCCCAATCCCCCTCCTGGGGAAACAAAGCAGAGAGGACATAGCAACAAAAACTGAGTAAGCCTACTCCTACAGGAAATAGAGTCCAAATCAAAAATACAGCATTACTGTGACCACACTGTCCAATGCAAGGCAGACAACATTACAGGAATTGCAACACAATAAAATATGGCAAGAAGATAATGTAAAACAAGCAAGGCATCTAGTGGCACTTTCAAAGAGTAACAAATTTATTTATTGCTAGAGCTTTTGTGGGTGAAATTCTACTTTGTCAGACACTTGAAAATGGTTTCCAAAATGGGATTTCGCTCATGTGATAAATAAATGTGTTACTCTTTAAAAGTACCCAAGGACTCTTCTATTTTTACTGGATTAGACCAACATGGCTATCCCCCCTCTCCAAACTTTTCAGTAAAAGGATGGTTAACTTTGTGGCATGCTGCCTGATAGGTGTACTTATGCTGTGCACAATTCATAGGAGAGCAAAACTGAAGAGCAGAATAAATAGTATTCCCAGTCTGAAGAGTGGCCATTTGACAATGGCACTCACTCACTCAAAGCAGTCTGCTTTTCAGGGTATTCATTTTCTTTAGTGGCAAAAGTAAGTTTTATTGTTTGTATTCCTGTTTGCCCTGCAGAGGAAACTCCAGTTAGATAGAAGGTGTTGGATTCTTTTCTTTCTTGGTCATCGTTGACAAAATATTCACTACATACATCCTCTGTGCAACTGAATGCAATGGGACTATTTACTTGTTTAAAGACCCCTTCTGACCCCATTCTTCTTCTAGCACTGCTTGGATGCATTCAGTAATAGGTGTCTCTGTGCCAGCGTACCGGATTGGTGAGAAAACTTTTGTCCTAGCCTGTCAGGAGAGGGTAGGCGGCCACCGCTCCCCACGCCACCCAGTGGCTATCTATACGGCGCTTCCCAACCCCTCCCCAGTTTCATTTTTTCCACCTTGCGTGTCGGATCTGGAACTTCCGCTCCTTGTGAATGCAAGCAGCCTGTCCTCCTTCTGTTAGCTTTCGCCTGACTGGGAGCACCTGTTTGTGCACATAGTTCCACTGCAGAAGTCTTCCACCATCTGGCCGGAACATCATGGGTTACCACCTAGTATGCCAGGATTCAAACCCTACTCTGAGTGCAGCAAGGCCGTCCCTCAGGACAACCCCCACAGGAAGTGCCTCAGGTGCCTAGGCGCAGACCATCTGGTCTCAGCCTGTTCCCTCTATATGTCCTTCAAACCTCGGACAATCAAGGAAAGGGAACAAAGGCGTCGTGCCCTAGCCTCCGAACAGGCTCGGCACTCTTCACCCAAGGCTTCAGGTTCCCGCCCAGTGCTGAGACCCAGCTCAGCACTGAAGTTGATGTGGCACCGTGGCACCGGTAGCCACCACCGAACTACCTCAGTGCTCACCTGGTGCCTCAGTGCTGACCCAGCGCCTCAGCACTGTTCGAGGTCGCCCCCAGCACTGCAACCCCAGCACAGCCTGGTACCGCCGGTGCCCAGCTCGCCCTGCACCGATCACCCCCGTCTCTGGCACCACAGGCCTGATATAGTCCAGCATCGCCAGTGCCGAGCTCACTCCAGCACCGCAGGCTCGGTATAGCCCGGTACCAACGGGACGAGGGCTCTCTCAACCAGGCAGCCCACCTTCCCTGGGTGGGGTCTTGCCTCGGGCCCACTCAGAGTCGCATATGGTGCCATCAACTCCAGAGGCAGTGGAGGCCGCTCAGGCCCTCCTCTTACTCCCCACACCACTTTCCCTCACCCCAGTTGGAAGGGGCAAGCCGGCCTTTCCTTCCAAGTCCTGGGTCCAGCGTGGGTGTCGTCGCTCCCCTCTCCACACAGTCCTCCATCTTCTACTCCATTGGGCCCCGGTACCGTAGGGCTGTCCCCACAGCAACATATTACTTTACCATCGCTGGTACCGCCCATGGAGTCTTGAAGCTCCTCCCCTGCTTCAAGTCTGGAGGAGGGCCTATCAATGGGCTCTAAGTGACCGAGGTGCCGCACTTCGGCACCGTTGCCTTTCCATTTCTGCCCACAAGAATGGTCTCCCTCTCCCCCATGCTGGACACCCAGTACCGCTCTGTCTCCGGCACCGGGTGCCTACACTGGCAAACTGTCGGCTCATTTTGATTTGTTGTGCCGCGCTACAGCCCATCTAGGGATGGAGGTGCAGCCCTCAGGTCCCCCTCCAGACACCCTGTTCGGACCACCCTTTGCCGTGGCAGAGCCACTGACAGTCCCACTCCGCCCGAGTGTCTGGGACCTAACATCTTCACGGTGGCAGAGTCCAAGTTCTTCTGCCTCGGTCTCGGACATGGCAAGCCTTAAGTATTGGGTTCCCAAGTCGGATTTCCCTTCCTCGCTGATCACCCAGTCCTTCCTAGGGACATGGTGCAAATGGTGCTAGGCCCGGGTGAGCCTTCTAGCGACCCCCTCCCAGCTTCTAGGGAAGCCAGGGAATTAGATCTCCTGGGCCGTAAGGTCTATTCCTCCTCAGCCTTCCAACTTGGGGTGGCGAATAATCAGGCCCTAACCTGCAGATATTTGCTGGATATGTGGGAGTTGGTCACAAAATTCCGACACCTGCTCCCACCAGAGGCCAGAGAGGAGTAAGACGCATTTCTAGAGGAAGATAGATTAACCTCCCACGATCTCCTTCTCTCGGCCCGAGACAGTGGATACAGCCACCCGCACTATGGCCTTGGCTCAGGGAAGCCAGGGTGCCCCCCATTGCACAGAAGGCAGTCCTGGACCTGCCCTTTGGAGGAGAAGTCTTGTTTCTTCCTGAAAAGCTAACTGGTGGGCACCACTTGGGATCCTAGGGGAGAAGTCAAATACTTTGGCCTCCTCCCATCAGGGCCTTTTCCCCCCACATAAACCCCCTGGGGCGATGACTGCCCTCATCCCTTTCCCTGCCCTATATAACCGTAGGGATAGAGTCTAGACTCTCCCCCCTTCTCCACCGTCACCCCATTTCTATGGTGCTCCACTCCAGTATGTCATTGGAGTGGGCAACTGATACCCCTTCCCCTTCCCTTAGGGGGGAATCGGGAACTTATCAGGACCAGCTTGGCCTCGGCATCGCGAACAGGGGTGAGCCAGATCTTGGCCCTCCTCTCCGGTCATACACGGATGCGGTCTGCGTAATCCAAGCCCCTTTAAACCACCAAGACATCTACACCTTCGGGCCCTTGTTGCAGAAACAAAACAAAGCCCCCCTTCTTCTCTTTCAGATACCCCTTGGCAGTCTACTAGAGCTCGTAAGCGGAAGACAGGCCTTGCTGGGACCAAGAAGCGCATCTTGTGTTAGTCCCAGCCACAGCTGCAGAGGCTCTGATACGCACAAACACGAGTGCTAATCTGGAGGTGCAGAACCCTTCCCACTTACCCGACTGTCCTATATCAGATAGGACCTATTCTCGTTCCTGGGTCAGGGAGGGACACCTTGAAGCCCCCCCCCCCCCAAGTATTGGTCAACACACTGCTTAGGCCAGTGTTACTGGGTCCTCAGACACCTCTTCGGTAGAAGGGACCCTCCACCATCCTAACCACCAGGTGGGAACATGAGTTGCTTCATCAAAAGGGATCCTATACTCCAGGGAGGCCAAGGCAGACCAGTCCAACCTCTGCCACCCTACCATTTTCTCTACACGATGAAAGCTGAAACTTTGTAACAGCCTCCTTCCCCTTCTCGGGCACTCTCAGTCAGTATCAGGACCCCTCGCCCAGGAGTCCCCACCTTAGGCCCACCCTACCATGATAGTGGTGGTGGAATCCTCTCCACATCTCCCTGCACCCCTGAAGCAGCAACCTAGCGCACCTGACACGGTTTCTAGCAACTTGGGGCATTTGAGGGGGAAGGAGGTGATGCCTCTTCCCCAAGACAAGGGAACAATAGTGGGAAGAACTCATCTTGGGCCTCCCATGCTAAAGTTCAGCCTCACGGCACTAGCCCACTAACAAGCCCCATGTGCAATGCCGCACCCGAGGCATGGAGGCTCCTTTACCGGGATACTCGTACTTCTTCCACCCTAGCCCACCTTACTTCAACGGCTCGTATCTTGGCCAGGACATTGCCCCCCAGCCTTACGGCACTTGTTACACCCGTCTGGAGAGCAGAGACTCAAACTGTTGGGCCATCTCCAGGTGCCGCTGGTAATGACATTACCAAACTGTTACTCCCTCCCCTCCTGCCCCTTTTTGAGGGATTAATATATATGAGTAGGGAGAAGAAGACGGGTTAGAGTATCCTGTTTTTCCGTAGTGCTCGAAATTCAGAGGTTTGTATCCTTTCATGCGGAATACCACCTGGATAATTTCCCGGATGGAGATAATCCATCCCGATTGGCTCCTCTAAACCCAAGTACCCTTGTTGTACTGCTTGTGACACTTGAGAGCTTTTCACTTCCTAGGTGGTTGGGGGAAAATCCCCCCCCTTTCTTCGGTAACCCATATTTTGGGACAGCCCAACCTCAATGTGTCCCTATCCTTGATGCACATGTAGGTGCAATACAGTATGACAGTCCTTCCTTGGCAGTGCCCTAGGCACGCGAGATCCTTCCTGATACTAGATCTCCATGAGCCCTGCTGCCACCTATGCTGAGTCGCCAGGACGCAACCTTGCGTTTGTTTCCCACCTTCCCTCCGCCCCTTCTTGTACATTCCCTTTTCCAGGCAATCTTTGTGATGCTGGGATTCTGAAGGGATTACAAGACCCAGCAGGCGGGCTCTCCCCGTGAGCCCTCTCACCTACTGAGGTCCTCACTGGCACTGGGCCAACAGCACCGTCTAAGGCCATCAGGTCACCTTGTTGGTGTTAGCGATCTGAACTACCCTTCCAGTGGAACCCAAGGTTCCAGCACAATCCACAGCTGGAGGCTAGCGCTTGCATACGTAACTTGAGGGCCCTTGACCAGCATGCCATGTGCCATTCATTGCACTGCTTCCGGTTTTTGGTCTTCATAGTACTTCATAGGGCACAAGCCCTATGAAGAGAGACTGAAGGAACTAGGCTTATTTAGTCTGCAGAAGAGAAGACTGAGGGGGGATTTGATAGCAACCTTCAACTACCTAAAGGGATGCTCCAAGGAGAATGGAGCTCAGCTATTCTCAGTAGTAACAGAGGATAGAACAAAAAGCAATGGTTTCAAGTTGCAGCTGGGAAGGTCAAGTCTAGATATTAGGAAAAACTTTCTTACTAGGAGGATGGTAAAGCATTGGAATGGGCTACCTAGGGAGGTGGTGGAATGTTTGGAGATGTTTAAGGTCCGGCTGGATAAAACTCTAGCTGGAATAATTTAGTGGGAGTGGTCCTGCTTTTTTTGGCAAGGGGTTGGACTAGATGACCTAATGAGGTCCCTTCCAACCCTATGATTCTATGATTAATTTGGAGGGTCTTCTGCCAGACCCTTCTCGATTCAACTCAGTGGTAAGTTCTCTTTACTGCTGGTACGTGCTTTAACTTCTACCTCCTTTAACCGGACACCTTTAGAGCCAGTCATGGACAGTTCAAAGGATCAGGTTTACCTCTCCTATGGCGATCTGCATAGGCCGCAGCCACCAGGGCTAGGCCGGTGACCCCTTAACTTCCAGCTCGGGTCTTGATGTGATCAGTTCAAGGGATAATACCATCCCCTCCTTCATTTTGAGTAGGCCGCAATCTCCATGTTTAACCTCGTAACCCCTTGGCCCCAGCGTTTTCTTGCACTTCACGCTGGGCTGTCCTATGACCAGGCATTTATCTTCTGGCCTTCATTCCTTGAGCTATACCCTTCAGGTAGGACAATCAAATGCATCCCTCCATGTGATCGGTTGCGTTATTCAGCTCGGTTGAGGTGACCTTCACCCACCCAGCCCACATGCACTTGCTCCGGCGGGACTGGACTTACCCCTTATTTTGGTTAACCCACATTGTTGGTTCTCTATGGCCAGGCCAAGAGCCTCGCCACTCTCTTGGTCCTGGTTAGAATCTCATTCACTGGGCTTCCTCCTATCTAGGTTTTTGCTATGCTGAAGGCGGAAGAGCCAACTCCACCTGCCATCCGTCAGCATGGCTAGTAGTCACCTATTACTGAATGCATCCAAACAGCACTCGAAGAAGAACGGTGGGTTACTCACCAGTAACCGTCCTTCTTCGAGATGGGCTGCTCAGACCTATTCAGGTCCCTCCCTTCCATCCCCGCATCTGGAGTTGGCAACTCCTAGGAACTGGGGAGGGTTTGGGAGGTGGCCATATATATAGCCACTGGGTGGTGTGGGGGCGGTGGCCACCTACACTCTGCTGACAGGCTAGGACAAAAGTTTTACGACCTATCCGACACTCTGGCACAGAGACACCTATTACTGAATGGATCCGAGCAGCCCATCTTGAAGAAGGACAGTTACTGATGAGTAACCCACAGTTTCTCCTTCCCAGCTGGACAGGCTCTCCACAGTGTGCCTAGACCTCACTTAGCTTCCAATACAAACCTCTGCCACTGGGCTATTCTCCCTTCTTGCTCACTGCTCACTTGGCTCCCTGTGGCTGCAACTCATCCCCACCCTGCCTCAGTCTAAGTAGGATCCTCCACTTTTTTAATTTTCAGATTTTTTTTTTTTTGCATCTTTAGAATTATTTGCTAAATTAAAGCACAGATGCAACTGCATTTACCCACCTGCTGAATGTTACAGGGTAGCACTAGCACATGTGCCACTAACCACTGAATTTGAAGGCCATGGGCCTACTCAAGCTGTGTGTCTCAAAGCAGAATTGGCCTGTGCTGCATGACAGAGAGAGAAGAACAGAACCTAGCTACTTTCAGATCTAAGGAGGAGTGGCAGTGGGGTTACAAAGGGAAAAAGAAGGTATTTGTTACCTGAGCAAATTTGATACTGGAGAGGATGCTCAAGAGGAACCAGTTTAAATCCAGAATGCTTTTTCTGAGGTTAGTTTCAGGAGTTCTGTTGTAACCCACACTTATAAACTGGCAAAAGTATTTGGCTTCCAATTGGGAAGTGGTCACAAGAGCTAGTCTTCATATTTGAAACTTTTACTAAAAGGCTACATAAATAAGAAGCATTATTCCACTGTGGCTTTTTCAACACAGGCCCAAAACTGAAGCATATAACTTATGCAGACATGTCAACTCTTGCAAATTTATTATGAGTGACATTATTGATAGGTGAACCCTCACTCATGATCTCCGAACAGAACTCTCAGATCTCAGGAATTTTTTCCCCAGGCCCAGTCTGCTAATGTTTGCTTGGTCTTCCATAACCACAATGTAGGGACACAGATAAAATGAATAGAATTTACCTTTAAAGCATCTGTTAGGCAACACTGTATATCTGTTCTTTAATATCATAACTAAAATATTTAACTCAGTTTAATACACATTATAACCAATATTTAACAAAGCTCCATATTGTAAATTTGGAACTCATTTTATATTCTTGATGAAATTTCTTTTA
Source organism: Podocnemis expansa (assembly GCA_007922195.1). NCBI lineage: Eukaryota > Metazoa > Chordata > Testudines > Podocnemididae > Podocnemis > Podocnemis expansa. The sequence continues at coordinate 5,690,446 of ML682022.1, read as the reverse complement.
GATGTAACACTGTGTAATTTCATTAAAATATGTGTGAAAAAGTTGTGTGAATGAAGGGTCTGTGTGATGGGATCAGTTGACACCAGCCTGTCCTGATGAAATGCAAGTACCACTTAATAGATGAACAATTCAAATTAATCTCTGAAAAGCAAGAGGAAGAATCCACCCCAGAAAGAGAAAAACAAAATACAAGATCCACATCATGTCTGCAAATGACTGGTGCTGAGTGATCATCAGACAGGAGCTTTGAGGCAGTAAGACTCAGCAGTATAAAAACCCTGAAAACTTTGGGTCTCATTCTGCAACTGTCATCTTAGAGCACCAGATTCATGACCTAGAGAGACCTGGCTCCCTCCTTGTGCCCAGCTTAGCTGGGGGGACAAGGCAGTATACCACATTTATTGTAAATAAGTAAGGATAACAAAAAGCAGTGACGCACACGCGCACACGCACGAAGTTCTGCAAGCTGGTACGATACAATTACCAGTCCTTTCATGCATTGCTTGAGCTATCCTAGTGGCCAACTGGGCTGGGCACAGGGATGGAGCCAGGCCTCTGTCAGTCGTGAATACAGTTCTCCAAGATGACAGTTGCAGAATGAGACCCAAAGTTTTCATGTTCTTACCCATCTTTTATATTTGCTGGCCCTTATCTAAATCTATGGGATTTGCTGTGTCATGTTGCCCTAAGGGTTTGTGTGGGATCATTGGTCACCAGTCATTTGCAGGCTTGATTGTATTTTGTTCTTTTCTTTCTGAGGTGGCTCCTTCTGTTTGCTTTAATCAGAGATGTCTGCATTGTTCAGCCGGTTAGATTGTAATTGTGCTTCATCAAGACAGGCTGGCAATTGAGACTGGTCCCTTCACACACACAAACTCTTCATTCACACATTTAAATAAACATACACAGCATATGCCTAAACCAGGTTTCATCAAGTATACAAAATGGAGTACAGTGTTTAAGTAGGAGTTCCAAACTGACAATATGGAGTCTTGTTGGACATTGGTTATAATGCCTATTACTCAGGGTTACAGAATTATTTTACTTGTGATACTAAAGGACATATACACAACATTAACTAACATGTACTTTAAAGGCAAATGAAATTAATAATCTCTGTCCTCCCATATTATCTATCTGTGCCCCATACCTCCAGTCACTCTCTGCTTAATGTAAAACAATCCAACACACAAGAGAACAATTTCAAGCACAGAATAAATACCAGGCACAGCATATGGTGATGTTCAGCAGAGTTCAACTTTACAAATAATATCACTGCTGATGAGGTTACAGTCCCAGTCCACCTGCTGCCCCAGCCTCACAATTGAGGCAACTAAGCAAGAGCAGGAGACCCCATGCTTGTGCCAGGCTGGCCCCACCACCACAGGAGGCCCCATGGTCAGAGCAGGCAGCTACACCACCTGGGCATGTGGTAAGGACAGAAGACCCCAGGCCAGGCCAGCCCTGACACTTGGGCATAGGGTGAGGGCAGGAAACCCTCGGTGGGGGAGACAGGGTGGCACCACAGTCTGGGCGTGGAGTGAGGGGGGGAGACCTTGGCTCAGCTCCCCAGCCTTGCTCTGTGGGTTGTGGGGAGCTTCCTGGCCAGGGCTGCCTCACAGCAGCCTGGCCACCAACATGATCCCCAGAACCCTAAGGCTGAGGAATGAGCCTGGGCTCACCTGCCCTCTGCTGACCTGACCCTGGCCAGGACAGAGACTGAAGAGCATCCCTCAGCCCACCCCAAAGGTCAGGTGAGGGGCTTCATTCCCAGGCCACCCACCCCTGGGACCGAGATGCCTTGGGGCATCCCTCCCCAGTCCCATGGGGGCCCAGACACCTGGGGCACCCCACCCCAGTCACACCGAGGGCCCAGATGCCTTTGGGCACCCCACCCCAGTCCCACCGTGGCCCAGAAACCTTGGGGCACCCCTCCCCAGTCTCACTGGGGGCTGAGACACCTGGGGCACCCTTCCCCAGTCCCACTGGGGGCCCAGAGGTCCCCCCCCCCACCTGACCAGGGGCACAGGGAGCAATCCCTGGGCCTACTCAGGCCCTCAAGACCATGCAGGAAAGCCCCCACTCCATCCCACCCTACCTCTTCCCCCCGCCTGTCCAGGACCCCTCCAATCCCCCACCTACTGCCCCCTACAGCACCTACCCACTCTGCATGTGCCTGCTGCTGCTGCGGCTTCAGAGAGGAGCAGTTTGAATCTGGCTCCCTCTGCCTCAGCCTCTCCCAGGCACATGCTGGGGCAGCCTGGAGGGGGAGGGGCGGCAGCAGCTGAGCCAGCTCTGCCTATGCTCCGGCAGCCTCCTCTCCCTGCGCCTGCGCCTGCGCCTGCGCCGGCCCGGGGAAAAAGACCAGGGGCACAGCCTCGAAAATTCGGGACACGGGCACCCTGTGCCCAGCACCAGCAACACCCCTGGGGGACACACAGCCAGGTAAGTACTGGGGCCAGGGGGTATGGTGGGATCCTGAGCCTGAGCCAATGGGGAGTTTGCTGGGGATCTGCCCCCCACCGCCAGGGGCCTGGGTCAGGCCAGCAGCCAGGTCATGGGTTGGGGTCTGGGGGGTCTGGGGATCCAGGACTCCCCATGGGCCCTGGATCTTGCCAGGCCAATGTGGGGCAGGTGGCCAGGGATCAGGTCCACCTGGGCCTTGGGTCAGGCCAGCAGCTAGGCTGGAGGGGGCTGGGGGGCTGGGGATCCAGGATGCTCCTTGGGCCCCAAGTCACACTGGGCTAGTGGGGGGCAGGTAGATCAGGGATCATGCCAACCTAGGCTGTGGGTCATGCTGGGGGCCAGGCGAGAAGATGATGGGCAGCCCGGGAAGCCCTACCACCATCTGTACTCTAGGATGGTAGGCAGGCTTGGCCAAGGATTGACAGCCCTCCCAGGCCAGGTGATGAGGCCAGCAGGCAGGCTGGGCCATGGTTCACTTCCCTGAAGCCCAAGTGGTGAGTTTGGGGAGCCAGCAGGCAGGCTGGGCCATCGGTCACCTCCCCTAAGCCCAGGTGGGAAGGTCAGGGCCAGGGTTGCCTCCTCCTCCCCGATGCTCAGGTGATGAGCTCCAGGGGGCAGACCAGAGCAACAGTCATTCCTCTTGTGACCCCGGCCTCCTGGGATAAACACCTGAATATGCAAAGATCAGGGCAAGCTGTAAAACCAGGGGCCAAATCCCCTAACCACTGACAGGTGGCATGTTAACCAGTCTCCGAGTCAGTAACAAAACATGCTTCTGACTAACCACTCTGGTCATCACCAAGCATAATAAAATAGAAACAGCCCCCTTTCTGCACATCAGATCCTACGGTCCCCTCTAGCCACTGGGTCTCTTTAAGAAATAGGTTCTCCTGACCCCAAAGGGCCAGCCACATCACCCAGAACAATATAGGCTTGGCGCTTACCCAAAATACCATGCTGCCAGCCAATCCTTTAGTAACTACAACTAAAGGTTTAATATAAAAAGAAAACAAGCTAGATATGAGAGATGTTAAAGGGTCAAAGTGAATCACATACATACAAATGATTTAGAGTCTATAGAAAACAAATCCTTGAAGATCCTGTAATTTGCAGATAAGTCCCACTCCTCTGGTGTGCACCCAGCAGCAGCAGCTGCAGCTGGATGGGTCTCAGTCCCTTGTTCAGTCTCAGAAGAATAGTTCCAGAGGCAGGTGTTGGTTGCAGATAGACCAGAGACTGAAGACTAAAGACAAAATGGAGAATGGGCAATGGCCTTTTATCTCTGAGTCCTTGCCAGATCAAAATGGAGGTGGGCCACATGGTCAGTCTAGGTAACTGGTCAAACAGGTTTCCTCCTGGGCCCACTGTAGTTGGGAGTCCCCTCCTGATGGACCATCAATATGACGATAGTTTGCACACACCCAGTCTCAGATTGTTTAGCTCAAACAACTTGCAACACACATAAAAACAAATAGATTTCTAATCTCCAGTACAGACATGATATCTACATACAAATCATATAATCATTCCTAGCAAATTACAGCCTTTCTATTGATTTTAAAAGGGGATAGCCGTGTTAGTCTAGTCCAGTGAAAAAACAACAAGGAGTTGTGTGGCACTTTAAGACTAACAGATTTATTTTTTGCATGAGCTTTCGTGGGAGAAGATCCCACTTCCTCAGATGCTTCGAAGATGGGTGAACTTACAGAAAGGAATGAAACTAAATGCAAGGGGGTGTAAAACATAGGAGCAGGTCATAAAGTAACAGCAAATCAGATAGCAAACATGACATATCATATATGGATAACTGTAAATATGAAATACCAATATGAAAAACAATCATACACAGTCCCCTAGACCCAGACAGCATCACAGCTCTCCAAAGCCAAGGTGGCAAGGCTGGGGGGCACATGGGCCTGGGGTTGTCCACCATAAGCCCAGGCTGCGAGGCCAGGAGTCAGGCTGAGCCAGGCATCATCTGCAACCCCCTCATCCCCCAAGCCCAGGTGGCGATGTCAGCAGGCCAATGGGCAGGCTGAACCAGGGGTTGTTTACCCCCACCACCAGCCCAGGTGGCAAGGCCAGGGTCACAGGCCTGGTCAGGGGTCAACCCCCACCCCTCCCCAAGCCCGGAAGGGCAGGCTGAGCCAGGGGTCGCCACCCAAGCCAAGACAGCAATGTGAGGGAGCCGGGATGGCCAGGGTTTGTGCCCCCACCCCCACTCCAAGCCCAGGCAGCGAGGCCAGGAGTCACCTCCCCCTAGCCCAGGCAGCAGGAAGGTCTGGCCAGGGTTCAAACCCCAGCTCAGTGGGCTGGTGGACAGGTATGGCCTGGAGTCAAACACCTGCCCCCCAGGTCAGTGGGCAGGTCTGTCTGGGGTCCCCTCCTCCTAGCTCAGGGACAAGGCTTGGGGGCAACAGGCAGGCCTGGGCAGGGGTCACCCCCACCTCTCACTAGCCCAGGTGGCAAGACTGGGTGGCTGGCAGGCAGGCCTGGCAGACAGCTGAGAGCAGTGTGCATGGCCAGGGTTGGGGGAGGAAGGGGCAGACCAGCAGTGCTGAACCAGCCAGATGCTTTTTGCCACCTCACCCGGTCCCCAGCATGGGACAGCCAGAGCTGGGACCTGCCCCTCCCTCCAGTGCTGGGGAGGTGAGTGGGGGCCCCGCAGAGGGCGATTCGCCCTGGGCCCCACACCTCCCTAGGGACTGTCCTGCTCTCAGAAGCACCTCAAGGGATCTGTACAGGCTGAGGTGAGACAATAAATATGGTAAACTATTATCTATCTCAGAAGAAAGCTTGCAAGAGAGAGAGGTATGGAGCAAGAGAGAATGCTTGCAGACACTGAAACTCAAAGGGCAACAAGGAAGGACTGGTGATTAAAAAAAATTCTAAAGAGAACACTTTTTTTTTTAAGTGAGACCAGTTGTTGTGCAGAGAATGGCATAATAATTCGGGGAAGCAAAGCAGTTATTCTAAGAAATCTGATGAATGAGATTGTGTATAAAGATGTTGCCCTTTTCAAAAATGTGGCTCCTGCAACTGTGTGCAGTAGCATTGTCACTTCACAGATTCCCTATAACTAGGGATCTGCAACCTATGGCTCTGGATCCACATGTGGCTCTTTGACTGTCCCTTTGGGGTTCTGGGCCACCCCCACCAACACACACGCCCACCAGCAGACCCTGCAGGTGGCCGCTCTTGTCCAGGATCCCCTGCCACCAGGAAATCCTGTGGGCTACTCATGCCAGGCTCCAAACTCTCCCACCACCATAGGGTAACCCTGGAGGGGACCTGCTCCTGCTTCTGGGCTCCTTCCTACAAACCAAGAGCCTCTGCAGCAGGAGCCCTGGCCCCACTCCCAGCTCCCCCTACTAGGAGGCTACATCCATTGTGGCTCTTAGTGAAGTGGGATTTTTCTCACATGAAAGCTCATGCAGTAAATAAATCTGTTAGTCTTTTAAGTGCCACAGGAATTCCCTGCTTATTTTGGTTATTAAAGGAATTTTTTAAAATGGCTCTTCTTATATTTTGGGTTGATGACTCCTGCCCTATACAATGATAAAATCACCCTATTCCCTGCTTTGTTTGACCCCCAAACTATTTTTTTGTTTGATTTTTTTTATGAGCAAGAACAATGAAAAAGAAATGTTTCAGATCAATCTAAAATGACAGAGTTTGGGGAGTTTTGTTTGTTTCTTTTTGATTTTTGATTTTGATCCTTGTTCTGTATTTAGACAGAAACAGGTTGAAGAGCTGGTCTCCCATAAGTACAAGGAATTCCTTTTCAGGACATTAAGACCTAAGCTCGCCTAAATCAGCAGGACTAGACAGGGTGGGGGTGGATACCGCCATAGCTCCTCTGCCACCCACAGATCCTCAGACCATTGGATGGGCCCCTCTCCGTTATCTACTCTTTGCATCTGCCACAGGTTTAGGGTTGAGCCCTGCTGTCCCCCAGGCACCCAAGGTTTCAGGGTCCCCAAAAACATTAAGCAGAGCCTCAGTCTCATTCTCCAGAATACCCCTTTTTGCCTCTGTGATGGGCCCTTGGCAGATATCTCCCCCATACCACTTTCCTCTCCTCCTTCCCAATTCAGGCTCTGTTGTCCAAGGCTTTCCAGTTCAGGGATCAATACCCTCTTTGGGGAATCTCTCCCATTTTCCACCATGTGTGTTCCTCCACCAAATCTTTTCCCTTTGGGTGCCCAACACCACTGGGTACAGCAGACCCTCTAATACCTTGATCCATTTCAGCTAATACTGCCCCAGACCTTGAGCAGCACCTGGGCCACTACACATTGATCTGTGTCCCTATGGATGCAGTCCAAGGAATCATCCACTGCAGCTTAACCAGCCCTTTCCTTATGAGAGAATAGGCTGAGGCCATGTCCACTAGGCCCCACTGAGGTCTCCTCCCCATCATCATAGCTTCCACCCCTTCTCCTGCATGCCATAGTGGGTCCACTGGCAACATTCTGCAAAGCCGCCCTACATGCCTGGACAGTCCTCTATTTGTGAGCTGGTGACCCACACTGCCAGCAGAGAAGCTGTAAGGGCTCCTTGGCTGTTCTCTCTTTTTCTTTGGAGCATTTCCAGTTAGGGGCTTTCTGGATTTTCTCCCTTCTTCCTCCTCCTCATTTGGCTATCTATCCTTCCTGGGAAAGTTTGCCTCCACATACTCTCAGTTCAACCACAGCCGCTGCCATACTCAGCTGTTACCATCTCACCCATATATTTATGCTTTCATGTAGGCCATCTAAAAACAGATCATGGACACACTTGTCCTAGAATAATCTCCCCCACAGACTAGATGTCAGGCCTCAGCCATTTAGCAGCCAGGCCCCTTAACTTTTCAGCAAATGCCTGTGACCTCAAACCTCACCCCACCCTGCCCACCTCACCACCCAGAATCTCCGGTGATACTTCTTAGCAGACAGTCCTATCCTATCCAAGATGGCCACCTTTACTGCTTCACACCTCCTCGCTTGTTCTTCACTCTGGGATGTACAGGCTGTTTGGGCTTTGCTGGCCAGGTAAGGAGCTGGCCACAGGGCCCTTGTTGCCCTATACCATCCAGCTCCATTGGACACCCACTTAAATGTGCCTAGGAATTTGTCAGGGTCATTGGCAGGGCCCATCTTACATAGTCTCAAGCCCAGTGCTCAAATGCCATCCCAACCCCTGTAGGATTCACCATCCTCTGCAGCAGCTCCTATTGTATGGTGGTCTGCTTTTGCATAAAGTCCTGCAGGCTTTTCTGCTGCTTGGCTTGCCACTTGAGCAAGGCCTGGGTCTCCAGCTGGTGGGATTGCTGGCAGGTTTGCAAAGCTTTTTGTACCTCATCCAGCTGTTTCACCAGCCACTGCAGGGTCTCCTCCGTGTCTGGGCCACCAACTCGTGTTCTGGCTAACAGTCCTGGAGCCCCCAGCCTGCTTTGCTTCAACTTCTTCTGTGCTCACAAAGTCACTCAGAAGCCCTGGGATTCAGTAACCACTGGTGTAGGTTTATTTACAGGTTGTGCCCCCACCACCTTTTCCATACACAGCTTGCCTTTTAGTGTCTACACCAGGAAGGAAGAGTCACCACTCTGTTTCCACTCCCTACTTCTCTCCTCTGGCTTCTTTCCTCCCAGCCCCAGACTAATTGGGTGAGCAGTGATTGCCCATTCTCTAAGTAGGTGCTAGTTTTCTCCAGTCAGCTCAATTTACCTCCCTAAATCAGAGCCGTCGTGGCAGAGGGTTGACTTAGAAGTTCTTGCCCAGCACCCTGTCACAAGGACAGAAAAGGCATTCTGCTGAAGCCCTGGATGGGAGCTAGGCACTGGCGCTGGAACAACTTTTATGGTGGGGGCACTGAAACCCATTGAACAAAATGGATGGAAACCATTTCAAGTCAGGAGATGCTACCAAATCCCAGCACTCCTAGTTCCAGCACCTATGGAGCTGGGAATTGTCCCCCTCTCTCGGCTTGCCTTGAAACATGCTGGCCCCTCAGTCCCAGACAGGCCATTTATTTATTTATTTGTTGTCTGGGTTGTATATAGTACATACATTATATACCTTACATTGACACAGCATCTTCATCCCCAAGGCACTTTACAAAATATACAAATGGCAGTCACTTTCAGCCAGCCTTGAAAAGCAACCAACCATACAGCAGAACTGTTCAACTGGGCAGAATGGGAAGAACATAGTGACTCATTTGCCCAGGATTTTAGAACTAACATTTCTAACATATCAAAGTATAGCTTTTCTCTTTGCACACTGTTATTCCAGAAGTGTCTTCCTCACCATACCTTGTGACAATCTGATGTCATTCACCATTGTTACTGGAGTCACACAGTCATGTCTTGTTGAGCATGTAACCTGTCCTGAATCACTTCAAAAGAAAGATAAGGCAGCCCAAAACATCATTGTCTGGAGGTTAATGGAGAGAAACTGCAATCACTTCCAACTCAGCAATTAGACCCCTAATGTTCCTTGGAGGGTGAGAAGCTGATTCAGAGTGAAACTCTGAAGTTACATTTTGTATAGCCCCCAGTAAGTCTGTTTGTCTCTCTGGATATGTTTGAGCCCAGTGTTGACTGAACAAAACAGCGTGTCCCCCTTGCTCAGGAAATAAGGTCTCCCAAAATTTATGGAGGCAAATGTCTCCTCAGTATTTGGCCCAGTCACCTGGTTGAGGAGAATAAAGTGATCTTTGTACAGAGTCAATGTAAAATAATCTTTTGTTATATTTTGGCGGTTCACCTGGCCATAGACAAAGTACATGCCACTCTGCAGGACCTCCAACTTTTGATCAGAGACGTTTCTTACAAAGCTACTGCAGTCTGTTAAATTCCACTGCCACTTGATGGTGGAATTGTGAACATCTTCTGAAGGATCTTCCATAAAGGGACCAGATGTGGGAGAAAACAAAGAGAAAAGCATATGGTGTGGTTAATTATATTCCAAAGTCCTGCCTGTTCCCCAGATTTTCCTTTGTTTGTGTTTTTAAATGCTCTTCATTAGTTCATCTCCCTTATCTTTTCCTTATCTCTTTTTGATTTGAGGTCTTTGGGGAGGAAAGGGAAGTTACATGTATATGGCTTTTCCTTGAAGATCTTCACTACAGAAGGTATGAGAGCCACAAAATTCAGATGAAGACCCAGCTTCTGAAGAGGTGTCAGAGTTCTGGGCCATTTGGAGCTGGAGTTTCTATGGGTGGGTGGTGGAGGCAACAATTCAGTTCAGATCCTGACCTAGATTCAGATTCTGATACTCATGAAGTGAGTGGGACTTTAGTTCCAGGATTTTGGTCTGAGCCCATCTCTAGTCAGACACAGAGAAACATTTGACTGTTGTTCATGAGGTAGATCCATGATCAGTCTAATCATCATGGCTCTAGGGAAGTCAATCAGAGATTAAGGTAAAGTAAGGCTGGAGGGGAAGGCGGGGGAAGGGGAAGAAATGTAGCCCATCTCAGCCAGTAAATTTTCACTGTGAAAAGAGATGTAGAGATGGTATCTCTTTACTCAACAGATCTGATGCCTATGTGTATGCAAAGTCATATCCGCTTCCTATGCAGAAGAATGTAGCATTTTCCTACCATTTAAACCTGTTATTGGTCCAGAACCAGCACCTCTCTGGGAGGCAGAGCTAGAGTCTAACCAGGTACCCACATGTCATCAGCAGAATGGTTAACTGAGGGTTTATCTGCACAGGAAGTTTCACTGATTTAAACCTGTTTAGAAACTAGCCTCGTATATTCGCAAATTGGTTTAAGATGGTCTTCTGTCAATTTAATTCAAGACAGTAAGGAGCTGTGAAGGTAAAACAAAGTCTTGCTTATAGCTATGACAAGTTTTGTTTTCAAAATTTTCATTGTTGCTGCTGGGTTAAGCCAAAAAGATCTCAGCTTGATTTTTGGGTCCCAGGAGGAGATTACAGGTCTAGCAGTGACGATAAACCCCACCCTTTTTAATTACTGACTTCTAAGAATTTGATTTGTAGTGTCTGAGAGAAAATAAATATAGAACCCTATGATGTTGTTTGTTCTGCTGTAGAAAAGGGCTGTACAGCACTTGCAGAGATATATTCAGCTAGCTAATGCTGGCTCCAGAACTGAGGAGTGAGTGACTCATGGTTGCCTATAATAGCCACTGGATCACCTGGACTTCACGTTTCTCAGTTGTCATTATTTTCCACTGCTCCTGAAGAAGGGGGCAATACCTAGGCCTGCTGAGTACATTATTGTGATCTAGTTGCCTTCACCATGCTGTGCGAATGGTAAAAAATCAGAAAACCACTCCAACATCTTGATACTTACCAGTTGCATGGGCCCAGCAGATCTTGGGAGACTGTGGAGAGAAACAAAGCTTGATCAGGAGATTGCATGTTATGAAGTTGCTGTTTTACACCTGACAACTAATATTCTGTATGTGTTTCAGAGAGGTCTCAGGCTGCAAAAGTCTTTCTGTTAGCAGAGGAGACAGACTGCTGTTGGGTCTCTTTCAATTGTCTCTTCTCAAGGGCTTTTTTGTATTTTAAATGGCTAGTGATTGTGGCATTTCTAAGAGCAACAGTCTAAACAACATAGCATATAGTCAGATATCACAGTACAGGTGGTGCCATGTGACGGTACCCTATGCTGATATAGTGCTTCTCTTTTTGTCACCATCTAGTGGATAACTCATGTATGAATCTGTTACTGCGCCCAAGGTAGCAGTGCTGGTCCTTTAGTGTGATGTTAACGATTCATATGTTTAGATACAGAGATTTGGGTTTTAAACAACACAGATAATCCTCTAGGGGCATTGTTATTTTGCCTTTTCATGTGGCTTTGCAACTTTTTATTAAATGAAATCAAACTGCATTTTAAAACGTATTCTTGGCATGTAGTTAAGAACAGTTTGAGTCAATATAGTTTATTTAAAACTGCAACAGAACATCACTTTTCAAGAGCATTAAAAACCTAGCAATGATGTCAAAATATCACTGACATCAGAGCTAGGCCCTGTTGAACATTGCAGTTCACAGCCATACTTTCAGATTGTTTGCCAATTTAGATGGATGTATCAGTTTGAAGATTTACTTTACAAATATAACAGCCAAAGACAAATTTATTTTAAGTGAAAGATAGGACTCTGGAGGGCAGCCCAGAGGATCTGTCCAAGTATGACTTTGTCTACTCCTTTGTACTGCTCAAACCTGGGGGAATGCCCCAGAGCTTAGAGAACACACAGATGCATGAAAATGTGTCTGTATACATTCATAAGCTGGCAGCACTTGGTCTGACCCATGGACATTAACCAGATGTCTGATGGTGGATACCCTGCACACACAGCTGCAACGTGCTGTTTCGCCGCCCGGGGCACGTTCTGATTGGAACGTGCCCCTTGCTATTAGCGGTGCTTGTAGCCAGCGCTGTGAAACGCACCTTTTAAATGAGCGGCTCTATTGAGCCACTCCAGCATGCCCAGGGCAAAGCCCCATTGACCCTGCTGTAGTTATGGCCCTGCCTGCACAGAACAGAAGAGTTCAGCCTCTTAGTTCTAAGAAAAGGGAAACAACTTGCTTCCCTACAAGTACAAACAAATCAGTAGTTTCTAATGTTAGTGTAAATCTCTTAACCATAGAGCATAGTGGCCTCCAAATAAATTCAATACTTTACAAAATTAAATAATTTTAAATGTATAATTCATCCTTATCTCTGTATACATTTTCATGGGCTTTTGCACCAAATATAAAAACAAATCATGGACATTAGGACCCATTAGGGGAAACCAATCACCTCACTTTTTAATTGGGGCAATTTCAATTCCATTTCCTGTCCTCTCCAATACAGAAGTTCCCAGTAGTGACAATGCTTGTGGAGGGATTTCTCACCATTGTCTATGGCAATTATCAATTATTGCTGTTGTCACACCCTCAGCTATCTATCACTCAGGACCCCCTTTTGGAAACATGCTAAGTACATCTATCATTAAGAAAGATGGCCACTACGAAATTCAGTCTAAATGTATTTTTAATGGGGATGAATTAACTTCAGACTTCAAAGCGCATCCCATCTGTGCACTGACATAGGTTTGATCCCATATCTCCAGGCATAAATAGCAACAGCAGTTCATTGTAGATGCTGCAATGCAAAGTCCTGCCACTCCTTGCTCATAGTAGAAATGTGCAGTATTTTGCACTGATCTAAATGAGTCCAGTGGACAACCTCCTGCACCAGTGCATATCTTAGTTTTACACAGGGGTTAAAGTATAATTTGGTGGGCCCCAGAACCTTCCTAATCAGGCAGGCATCTTCACACATGGGTGGGCCCCCCTCCTGCATGGGTGGGCCTCCCCCACACATCTGGGCCCCCTCCCACATATCCGGGCTCCTTTCAAGCACCCCAGATTCTGCCTCCAATACCCAACCCCTGCCCCCAATACCCTCTCCAGTGAGAGCTGGGCCACCCTAGTACTTACCAGCAGCAGCACAGCTGGGGAGGAGGCAGCAGGCCCCAGGTTGGGGCAGGGCCTGGAAGAGGAGGGGCTTGGGGGCAGGGCTTGGGGGGGGCCTTCTCAGCAATGCCCCTAGCTGCTGGAATGTGGGGGAATGCTGTTCTGGGTCCCTCTATTTTTAGGGCCCAGCGTTAAGGCCCCTAAAAATAGAAAATGGTGCCAGAACACTGAGCTCCAGGGCCTGCTGTTTTTAAATGGTTGGCCCGGAATGCAGCATTCCTGCACCTTTTTGTATTTTGAGGGGGCTCGGAATGCTGAGTCCCTAAAAATAGTGGACCCAGGAATGGCGGGTAGCGCCGTTCCGTCTGTCTTTAATGCCTGGTTTTACACCACTGAGCCTGACTAAGTTCCCATAACTAGTACACTACTTCTATTATATTTTGCTTACATTCCTATACCAGGCCCATCACTGTGATATTTCACCACTTGCTTCTAAGAACCGGAGGGAATGACTCTTTGTTCAAGTGACTTGACAACTAACACAGCTTTCAGTTAAGTTCCAAAGCAGACCTGTGGCACTCTTAGGCTATGTCTATACTTGCAAATTAGTTTGAATGAAGGAGGCTTATTACCTGTCTTCACTACACTTTCATTAGTTTGAACTAGTAAAACTTGCCAGGTAGTTCAAACTAAGCCCTTAGTTCGATCGTTAGTTTGAACTAAGGATGATGAAGACTAGAACTAACCCTTAGTTTGAACTTATTAGTTTGAACTAAGAGCTGTTAGTTTGAATTAACAACGTGGGCTAATTTGAACTAACATTAGTTTGAATTAGTTCACATTATTAATTCTAACTAATAAGTTCGAGTTTAGTTCAAACTAAACTTGAGCTTATTAGTTCAAATTAACAATTTCAAACTAACTTTTTCTAATGCAGACACAGCAGTAAAGACTACCAAATTTATTTATCACATGAGCTTCCGTGGGAGAAGATCCCACTTTGATCTTCAAAGCGTCTGACGAAGTGGGACTTTCTCTCATGAAAGCTCATGCAATAAATAAACTTTTTAGTCTTTAAAAGTGCTACAGGACACTTTGTTGGCTTTCAGCTGATTATGTCACTGACCCTTTCCTTCCATGTTGTCAACAAAAATGCGCACTGTGCATTGGATAATGGGCAAGGATAATTCTATTAATCGACTGTGCTGCCTAAAATACTGGGGAGGTCAGAGCACCTTAACTTAAAACAGTCACTTTGCCCTCCTATAGAACTTTCCACCCCAGGCCTCAAAGCCTTGTTCCTAATCTCCTTACCCCCTTGCTTTTTCCACTGAAGTACAGGGAGTTAAAGTGATTCATGACAAGTCACCAGGGTTGACCTTACAGATGGGCAACGTTTGCGACCAACCAGGGTCCCATGGTTGGGGGAGTGTTGTTGGCAAGAGGGTGCCCAGGCAGGGTTAAAGGTGCTCTGCTGACTGAGCACTGCCTTCCACTTGTGGTTGGTTTTGCTAGCCCATGCGGTGGCTCACCTCAGCTGATGAGGTTGATAGGTGGGTTTGGCTGGGCTCAGTTTGTGCCTTGCAGCATTTCCATCTCCTAGTGCCTTGCATGGTCACCAGCCCAGCATTCCTGCCACTGCTGCCAGGCACTGTGGTGCACCAGCAAGCCAGCACTGAGCCTATGGGCTCCCCCTGCTCTTAGCAGCATCTCTGCTGAAAGTTCACACAGTCCCTGCCATTATTTACAAGCCTCGCCAGTAAAATCAAGTTGTGTGACCGGACTGTGCCTCTGTACTTAATCTGACAGAAAGGGCACTGAGTTTGCCCAGGACCCCATTTTTCCTAAAGTCAGCCCTGGAAAGCACAAATGATGTAACTGGCAGACCTTTCTTTTCTCGCTCTCAGCCATCCTTCATCCCCAGAAATGCTCAAGACAGCAAGAAGGGCATTTTGTTCTCTCAGCTTGTTAAAGCATTTTCAGCTGAGAGTGGGAGGAGTACCTCAACTTACCCTGTTAAGGAGCAGATAGCAAACTCCCCTCTCACTTAGACATCAGTGGTGCTACTCTTGTGACAAATGGCTTGACACTAGGAATAAGGGGCTCCCAGTTTAGCACTGTATAACAGGTTTGTCCCAATGTTCACTCACTAGCAAACACCAAACTAGTAAACTCATCCTGCCCTTGCAGATGGATGGATTCAGTTGGCTGGGCTTTCCCACTCCCATGATACTAGATGCTAAAGGAAAACCGTTCTGTATTAAAACAAGGCTGTCTCTGCAGTGAAAGAAAGAGGAAGGATGTGGAACTTTTAGTGAATGGGAGGATGTGTATTATTCTACTAGGATCACATGTGATTTACCACCAACTGCATGCAATTCTGAGTGCCGGGCATGTCACGGGGCACCTGTCTTATGGCTCCAAAATAGATTGGTGGGCAGATTGGCCAGAGCAGAGCTAGGGCGGGAGTACCTTCTGGCTCCAGGCTCCACCCCCCCACAGTGATGGGGATCAGGGTCTTGACAGTGCAGTAGAGGGGCAAGGGGGGCTGTGGTTGGGGGGCAGGCAGGAGGGGGCCCCTCAGTGGGGGGCAGCCTGGGACCCCCAGACTGGTTAATCCAACTCTGCCTGTGCAACCTATGCATTGAACAAGACAGGGTCCTGTGGAAAAAGTAGCAATGTAGTTGTGTCATTAAAAACTGTTTCATAATGCATACACACAAGGAAGTGGAATTAGAATTGCAGCCAATAGGGCAACTATAGAAAATGCCCAGTGCATCCTGCAAGGAGCTAAGCACTCTACTTCCATGTAAGGGGAAGCATTCACCATAGAACTAGTGCAGTGTGTCATAGAATGCATTACAGAACTAGAGCAGTGCAATGAAAAAACTAGTGCCCATAACTTCTATGAGAATGGAGGGTGTTAGTACTCTGTATGATCAGGCCCTGTGTGGTTGGATGCACATGATTTCCCAAAGGGCTCCTAATATATCCCTTCCCTTAGTAGGTATTGCCAGATAATAATTAATAATAATGCAGAACAGCAGTAGATATATTTGCAGAGGACAGATGAAAAGAATAAACTGAATTTTTATCATTTTTAAATGCAAGCAAAATGAATGAAACGATTTCCCAAAAGAAGTGGTGGAAGCACGTGGGCATTTGCAAGTAGTTTGGACAAAGCATTGGCTCCACGAAGGAACAGAAATACCAGTTTGTAATTATCTGATTCTAGGAACAGCTCTATAACAACAATAATAAATAAATTACTATCCTATAAACTTTACTCTCTGAAATGTCCACACTCTCCTTACCTGTCCATGAAGGCACAGAAAGCAGACCACTGAAACTGGGACCACAACCAGTGCTAAATGACCCAGAACTATCAAAGGGCAAAGCTTCATCCAATTGCATCCTGAATCTTTTCCTTCACTCGGAATATTCCCTTTCTCCAGGAAATTTGATGTTTCCATGTTGCTTAGCTCTCAAACTGCTAGAAATGAGACGGTCCAAAACCAAGCAACAGCAGCAACATTTAAAACATGTCACCAGAATTCCTGAGCTCCTGACACCAAGAACGAGCAGCCCTGAATGGGAATTTATATGCTGCAATAGGATGGAAGAGGGAGGAGCTTATGCATGTGTTTCGTCACCATCTAGCTGTAAAAAGCAATCAGCCAGAATTTCCTCATGAAACCAATGTAGAGACCGGAACTCTCATTTGGCCTGATGCCCGGAATATGAAGAGCTCTGAAATGAAACTCACTCCACGTACTGCAAACATTCATGGAAAAAAATCAGCATTTTGCAGATGAGGATCTGACTTCACACCTCTCTTCAAAAGAGCACAAGGAAATGCAAGGTATGAAATGCATAAATTCCAGTATTTGCAATACACTGCTCAGTCTGATTACTTTTCTCTCCATGTTTTCCATGAGACAGAGTGACTTTCAATATCTGGATTAAGACTGTTTTTCAGTTCCAGTGCTTAAGAACAGAATGGTAGTAACAAAAGGCACCTTTCCAGTACTCTGAGAGATTTATGAACTGTATAGTAAACATGCAACTAGTCGATATTTCCAATCAATGGCAGAATGAGCAGCATGTTTGTAAAATGGCCCACCACAATTCCATTGAAAGAGTTTGGCATTTCACATGGTAGAGCCACCAACCCTATATTTTCAATTGCCAGCAGGGACTTACTTGTGCATGCAGTTCCTTGCTTTACATAGTGAAAAGGATTGAAAGAGAAAGAAGGCAATGTCATTTCAAACAACTCCATTGTGATGAGAGAAAAAGAGATGACATTTCAGACTTATGGCAGTTCCTGCTGATTTCTAGGGAAACGGCGGAAAGGTTGAAGCAGTTCCTAACTAAGCTAGGCGGCTGCTGCTGGTTGTATGCAGTAGTTTTGTTTGTTTTGTTTGTTTAAAAAATAAAATCAAATCAATAAAAAATAAAGGTGCAGGTATTCTCCTTTCCCATGCTGACCCTGCCCTCCCCAGCTGGGCAGTGGGGCTGGCAAAAAGGTGCCAGTACTCCATATCCCTGTGTACTATCACACAAAAAAGCACTGTTTGTATGCAAGAACAGCACTGGCAACCTTTATCCTTTTTAAATAGACTTTCACTATCCAGACTATGCCACGCCACATACCTACGATTAGACGAGCAGAAGAGTAAAATAGTTGGCTTGACGTGAGTCTGTTTCCGCACTTTCTTAAACAAACAGCACATTGGTTAAACTGCACCTGTGATAGTTGCTGACTATTGATACGAGAAGATGAGAATGACACTACTGTCCAAGATGGAGGGTAAACAGATCTAATCCTCCAAGCTAGTGTGCCAAGGTCACAAGGCCTTAATATCATGCCAGAGGCTACAGATTCATATTAGTATGGGGAACACTCTCTCACCTACAAGACAGTGGGATAGTGACCCATTGTTATGTAGGGTTCCAGCATGCCAGCTGAGAGACCCTGTTAGCAATGCAAAACACCACTGGGGACTGCAGATCAGATCTTTAGGTTCTGTCTCCACAGTCTTAAGTTCATCGTCCTTTTAACCTCCACCTGCAACTGATGCAGAAGAAGCAGGCCATATTCATTGTAAAACAAAGCAGAGAGTTCTTGTGAATTCCCCTGCAGCACCCCCCCAGCAAGGCCAAGAGATTTCTTAGTGGTTTATATTATCACAGGAAAGTGGGGCAGGTGATGAGAAGAAATAAAGATTTACAAGTTCCAAGGAATAGTTTTATTGTTTACTGAATTATGCACAGTGGCCAGCTATTAAATACTAGGCACAAAGCACAAAAGAGTGACAGTCACAGGATATAATGTACTAAAGAAAATTTGAAAAAAATCTAAAGATAAGTACACTGGCCTTGCCCCACTGCACGCCCAGGAAGAAAAAAAAAAAAACATCATTGGAAGAATGTTCTTAAAATTACAAAGAGCACTCAACTTAGAATTCCAAAATTGCAGACTTTAACTAAATAAGCCTGTGTGGTATTGTAGAAGTAGATATTATCCCCATTTTACTGGTGGGAAAACTGAGCTAGAGACTGAGTAATTAGCCCAAAATCATCTTAACAAGTAAGGGAAGGAGGAAGAGACAAGGTCTGAACACAGGAAACCTGTTTCACTTGCTCCTTTTCTAAGTCTTTAAACACTTTCTCTCCCAAAATATTTAGTATGGTCCCTTTTGTTGTTCATATGGACATAGTTGTGTTGTATCATTTTAGTACTGAAAGACTTTGTAATGTCTTGTCTCTTTAAAGCTGCCATAACAACTGTCAAGAGAGGAACTGCTCACAGATTTGCGAGCATGAGTCAGTGCAGCATGAATGCATAGTGTGTAGATCTGGCTTTGGGCAGCGTGCCAAACAAAGAGCATCGGGTGTGTTCATCTTTGTGGATGTATTGCATCAAACAACCGTAATAAGAAAGAGAGAGAGCACATGTGCTGGTGCCTCTGGAACAGAGGGCTGATAAGGTAGGAAGGTTGGAGTGGAAGATTGTGTCAGCAGGCTGTGAAATGAAGGTAGGAACTGATTTGGAAACTTGTGACTAATGAAAACTCTCTGTCAGTGATAAGTTAAAACTTAGTGTCAAAGATTTGATTGTGGTTTTCTCATGTAAACAGAATGCAACAGTAGCTACATTTTCAGTCTGTTTTCTTTCTTATGGCTTGGCACTTCCCAATATAGCTCAAAAAACTAAATGGCTTCTGTTCTCAGATCAATGTGAGTTGAGGAGTGAGACTGAATGCTTTAGCTGTGCCTGGTCTTTGCCTTTTCACTCCTTGTCATTTCCAAGGCCTTGTTAAAGCAGTTTTAATGCCAAAGATATTACATTCCACTACCTCTGCATGAACAGTGAGAATCCTGTGTCACTCTAAAGACTAACAAATTTCTTCAGGCTGCAACCACTTCATTAGATTTCAGCCCATGAAAGCTTATGCCCAAAGAAATGTGTTTAGTCTTTCAGGTACCACAAGACTTGGGTTTTTTTGCTGTATACAGACTAGCACAGCTATCCCTCTGGAACTCGTACTTCTTCATAATTACTAACAAGAAGAAGGAAGCATGTAAGTTAGCACTTCTACAGCATCACTCCTTTAAAATCCGATTATTAGGCCTTAGCCTTCTTTTTTCTATAGGTTGAAAATGATTAAATGCACATTCATTAAATGTCACATTTATTGAACAACATAATTTTTTTTAATTTCACTAAGGTGGGTTTTGTGGTTGACTTTATTACTTTTAGAGCCAGTCGTGGCTCTAAACACCAATTTTTTTCGATGTCCTGTTCTCCTCCCCCCACCCCGAGTTAGAAGTAATAAGAGTTATGACTTTTGAACGTAAGGGACCTTGGAGTATCAATATTTTTACTCTGCTGGATTAAAAAAAACCCACTAAAATATATGAAATTTTAATTATTTTCTGTATTAAATAAGGTTTTTTCTTCTACTTTTAGCACATGTATTTGGTTCATTGCTGTTGCAAAGAAGGAAGTAACTCTTCACCTATATGTTTCTAAAGTAGCATGAGAATTTTAAAAAATAAGGCTATGGAATGTCATTACTAATACTATTAAAATAAACATACATTGTGGTTGGAGTTTAGAGATTCATAGATTTAACAAGGCGATGCACTAGCATTGGATACTCTACATGATCAATAAAAGCAAAATAGCTATTGAAGCTTGTGTCACAATTCCATGTTCTTTTGACAGTTCACCTTATTTAACTGAAACACCACAGAGGGAAAAATACACTTTTTAGCCCAGTCCAAGCAAAGTTAGCTCATGATTTAAAATCCTTTCTCATCAACTCATAATTGATTTGACTAGCCAACCCCTGGATGAGCTCAGCTGTTAGTCCTACTGGAACCATTCCTGAGGCCCATTCAGAAGAGAACTGTGTAGTGACAAGAGGTGTGGAAAAGAGAGTAGACATATCCATGTTAAACCCCAAAGGATTAGACAATGAGAGCTGGTTTCAATGAAAGCAGCAAAATGAAGTTTGTATATGGGGAGTGGTGGGGAGGTCTTGAAAAATGATTGTGGCTTTTCAGCTGAGCTCAGGGTATGTCTATATTAAGTGTGGCACTTTTGGCACCACCAGATCAATTCTGCTGAATCAGTTGAGAAGTGGTGGAGATCCACTCAGTCGATCCAGAAGTCAGCGCTGTTAATCCACTCCTGCGAAAAGAGTAACACTGTGTCAGTGGGAGAGCATTTTCCATTAGTGCAACATAGTGGGGACGCAGCGGTAGGTAGAAGTTAGAAAGTTGGCAAGAGATACTCTACGTAGCTTGCATATTTCCCATTGACTGCCACCAAATTTCAATGGCAGCATACGCAAAGCCTCAGCATTGAAATGATGTAGATGTAGCAGTTTGCAAATGGTGCAAAGTAGGAGACTGTGCATGTTAATAGCCCTCACATAAGGAATGATGTGGGTGCACAGAACAAGTTAATGGTTTTTAATCAGTGTATACTAGGTGGAGGAGGCAGTGTCTCTTGCATACCCCAATCTCCACCCATGTTTTGAAGCTGCATTTGTCCTTGCAAGGGTTTTAGATCTTTGGAGGAGCAGGTGGGGTAGGAATGAGCATCACAGTTTAGGACAACTGCACTTGTATTTCCCCTCTGTGGTGTCATGAGGTCACCTGTTCTCAAGCTTCTGCTCCCCAGCTGCTGCCATTCTTGGCTGGAGATCCTCATCTCACTCCGTGTTGACCAAGGTACCGGTATTTCTGGAATGATCAGTTCCCTGCCATCACTGTGCTAGTCCCAGCAAAGATGGTCTGCTTAAACAGACCTTGTTTTCTCTTCAGAAATCTAGACAAGTCTCAGTTGCCATAGTTGTTACTCAAACAGCACTTCCTGAGCAATCTTATTAGATTCTCAAGGGGAAAGCATTATAGAGAAAACATTAAAGACAGTAACTGACCCTCCATACATGCTAAAAGCTTATCAGAGATTGCCCTAACTCTCTCCAACATTGGCACTGGCAGGTGAGTTTCTCAGTCTCCCCAAAGGGATTTCTTTTTGTGGCCACAAGTTCACAATAGCCTTGGCACTGAAACAGACATACAGCCCCAGTCTACACTAGAGTGCTTTTCACCAGTCAACTGCCAGTTACGCAAGGAATATAAAAAAGTCACTGGTACACATCAGGGAAAAGCTGACTGCAAATCCCTTGTGATCAGCTTTCTCCTATGCCTCCTGACCCGCAGGCCTTCCGGGACTGACTTCCGGGAGTGGTGCATCAAGTACAGATTTGCTGCAAACCACTCCCAGAAGGGCAAACTAATGGCAGCAAATTTGCCACTGTCAGTATAGACATACCCACAGTATTCGCCTGGTTAGGCTTGGCCCTTCCCTAAGGATTGAGCCCTTTTGTTGATTTGCGAGGCCAAAAGGAATGCCCTGAGCCAGTTAAAATCCAAGCTGTTTATCCCCAAATTCTCCTCCTGGAGAATCCAATTTGCACTAGAGTCTTTCCAAGCTGTGGCTTCAAAGGGCTGATAAGCAGAGGGATTACATCAGCACTGATTTCCTCTTAGAGGAGTTGCATGTAATTCCATAGCCACAGGCACATAATTCCATTTGTAATATAATGAGCCCCAAAGATATTAAACCTAATTCAGTAAGGTTTAATTTGTCCACAAAGTCCATATGGTTTGCCCAGCAATGTCAGGTTAGTGTCAGTTTGTTACAATCACAAATTGTGAGTAGAGATGCCAGATCCCAAATCCAGAGATATTCAGACTGGATAGAGTCAGGTGGATCCATCTCTAGTTTGACATAGATTGCAAGAGTCCAATAGAATTTTTTTTTTTTTTTTTAAATAAAAAGGAAAACATCTACCCACTTTTGCTCAGGACAACACCATGCTTTCTCTGAAACACATCAAACAGGAACCAGGAGCCTGACATGTATGTGAAAGAAAGGTATATTGGATATTTCTGAGACATTCATTGGTGCCTGCTGTCTTGTGAGTCAAGTTACACTTGCAGAGTAAAGGTCATGTATGACAACAACTGGCTCAAAAGTCAGTGAAATAAATTGCAGAGCAATCTTGTCTGTCCTCCTATGTATTTATTTCTTCGCTTATGTAAATGCCTTACAATGAAGTGTGTGGAAAAACCTTCTGAGAGAGTTTAAAAGGAACTCAATCTATTTAGAAAGAAGGCAAATAGATTACAGATGACAATTCCCTACCTAGGGAGAAGTTATTCTGATATTAGAGAGCTCTAATCTAGCAAAAGCAGAACAATAGTTAGGAATTAAAGCTTGAAAACTTCAAATGGGAAGATGCACATTTTTAATGCTGTTGGAACAACTCACAAAGGCTCATGGCAATTTTCTCAACATCAGGAGTCTTCGGAAAGATTGTCTAGTTCAACACCAGGGTATTGAGTTAAAAATGAAGCCCTGGGTGAAATTTCCAGGTGTCTGTCATGCGTTAGGTTGGCAACCTTTGCTGACCCCTGTGCTCGCCCCTCCTCCCTGATCCTTCACTGGTGCCAGTTATCCCCAATGCCAAATAAAGGAAAGCAGCAATGGTCACCTAAAAATTTGTGGCAGCCAGAGCTAGAATGTGTCAGGGACACTTCCCAGGCATGCTGCTGGAAGGAGCCACTCACGGAAAGAAGCTGCCCAAAGCAGCTCCTCTCAGGGGTTTCCAGGCATGCTGCAGAAAGAAACTTCCTGGAGTGGCACCTTTTGGTGGCAGTACACAGTGAAGAGGCACTGCAACAGGCAGCTTCTTTACATGGCAAGCCTGAGGTATGGAGGTGTTGGGGAGCCAGTGTTCCCTCTAAGCTGTGCACGTGCACTCAGGTCATGAAACCCACACACGCAACAAAATAAAGCATGCACAAAAAAATTCAACGGTACTAATATTAGCTCACACAAAGAATTTTTTTGTGCACACAATGAAATATTGTGTGCACACAGCCTATGAAAAAATAGAGGGAATATTGGAGGGGACCCTCTGCACCCCAGCCACCTCCTGAAAGAAGCCATCTGGAGTGGTTTTTGGTGGCAGGAGCAGCAATTTCTGTGGCACTGAAGAAGATGCTGCTTGCCACTTCGAATGGGCTCATGTGTCACTGTCAGCACACGTGCTGGGGATTGCCTAATGGTTGTAGTGATCCTTCTGGCCTTGACACTCAGGGCTGATTCTCATTTACACTAAGGCACATTTACATTATTCTAGCAGTGTAAAGGGGCTGTAAACTGAACATAACTGTAATTTTCAAAGAGGCAGCCATGTTAGTCTAGTTCAGTAAAACAAACAAGGAGTTCTGTGGCACTTAAAGAGTGCCACAGGTCTTCTTGTTTGTATAAATGTAATTAACATTCTCTTGAGGGCCTCTTTACACTGCCTTAGTGGTGTAAAAGGGCCTTTAGATAAATAGGAGTTAGTCCCAGTGTCTCTTTGAATCACACGTCTTTAATTTCAAAGGAGATTGACTCAAGCTGCAAAATTCAGATTTGGAATTCAAATTCTAGTGTTTTAGTAGTTTGTGGATGGAGTCAGCACGCTGTCTCATTTCCAGTTTCTAGATACATACAGCTTTTTTTGTTTAAAGCTGATCAAAAACGGGTTGGGAACTTGCTGTATGCTGCTGAACTCTGGTAAGGATGGATTCTGAACTACCCGCCACATATTTATTTTAATTGATAGCTGTGGCAGTTTCATATCCTCCTTTGTGGATTAGGCACCTACTAAATGGTTGGTTGGTTGCCTGCAGACACAACATTTTCCTAGTCCTACTTGATGCAAGAAAACAAACAGGAAAATTAGTACATTTTACTGACAATTTCTATAGGAATATCTGAATAAATATAGGCTATATGTAGGGCATGTGAGAGAGAAAGAATATATGTAGGAATATTATATGTATGTGTGTGCATATATATACATTCAATATTCTTATATATATGTAGGATCAGAGCTGAGTGATTCACTGTTGCGGCTGTCTAGGTCCCTTTGAGTAACTTCCTTATCTACAGCAAATCATGGTCAAAATCTGACACCAAAAGTATCTTTAGCCTGACATTTTGTTTTCACAGTGCTTATGTGTTGTTTGTGTTATTCAGGCCATAACATAACAAGTACACTTGTTGATCTTACTACCCAAATGCTCCAGGTCTCACCCAACCTCACTTTTTTAGAGAAATAAGAACAAAATTTCTCATCAGCTATATGATCTGGCCATCTGGCAAAAGTATATTGCATTAGGGGTTAAGCAGAAATGATGTATAGGTCTTGAGTTAGCCTTTTGCACAGGGGTGAATCTCTCTCTCACTGACTGAATATGGGCCACAGTGGAGATTACTGAGTACTGTGTTTAAATGTGGATAGTCGCACTCCAGGTTAGTTTCTAAGGTAGCTGATTCCAGTGCATTTCACTTTCAGCTCTTGAAACGATAACCTCCCTTTTGCAGAACATTTGCTGGGATGGGAATAGGTTGACCTTTTCAAATGCTATAATTCTCTGTAGATTTGAGAGAAGCCCTAGTCTGTCACAGTAAAGAGAAAGAAGTGGTTTGTTATGATTCCTCGGGGAGACTCAAAATACCATTCAGCTTAATCAACCTGCAAAGTTCATGTCATTTCTCCGTGTGTACTTTTTCTTTTTCATAAACTAAATGTTTTTCTATTCTAAAAAAGAATGCCAGCAGCCCAGCCTTCATGAGCTACCCTACAGTAACAAACCAATGTTCACAGTCATTGTGCTCCTCTGATGCCTATAATAAACTCTGGAACCGCCCCTCATTCTGACTGGGTTGTAAAGAACCAGGAGTTGGAATCTCCAGAATGAGTCATTGACAAGAAGGACTCCCATGCAATAGAAAGAAATGGAAATAATCAGAGATTCCTTCCCAACTACACCTCCTGTGTGATTTCATGGCAGCCGAAGTATTTGCTCTTTTTATTGATCTGCCAGTGGGCAAAACCTACTAAAAAGAATTCCCAACTTTACTGGCTTCCTTGAACTTTGTTTCAAATAAGAGACATTAATAATTATCCACAGTTTCATTCAATCACTCACACAGCCGCTGTATATTTTCAAATGAGTGTGTCTATCATTAAGCTTCAAAAATGCATTTAATGCTTCTCAGAAATTGGGCCATTTTTCTGTAAATGCCTATATAGTGATATAGATGCCCAGAAACCCATTGAATTCAATGGCAATATTGTCATTTACTTCAACATAGTTTGGATCAGGGCCATGTAAAGAAAGAAATTTCACAATCTATGTCACAAGTCGACCTTGTTAAGTTGATTTAGAGCGTCCACATTAGAAACTCATGTTGATGTCCCATGTCCACACTGGCAGGTACTAGGTCGACAGAGGAGTGGTGCTCCTTTCCCCAGCCACTCCTTTAAAACACAAGGTGAGCAGAGCACCCTCCCCATGTGCCTGGCAAGATGGTGCCCGAGGTGGTCATGGACCACAATTTCTTCCAGGGATTTGCCAGGAGGGTGCTCGACACCTGTCATCTGTTGACCAGCCTTCTCTTGCTCCGGAGCAGGCTTTGCAGGGCAGCCGGCAGCATGGGCACAGGCTGCAGCATGCTGACCATCTCATGGAACCTGCGAGCTGGCACACCAAGGTGCATTCCACGCACCATTGCCTCTGGACATGTGCAACCTGCAGCAACTGGTGGGAACGGATCATTCTCACCATCTGGGATGACAACCAGTGGTTTGAAAACTTCCAGGTGAGGAAGTGCACCTTCCTTGAGCTGATCAGTGAGCTCACCCCAGTTCTGCAGTGCACGGACACCCAACTCTGACCCACCCTGCCCGTGGACAAGCGAGTGGCTGTTGCCCTGTGGAAACTGGTGGCTCTGGTCTCTGACTGCTCTGTAGCCCACCAGTTTGGGATTGGCAAGTCCACCATGCGAGCTGTCCTGATTCAGGTCTGCAGAGCCATCAGTAGGGTTCTGCTAGGCAACTTCTTGACCCTGGGCACCCTGCAGGAGATCCTGGATGGCTTCGCTAGACTCAGGCTCCCTGTAGCAGGGAGCTATGGCTGCCCTCTGAGCCCGAGCCAGGGGGCTGGCCCGAACGCCCTCCCTGGCGAGCCTGGGGAACTGCAAGCCTTAGGCCCCGGGAGCGGAGGGGCGGGGCCGGAACAGGAAGGGGAAGTATAAAAGCCCGGACCAGGAGCTCAGTGGGGGGCTGAGCTCTCAGGGGGGAAGGAGGTACCGGCCTGCTGGGAGCCGAACCAGAGAAGGCAGGCCCGATCTCGCCAAGGGGCTGCTGACCTTTCCACCCGCCCGTCTTATGGCCCACCTAGCCTCCCTGGGCTGGGCGACTGGGAAGGGAACACGGAGGCAGCAGACTGGGGAGGTCATTTCAAGGCCTACAGAGCCCAGAGGCACTGACCAGCCCCGAAGCCAGAACCAGATCCCGGTGAGGCCGAGGACCCCCTAACCTATGGTCCATGTGACCTGGAGGAGCTCCCCTCTGCAGAAGAAGAAACCCCCACAGTATGCGGACCCCAGGACCTCGAGGAGCTGCCCCTCGCTGAGGAGACCGATGGGTGTGGACCCCAGGACCTTGAGGAATTGCCTCTCACCGAGGAGGCCAGGACGTACCCAGATCTACCCCCAATAGATGCAGAGGGGTTTGGTGGGATACCCTAGGCCAGCTATGACAGGGATACTGAGGACACCTACCATCTCTGGAAGTAGGTAGCCAGACCTCGGGGTGGGAGGAAGTGGCCCAGGGAGGGCTGTGAGTTTGGGAGGCCCTGTGCCAGCGTGTTGCAGTCGGGGACCCCGCTGGCCCAGTGACTCTCCTCACAGTCACTGGTTAGGGCCCTGGGCTGAGACGCAGTGGAGCGTGTGGGCCTGCGTCTCCCTCCCCAACCCCTCACTCCTATGTCCTGACCAGAAGAAACCAGACGGTGATTCCTAACCACCCGGTTTGTACTTGCCCGCCCCTCCTGGGGCCTGGGGCTCCAGACTTGTGTTCATATGACTGGGAGGGCGCCCACCGGCTAACTTCCCCATGAACCACCAGCAGGAGGTGCCCTCCCAACCGGCCAGTGGCTGCAATCGCTTACACTTCCCAACTGTGGGGGAACATTGAATGACACCCATCCCCATCCGAGCTTTGAACCACCTGGCTGCCGCCTACATCAACACGAAGGGGTACTCTCTGTGGTCCTGTAAACCCTTGTCAACTACCAAGGACTCTTCACTAACATCTGTGGGGGCTGGCTAGGAAAGGCACACAATGTGTGCATCTTGAGGAACTCTGGCCTATACCGGTGCATTCAGGTAGACACCTTCTTGCCCAAGCACAACATTGCCCTCAGGGACATGCAGATGCCCATCATTATCCTGCGAGATGCTGCCTACCCCTTGCTGCCTTGGCTTATGAAGCCCTACATGTGCAGCCTGGATGCCAGCAGGGACCTCTTTAACTGAAGGCTCAACAGGTGCCCCATGGTCATTGAGCGTGCCTTCAGCTGTTTGAAAACACACTTGAGGGCCATCCTGATCTGCCTGCAGCTTGGCAAGAACATCACCAAGGGCCTTCATGCATTCTGTGCCCTCCACAACCTGCACGAGCTGCAGGGGGAAAGGTTCCTGCACATCTGGGAGCCCAAGGCTAAACGGCTTGCTGCAGAGTTCCAGCAGCCTGATGACACCGTGCCCTGGATGCAGTGGGCCCAGTGGCAAGCGGTGCTGCTCTGGAACACACTGAAGGCCCACTTCCTCAGCAACCAGAACTGAAGGGTGAGCTCACTAGGCACTGTCACTACCTGTCCAATGCCTGTCCACCCCCCCCCCCACCTATTTGTCTCCCCCATCCCCAAAACAATAAAAGGCAGAACACACTTGAGAACTGTCCACAGGGTTTTTATTCATGGGGAGGCTGGAAGGCTGGGAGCTGAGAGGGGTGAGGTGGTGAGAGCTGCAGGGCTTGGGAAGAGTGAGGGGGTTTGAGGGGAGTGAAGAGAATTGGGGTGGGGGGCCTGGTGCTACTGGGCTAGGGCAGGCAGGTCCTGGGCCTGGAGCCATCCACCCCACGTCCTGGGCCACTGGCAATGAGGGCTGTTGGGGATTAGGATGGGGTACCCTCAGCCCACTGAGCGTACAGGTGCTCTTCAACGCACTCAGTGGAGCAGGTCTGATGCTACCTCAGCTCGAGCAGGCACTGGGGTGTCCCCTGCTTGACCCTCCGGTGAGTATCCTCCCACTCACACCAGACTCTCAGGTCTTCCTCAAACTGCTTCATGATCTGGAGCTGCTCCTCAAAGAGCTCATTCCATGAGCGAGGTCCCCTTCTCCTCATCAGGGCTGGCCACACCTCAAGAGTGCAGGGTCTACTGGACAGAAGCAAACACTAGAGTTCCTCCCACTAGCTAGTGGTGTGTACAGCCTACCAGCAGCTGCTATCCCATGACTGTCCCCCTGATTCCCAATCTCTGTCCTTTGGGACAGGGACCCCTTGTTTTACACCTCTGTGCTCTGCTGCACAGGTCAGATGCAGTGCCCTCAGTGGAGAGCCTCAGGAAGCCCTGCCCCGGGGGTCTCTCCTGAGGCCGCATGCCAATGGTGTCAGGTGCATGCTGTCTGGCGCTGGCACTCCCACTTACACTCCCTCCACCCCCATCTCCAGACATGCCACTGCACCCCTCGGCTCCAGATCCCCTCTGCACATGGCCCTATTCCCCTCTGCCCCCATGGGAGGGCCTCTGTGCTCCCACCCTGGGACTCTGCCGGTCCCTGGGACATGTCCCCTCTCAGTCTCTGTCCCACATGTAGGCACAAACATGCCCACAGGGAGGGAGTACACACCGGCAGGTGCAGCAGGGGTCCAGCATGATGTCCCCTTCCTTGGGTCTTCCTTGGCAGGAGGAGCTTCCTCCTGCATGCCTGGGTCTGCCTTTGGGGCAGGGATCAGCTCCAGACTGACAGTTTCTGGAGCCAGCAAGGTACCCTGCTGTGGGTTGCTGGTCTCCCCCTGGGCCAGCACCACATTCTCATCCACTGAGCCCTCTCGTGGGCATCAGCAAGGGAGGGGGGGACTTGGTGGAGTCAATGGTGTGTGCTGGCAGGCTGCTGCTCTCCTGGCCCAGGAAGAAGTCCAGCTCCTGAAAGTAGCAGCAGCAGCTGATGGTGGCTGGGCCCAATCGATGCATGGCCTTCCAGGTCTTTTGATAGCCCTCCTGGTGGTCCTTGATTTTCATCTGGGGACCTCTGGGGGTCTGCAGAGTTATTGCAAGGGATCCATGAATGCATCCGGCCCCAGCTTGCTGCCAGCCAGCGGCAGACAGCCCAGGCCCAATCCAGCTCCATTTGCTGCCTACCAATGATCCATGTTGGAGAGGCCTCTAAATCAGGGATCTCAAACTTACCACCCATGGAGCTACTGCCTGGGCTGTGCCTGGAAGCTGTCTGCAGCAGCAAATTCCAAAGACAGGCTCCCAGCACAGCAGGGCTAGGTGTGCTTCTGACTCACATGATCCAAGTCACAGCACAGTGGAACAAAGCAAACACTCCAGCCAATCCAGGCTCTGTTCTGCTGTGGTCTGTCAACCAATCAGAGTCTCAGTCACAGTAGGCTAGGCCAGCTGCAGAGAGCTACCACACTGCTCCTCATCCCAACTGTTCAAAGTCAGTCAGTGAGCATGCTAATTTGGTTGACAGCACATTGGACAGATCACAAATAAAAAAGGAAAAAGTGGCTGAGGTCCGTGTGGGAACAAGCCAATCAAAGGCCAACCAGGACTGAGCTGAACAAAGGCCAGCATTCTGAATGATGGGTGGGAGGGTGTGAAGCTGGAGCCTAGCCTGGCTACCTGTGACTGAGACGTTCTTTCTGCCTGCCACCAGGAGGTAAGGGGACAGGGAATGGGGTCTGACAGCCAGCATGGGGAAGGGAAGTCCACAGGGCAGGGGAAGGGGAAGATGTGGGAGAGCCTGCAGAGTTGGGGAGGGGTAAAGGGAGCTCATATTGCTTGGAACATGGAGAGTAAAAGGGTTGGGGAGCCCATGTGGCCCGATGGCCTCTGACAGGTGTCCTACCTTATAATGTGCCCCCCCCCCATACTGAATGAGTTTGACAACTCTCTTCTAAATGAATTGTATTTGCCTGCTGTGAGCAGCCTCACCCTGGTTATGTCCCCACCCGTTGGGAGCAGGTGGGCAGCCAGGTCCTCCACTGCCCATCTGCGGCACCGTTGCCTGCAGTCAATCCCCAGTAACAACTAACATCATTTGGGGTCCATGAAATCTTTTGACATTAAAAAGGGGTCCTCATACTCAAAAAGGTTGGGAACCACTTCTATATCACATGGATAATTTGGGTCCTGATTCAGCGAAGCAGCAAGCACATATTATAATTGAATCTCTTAGCGGAGAACATTTTTATAGTCACAAATTCTTTCTTTGGAAATACACAGGAATTTTATTCCATTGCACAATGTCCTTTTAGTTTACAAAACCATTTAATTTATCCACTCATTGAGAGAATTCAGCAATATGGTTTTGATGTAAACACATTGCTTCTGAATTTCAGGATGGTGACATACTATTTGGTCTTGTAATTCAAGTCATTAGTTTGTCAAATCCTCCTTCTAATAACTGGCAATAAATGATGCTCAAAGGCTGCCACAACATGCTTTCTGGTTGTACACATCTATAAACAGAGCAGTGCAAAATATCTTCATGCCCTGAAATATGAGGTTTGGTTAACCTAATCAACTCAAGCACTATAAATGTTCATTAGTTATCTTAAAGTTGTGCCCTTTAAAAATCCAGCCTAGGTATTTTACTCTATGGTTCCCAGCAGCAATATGTTCCCCAGACTGCCTGTGCACTGATGAAAGAAGCATTTCCTTTGGTTCTTAATCCCCTGCCTTTTCTATTTCACTGACTGTCTCCCGACTCCCACACTGTGGCTATATCTACACTGTGGGGCTCTTTGAAGTTGACTTGACACGGTCAACTTTAAGTCAACTTAAAATAGACCTTGTTAAGTTGACTTAAGGGTATGTCTACACTGGGGACAGGGAAGACATGCCTCACCCTGTGCCCCGCCCTGAGTCCTGATCTGGTTTCAGGGGCCTGATCCAGCCCCAGCCACTGCCAGCAAGCTCAGACCCAGCTCCTGTTGCTGCCAGCAAGTGGCTCGGAGCCCGATCCGGCCCAAGCTACTTGCCATGATTTTTGTGCAAGAAAATCATCAAAGCATCTGATGAAGGGGGATTTTCTCCAATGAAAGTCATGCAATAAATAAATTTGTTAGTCTTTAAGTGCCACAGGACTCCTTGTTTGTTTTATTATGTGTTTGCCTTCTGTGATCCTCTGTCTTCAGATTCTGAGGCCCAAATGCTCAACTGGTGTCAACTGTTGCAGCACCATGGAGTCAACATGACACTGCTGGTTCATGTGGCAAAGCAGCACTAATGCAGACAACAGCACTGCACTGGTTCACGTCAGGCGTAAGAGGTACATAGGACTTCTGCTGACCATTTTCACAGAGAGGAATTTCACTCAGTGGCGAGGAAAGTTCTTGTGTCTAAAGTCTGGGCTATACTACAAAGCTACATCAGCTTGGCATGTGACAAATTTCACTACAGTCACTGTAGCTTTGCCAGCAAAACCCTCAGTGTAGATAGAACACAGAAGTTCTTCTGCTGGCATAGCTAATATCAGGGAGGTGGGACACAAAGCTGGCAGAGAACTACTTCTATAGGCACACTCTGGGCTGTGCTGATCTTGGCTCAGTAGTGTAGATGTGGCCTCAGTCCAGTGCAAAGCCCACTCAGCAAGTCCGGAAGTTCCTGGATCAGAATTCTCCCCACTACCCACTACTCCAGCTCCCAAGCCTCAATCTAATGGTGCTTGGAGGTGCAGCAACTTTCACAGAGTGGAAGGTAACAAATTCCAGAGGGGTAACCATATCAGTCTGTTTCCCAAAACGAACAAGCTAACATGCTACATTTTCCATTTCATGCATCTGACGAAGTAGGATTGTGCCCACAAAAGCCCATGTGATAAATAAATTTGGTACTGGTAGTCTTTAACGTGCCACAGGACTCCTCTTCTGTTTTGATGAGGGTAAATGACACTGTGTACAGATCTTGGAGCTGCTCTAAGTCCTGGTGTATGTCGAACAGGGCAAGGTACTGCACAGCTGGTATCCAGGGCAGGGTCTTGAGACTGTAGTAGGCACAGTAGACTCTCCCTTGTCTTTAGGAAGATAGCAGGGCTCTGGCTCAGAAGGGGGCCATGAGTGGCCTTAACTGGCTAGCCAACTTGACACAGGAATGAAGCAGCAGAATGAGGAGCCAAGGGACAGGCAGCATAACAACTCTGGGCAAACTTCGGCTGTGTTCCTTCAGGTGCTGCTGTAATAAACATCATTGCCACCATCTAGCTTTACCCTGGAAATAATCAGTAACCCTGGTACAGGGGTCGGCAACCCAAAAGAGCAGAAAAGCCATTTCCCCCCACCCTCTCACAACAACCTCATGAGCCTGAGCAGGCCCAGCAGCTGCGCTGTGGCCCCTACTGCCAGCAGGGGGTGTGCAGGTGGCATGTGCTCCCTCCGTCCCTCCCTCCGCAGGCGGGGTGGAGCAGTACTGCCCTGCCTATCCCCAGCCAGCCGTCCCTCCCAAGAGCAGCCAGCAGAGAGCTGCAGCTTACAGGGGTGGTGCCCTGGAATGGCCCCTCTGCGGAGTTCAGACCACTTTGACCTGGCCTCCCTGGGGCTGAACAGAGGTTTCCTCATCCCCAGGCCCTGGATTGGGCTCGTTCAGCCCTTGGGTGGCCAGGTCGAAGTCACCTGAACTCCACGGAGCAGGCCATTGCGGGGCCCCGGCTCTGCAGGCTGCAACTTTCTGCCGGCTGCTCTTGGGAGGGACAGCTGGTTGGGGGTATGCAGGGCAAAGCTGCACCGCCCCACCAGTGGAGGGAGGAACAGAGGGAGTGCATGCTGCCTGCACACCCCCCTGCCGGCACTAGGGGTCACAGCGTGGCTGCTGGGCTACATCTGGCTCATGCAGTTGTGGTGGGATGGTGGGGGCGACCCCGCCATCCCCGATTTGACCACAATGCTGGGGCCAGCTGGGAGTCCCCAGAGCACACCTGGCTCCCTGGAGGAGATTGCTAGGGAGCCAGAAGGGGATGATCAAGAAGCCACAGGTGGCTCACTTAGCTTGCTTTGCTGATCCCCGCCATGGTAGATTATTAGCCTGCTGATGACACTGGTGTACAACTTTCACATGGTTAGCTACATTATCGCTTTGGGGAAAGAAGAGATTGTGACTGGGGGCAAACTCTTAAGAGCGAATGCATTTGTTTAATTTGTTTTTCACCCATTGTACAGAACAAGCATTAACAGTGTGAAATGTCTGCTCTGTTTTGTCTGGCTCTCTTGCACTATCTAGTCTGTTCCATGAAGCACAGATTTATGACCTATAGTCTTTTACAGTAAACATCATTTTGGCTAATATATGTGCATCTCACAGGGATGGATGCTACTTTTGACTCAGCGGTATGTGTTTGTATTAGCAGGCCATTCCGTGCCTCCACCATTGTCATGTGTAACATAGCCTGGTTTCTTTTTAATTTAAATAACCAGAGGCTTCAGCAAAATAATTTCATAGGCTGCTTGTATGGGCTATTCTGGGAGTAGAGATTTCTGCAAGTTTATGTCTGCACAATGCACTTCAGGTGCACAGTGTACTTGGAGAGGAGGTACAAAAAAGATCAGATACTTTGTTTGGAACGTTCCTGAGGGGTAACCATTTTAGTCTCATTCAATAAATAAATGGGTTAGTCTTTAAAAGTGCCACAGACTCCTTTTTGTTTGGCTGGAATGTTGCAGCATAGAACGATGCTTTGTTTCTTAGAATTCAGAATGATAACATACAAGAACCCTAAAAAAGACAGAGAAAACAGGATGATCCCTAAAAAACAGAGCCACAGAACTCAAGTTGCCTTGCTTTATGCTGTCTGTTTGCAGAACTGATTGCTGTTAGGCCCACCCAGCAATACACCTTCCTGCAGAGACTTCTTGCCTGCAAGCAGAACCTCAACCTCCCTGCCCCACCTCACCACCACTCAAAGGCTACATCTCTACATTACGAGGTAGGGCCCTGATTCTCCTCTCATGTACGCATGCACTAGTGTGAGAACTAACAACAGTCTAGCTGTGGTAGCATGACTTAGGTGGGCCAAGTACATACCCACCTGTTCTAGGCAGGTTTGCACTCAGTATGGCTCCTCTGTGCCTCCACTACTGCTAACCATGCTACCCCCACAACACAGCTCTTTATTCTCCACACTCACTCATGAGTGAATGAGTAGCAGAATTACACCCAGGCTCATAGGAAAGAGGAAACTTTAAAGTGACAGCTTGCAATTCCGGCAGAGTCCTCAAAGCGCCACGTGCAGGAGCAGCCATAATGACTCAAGGATGTCGTAGTGGAATGACTTGAGGACTGGGAGTAGCTACAGTTACCATAAGGCTGCTGTGTTCTTCCAGAGCAGTGCTACCACTGTGGGCTGGGAGTGTGGGAGAAGCATGGTGCTGCCCCTGCTTCACACCAGTGTCATCCTGTCCTCTTGCCCCTTGGACCAAAGTAGGGGGACAAATGTCCTCTTTTATGTTCTACCCACAAAGCAGTCCTGGCCCATGTGAACCATCTCTTACAGCAGGCTGTGCAGATGTGTTGCTGGGCCCCTTGATGGTTATTGACTGTCGCCATGGGATCTGCTAAGCTCTTGGAGCTGGAGCCTTTCTCACAGGAAGGAAAAATCAGTGGTGGTATATCCTCCTTTTCCTCTCTGACAGAAGGAAGAAAATCATTACCAATGGTCTCACTGGTCATCTGCGGTAACACCTTTGTGGGCGGGTGGAGCGATTCACACCTTTCAGTCTTGTCTTAGGCTCTCTCCAGTTGTACACACCATTCCCATTGTTGAGGCTTTCCTCATAACCATAACAGCTAGAGATTGACTTATTCAACAATGAGAACACAATAGCAGCTTGAGAGTGGGGTTAGTCCACTGGACAGCTGCATACCAGCCAAATTGGAATCCTGGTTCCTCTCCAGCCACAAGCCAGCCTCATTCTCCATCCTTGGCACAGCTGGTTTACCAGCCTAATTTTTCCCTGCCAGAACACCCACTTAGCACCACTAGGAGTTAGCCTGCAATGATGGGAATCCATTCTCAGGAGACAGAATTTATGAGACTCATTAGGGAGGTTTGAATTATTTGTATGAGTTTTATAGCATTCTTGAGTACTGTCCAAGAGCTGAGGTTGCAGAACGCACCATGTACCTGAGCTCTCTGACAGCACTTCATTGCTTAGTTCAGCAGCCTCCTTCAGTCTAGACTACTGTTGGTCAGATAATGAAATGACACTTTGCTGAGTGCAAAGGTCTCCATGTGGCCTCATGTGACATTCTGCCAAGTATCACAGCGCACAATTAAAGCACCTGTTGGGCTTTCTGAGTTCAAGGGGAAAGTTCTTGGCAGACATGCACAGTGGCTAAAATTTTTGAACATGTCCAGACAGATGGGGGATGTTCTGAAAATCAGGTCCAGGTTGGTGACCCAGATCATGAAGTCCTTATGAAAATCGTGTCCCAAAGGGCTGCTTTCAGTGATGTGACACTGACAGAAAACTAGAGCAAAGCCAGGGTGAATCAGGCCCTGAGGACACAGTGGCATGTGAAGCAAGAGAAGCCTGTTACATCCCAGCAGCCTTGTCACCAAGATCCCCTAGTTTAGAAATGCCTCCTGGGGAAAGCTATCAGCCCTCATTGCCTGGCAATGTCTCAGCACCCTTTCTCCTGCCCCACACAGATACTCCAGGCTGTGTTCTCCAACAGAGAGAGACAGCTACCAGGAAAGGTTGTTGATAAGGAGCTGGAGAAGAGCTGTCTATATGGAGGCAACACCACAGAGGTCAGTCCTTTTGGGTATGAGACACATGAGAGGGAGGATACTATAGGAGAAGATGGAAAGGGGTTATCCCATAGGGACCCACTGGAAGTGCCTGTGTGGGAGAATATGGGAATTTTTTCAGTCGGGGTATAATCAAGGAGCCAAGAGAGCACTGGGAGGCTGATTGTGTCTTTGGAGAAATGGTCCCGGGAGA
Organism: Podocnemis expansa; assembly: GCA_007922195.1. Taxonomy (NCBI): domain Eukaryota; kingdom Metazoa; phylum Chordata; order Testudines; family Podocnemididae; genus Podocnemis; species Podocnemis expansa. Next base: position 5,653,887 of record ML682022.1, on the reverse strand, counting down.
ACAGACAACCCTTTGGTGTCTACTGCAGCTTTCGTTTGACGAGAATGTGCCAAGTGGGGCTTGTCAGTATCAGGGCGGGGTGAAGTGATCATTTTAGGAAGATGGAGGAGAAAGTTTGGAGCCATAGACTGGGTGCCAGTTTCTCTTCAGTGGGGGAGAAAAAAGGCACATCACCCTTTGCTGCCTGTTTAGTTCTTGCATTTCTTCCCTTTTACATTGCGTAGGCTAGAGCAGACTGAAATCATCGAGTTATATTTAAGCCCTTTTTTCTGTGTTCTTTTGTTTCCTCTTCCCTTTTCCCCTGTGATGATGTCAATGAAGAGTAGTAATAGGAGTTGAGCTGCAAGGGATCAGAAACAGAAACAGCAATAAATCTTGCCAAAACAGCTTCACCAAGACAGAAGCAGTAGGATGTGGCCCCATTCTGGCTGAACCTAGGAACATGGCTGTCTTGATAAAATAGATAATAATTCAATGGTGAACACCTCAGTCTCTGCTAAGTGCTCTATGTATTTCTTTGCAACCTGGTGGTGTTTCCCAAATTGTCCCAGATGGGCAGAAGCTATTTTCAGACTAGAAGTAGATCCCATGTTTGCTTGAATCCACTTTACACCCTTTAAAGTGAGAGGCTAGCACTGAGCAAGTGAGATTCAAGCTTCACAAAGAGCGGGAAGGGAGGAGAGGAAGGGATGTTAGAGGAGATGGGCTAGTTTGGACTGATCTTTACAAATAGGGTATGTCTACACTTAGACTGTTAGTTTGAATTGACTCAATTCGAACTAATCAAGTCAAAGTAATTATGATTAGTTTGAATTGAGTCAATTTGAACTAACATGTCCAGAGTAGGAAAACCAATTGGAACTAGCATGTCCATGGACAGGACTTACTAATTCGAATTGGAAGAGGGGCATCATGGGAGGTGTGGCAACATGGCCCTCTGGCAGGGCCATGTTGCCACCCTATCCCCTGCCAGGCTCCAGCCCCTGCAGCCCAGCACAGGGAAAAGCATCCCCTGCCCAGCTCTAGGCACCCTGCAGCCAGAGCTGGGCAGGGGACACTTTTCGCCAGCTGCAGCTCAGAAGACAGAAGCCGGGCAGGAGATGTCCCCTGGCAGGGCTCCAAGGAGTCAGGGCACCCCCCACACACAGCGCAGTGGGGGCAGGGGAGAAAGGACTCCTGCATGTCAATAGGCAGCCGGGGCTGGCTGCAGCGTGGTTTCGCTTTGCCACCTTGCTTCCGCTCCTCACCCCCAGCTTCTTTCCAGGCTCCAGCTCAGGTCTGCTCACCTCCCATGCCCTGGATTTTGGGGAAGGCTTGATCTTATTTTTCAGGGGTGGGGGGGCTGGGAATTTTCTACAGCTTGATGGGGTCTCTGTGGTGCCCTATGGCTGCTTCTTCACTTTCTGCTTTGCGACTCTGCTTGGCTTAAAGTTTCTGGGGAGGTTTCTTTCTCTAATGGCTCAGCTAAGCCAGATCTTTATTCCTCCTAAGGGGACTGGCTTTTTGTAACAAATCTTTTGTTTATAAGTCAAGGAAAGTTCACTTTGGATTGTGAGGAGGTTTGAATGCCTTCCCAAATGAAAGTGGTAAGCTATCAAATCTAAAAGGATAGTGCCTTGAGAGGTGTTTTCCCCATTTTTCCCATTCCTCATCTCCTATGTTAGAGGCGAAAGGTCACTGTGGTACTGCCTCCTATCCAGTGATGCACTGTGCTGCAGTGTGAGTGAGTTAGCAGAAACAGATAGGAAAGGTGGTGAGTGGGTGCTTACTGTATAATGGCAAGCTAGTCAAAGATGGCCAAGTCAGACAGTGTCCAGCCCTATCTTCCCTCTGCACCCAGGATGCATGAGTGAGCTCAGGTCAGTGGAAAATCCCAACCAGTCTCCAAAACTCTTTTAAAAATGTGCTGCATTACAGTGCTTTGGCTGGTGAGCAGGTGAGAGACCAAGTCTGCAGACGCAATGCACAAAACATAGCTGAGAAAAGAGGCCTGTATCAGAGGATCGCCAAGTCATGGTTCATATTCAGTATTAGTCATATGCCTCAACAGTTTCCATAGCAGCCCTTCTGGAGTCCCCACCCTCCGTTTCAAACCATTCTGAATTTTTCTAGACTGGAAGCCATTTGGCTACACCTCTTATACATGTGTCAACTGAAACTGAGGACAAAATCTTTGGAGTAAAGAAGCTGCAATCAAGGAAGGCACATGGTGAACGCAAGGAACAGCCCCACTAATACAGCTGACCCAAAGCCTAGTAAAATCAATGCGAGTCTTCTAGTTGACTTCAAAATGATGCATATGCTTAATTGCTTTGCTCAAGGCCTTAGCTGTCCTGTTCTCTAAAAATGAAAGGTTTTAGATGGAGCAGCTGGTTCTTCTGGGGGCTTGACATAAGCTCCTGGAATGATGGAAAGTGTACACTATCTTCTTCTGAAGGCATGCCTCCCTCCTCCTTATTATAATGAAACTATCTGCAGAGAAATAAATACATAACAGCACCTTAGAGAGGCCAAAACATCAGTTGCATTTTACAGACCAAAAGCCTCCTCCTAGACTCTCATAATGGAATTAAGCTCCATGTGAATCTGGAGCTGCTGCACATTCTTCTCCCAAAGTAGGGTTACCTGAATCCATGAAAGAATTATGTCATCCAGAAAACTGAGTAACTTTAAGCACACACTTAACCCTGTTGACTACAAAGGCACTACAGAAATTTACACTAGGCATGGATCTGGTCCTTCTCTGGTTTTTTTTTAGCTTATGTGACAATAGAAAAAGTAAACCTAAAATAATGTCTGACAAAGAGGGTTGCAGCCCATGAAAGCTTATGCCTGAAGAAATTTGTTAGTCTTTAAGGTGTCTCAGGGCTCTTGTTGTTTTTGCTGTATACATATTAACACAGCCACCCCTCTGAAAATAAACCTAGTAAGCCAAGTACAGACTCTAGCTCCCTAAGTATGAAAGACCATGAAAGTATGTGATTGACTTTTTAAGATTTAATTTAGCAAAGACCAGCATTGCAATCTCCTTTGAGTGTGAAATCACAGTACACATAGCCCATCTGGGGCTTTTAGATTAATGCCAATCAAACAAATAAAGTACAATGAAACAGAAAGCTCAACTGTTTCATCCTGTTTGACTACCACTCTCCCTTCTTGCTGCTTTAAGAAAGTGAAGTGCATTCTGTTCACCAAGACTCAGATCTCTTCCTTCCTTCTTCCATGGCTGGCAGAGTTCCCATCTTATCAAGAGTCAAAAGAAAATACCCCATCTAGGGTGTGGAAATGCTTGGCTAGGGCTCTCCCCAAGGCAGAAGCAAATAGATTTGTATTACCAGGTCCCTTTCAGTGAAACCCTTTGTAATCTCTTCGGAAAGTGGCTCTAATCAGCACCTCCTGTTGCATCAACAGCTGGCAGCAAGCCCTGGTCTGCCTCTTCTCTAGCTATGAAAGGGAAACTGGAATTTCAGCAGCACAGTTGCAGGTTCCAGGGGTGTAGTCACAGCTGCAGGTGTTGAGCTCCACCCCGAGGTCCAGTCTGCAAGGACCAACATGAGTTTGAGGAAACCAACAGTGTTGTATTCCTATTGATGTGAGAACCAGAGGCTGCTGGGTGGAATTAACAGGCAGCAGGTTTAAGTTAACAATGAGGAAGGACTTCTTCACCAAAAGCAGCCAAGCTCTGGAACTCATTGCTAGGGTATGTTGTGAAGGCCAAAAGGAAACTGAGTTCAAAGCAGAATTAGAAAAGTTGACAGAGCAAAGGTTCGTCAATCTCTGCAACTTTAATTTGGACCCCTTTCAGGTATTCAGTACAGTACAGTTTTTAAATAATTACACAAGCACGTATTTTTTTTTCCATAAGATCCCTGCCTCATTCAGTGCACACAGTAGCCACTGATCACAGTGGGGGCAGCTAGTCAGTGTCTCATTTTATGCCAGTGACCAGCTTAAGTGACTTGCCAGAAATTGTATGGTAGAAGCAGCGGTTTCCAACATTTTCTCTGCCATAGCACACCTTGCTAACCTTAATTAATTTGAGGCACACCATTAATATTCATGAGCCAATGCAGAGATCTTTGAGTAGTTTTTCAAAAAATTTTGTGGCATACTTGCTCAGGCCTGAGGGCGCACCTGTGTGGCACAGCACACTGGTTGGGAAACACCGTGCTAGAGACAGGGACAGAATGAAATTCTCCAGATCAGCATTCAACTCTGAGACTAGTCTTTTTCTTCCTGGTGTTTCCTGCTTCATCATTCACAACCCAACTTTCAGACCCTATAACAAATGACGCAGGAGTCTCTGTCACTACACAACCTTGATTTATTCTCTTTGGCACAGGGCCTGTGCTATAATAAAAGGCAGTATCACAATGCATGTACACAAAGGGAACAAATAAAGATTGCACAGGTAGGATCTGTGAAGGGAGAGAGAATAGTCAATGAAGATGGAATCTTAGGAGTAACTTGCTGTCAAAATCTAGTAAGTCTCTACTGAACACCTACAAACTGACATTTTTCTCAGGCCCTTAGAATAGGTGCCAAGTACTTCTACTAACCTCTCTGTTTGACTTTGTATTTATTTATGACCCACCTTTCCCATACCTTGAGAAGACTTCTGTTTACTTTGAAAGCTGGTCTCTCACACCAGCGGTTGGCTCAGTAAAAGATACAGCCTCAACCAGCTTGAAATCAGATCTGTCTAAGAAAAATGCATTGAAAACAGTGTCATGGGAAAGTGGCTGACGATACATGAAAACACAGGAACTGACTTCATGAAGTGCACTCAAATGCCAAAATAAATGAGTTTTTATTTCTCCTCTAGTCTCTACCAATTTTCTTTATCATTGTAAGAAAATATGCTCAGCTGTCATTTTTCAAGTGCCCAGTTTTCCTTTTAGGGGCAATGGATTTTTTTTAGAATGCATGTTTGTGCCCATTCTTGGCACCTTTATGGTAGCTAAAAATGGTTATAGATTGGAAGGCTAGATGGAAGCATTCTGCTCTGCTAGTCCGGCTTCTGACCTAACAAGCAGAGAACTGCATTTAGTTATTCAAGCATCCAGCCCGATCACTGATGGTTGAACTGGCGCATATCTGTGGAAAGTACCCAAATATGTAGTTTAGTTCCTGATTGTTTTGTACTTGATAAATATTGGGAATGGCTGGTCTGGCCTTCTCTAATTTTTCCGCAGAACTTCTTAGGTGTCAGCAGGTAAAGGGTTGAGGCCAGTGAATGGTTAACAACAATGTTTTTCCTCCAAAATGCTGATGAGCCAGTTGAATTAATTTGGACCCTGCTTTAGTTGTGTGGAACATAAAAGCTCTCTTTATCTCACTGATTTAATTGGTGTGTGCACACAGGAGAACAGTGTCATTGCCCTATTCATGCAACTCTTTCTCTCTTGGCCATTTGCTTAGAGGAAGAATGGCAGACTGTGGGCACAGTGTCATGCAATCCTGAGCCCCAGGGCAGAACAATCAATGCCCTCCACCCCAAAAAGGAGGGCTGAGATTTAAAATTGTGCATAGCAGTGAAAACTTCCACTAGAGGAGACTAGTTCCCTGTCCCGCCTCTTCCCCCCAGCCCCAGCCCCACTTGGTCCCCTCTCTTCCACATATCCCCTGCCCCTAGGTGGCAAGCAATGGTTGTCAGGCTGAGTGAACGAGAGAGACAGGATGCATGTGGTGAGCGATGGTGGAGAGACTGAGCATGGATGGTAGGAGGGGCATGGCAAACCATAGGGGCTTGGGACAGTTGGGATGGAGTGTGGGTGGGGTCGTGGGCAGAGGCAGTAGATGGAGCACTAGCCAAGGAGAGGGTTCACCCATGTCTTTTTAAGTCATTGGGCCTCTGGAACATTGCCCCCTTTCCCCTTCCCCTCCCTATCAGCATTCCTGCCCTCCACATTTCCATGCCTGGTAGAGATCTCAGTTATTGAGGACTCAGCAAAGTGCTAAGAAACTTTGAGTGAGGCTCTCTCCCCACCCAGTTGCTACTGAACTCACATCAACACCTAACATGCTGTTTACTCCTAGGCTATGTCCACACATAGCCCATTATAGCCAAATAAAAATGTTATTTTGAAATAACCAGAATCAAAATAACCAAAAATCAAGTTGAAATAAGGGAAAAGCTGGAATCGAAATAGGATGTCCAAACACAGGACTTGCTATTTCGTTTTAGAAGAGGGGCACCATGGGAAATGTGGCAACATGGCCCCCTCACTGGGCCATGTTGCCAGCCATGTTGCCAGCCAATCCTATAAAAGCAGGCACCGACCTCACTTCCCTGTCCATTCTGGCTAGCAGGATGCTGCAAGAGACAGACATGGATGCTGCCTGGCTGCCTAGCCTTCGCCGTGTGGCCACTAGACCCGCTGCTCACCTGCAGAGTGTTCTCCTGTTGTAGGACACTCTGCTCACAGACCCCCAATGCTGCCCAGGCTGTGCCCCAGGCTGCCATCATCCTGGGCCTAAGAGCTGCCCTAGTTCCTCTGCCCTTTTCTGTGCCTCGCCAGGTCTGGGCCTGGGAGATCAGCACAGACTGGTGAGAGCCGGTAGTGCTCCGAACCAGGGGGGACGACCAGTGGGGAAGGAATTTCCTATTACCAGCACCAGCTTCAACCACCTCATCGCAGAACTTGCCCTGCTCCTGCGCTGAAGGGACACCACCATGAGACTAGCCATCCCTGTCGACAAAAGAGTGGCCATCACTCTGTGGAAGATGGCCACTCCGGAGTCATACAGGTCCGTGGCACACCTCTTCGGTGTTGGCAGGTCCACCATAGGGAACGTCCTGATACAGGTCACCAGGGCCATCACAGGATCCTGCTGTGGTGCCTGGTCACTCAAGGGGAGCTGTGGGATACCATGGATGGCATGGGCACCCTGGGATTTTGCAATTGTGCAGGATACTGGACCATTGTTCCCTTTAAGCTGTGCAGCCCACCACACCCCCCCGCGCAGGGAAGGCTGCTGGCCGCGCAGGGCCGGCAGCCAGAGGCCCTGCTCACAGCTCCTGTGGGGCAGGGAGTTATTAAAACTCCCGCCCACAGAAGCTCTAACGGAGCATGCCCAGAATATCTGAGCATGCTCCATTAGTGCTTCTCTGGCCCAGGAGCTGTGGCAGGGCCATGCAACGTAAGCGGGGGAGGGGGTCTGCCAGGATCGGGCCCGTTGGGGCAGGGCGGGGCGGCAGGATCGGGCCCGCGCAGGGGGTGGGGGGCCCTGCGCAGCAAGCAACAGAAGTTGCTCAGCTGCCGGTGGGTCTTAGAGGGAACATGGACGCCACCAGAGGCGTTGCTGGCCCGCAGACGGACCCGGGGCATGGGCCCAGGCCTTGCTGCCACCCTGCCGGCCCCAACCCCTGGCCACAGGCCCCGCCCCCCTGGCTGGGGACAGGGCCAGAAGCTGCTGTGCAACCGCGGGCAGCTAGGTCCCGCCTCCCCGGCTAGAGATGGGGCCGGAAGTGGCCGCAAGTGAGGGGGTCCCACATCCCCGGCTGGGGAAGGGGCCACCGCCAGCGTGGGCGGCCAGGCCCAGACTCCCCGCTGCGGCTGCGGGCGGCCAGGCCCTGGATCCCCGGCCGGGGACAGGGCCACCACAGCCACCGCTGGCTGGGCCCCGGATCTCCAGCCCAATTGGGCCGGAGATCTGGGACACCGGCGCTGGGATTCGAGGCACGTGCCCCTGGGGTACCCAGACCCAGCAACGCCTCTGGATGCCACACACATCCCTGTGAGGGCCTCGGAGCACCGAGCCGCTGAGTACCGCAGTAGGAAAGGGTACTACTCTGCAGGCCCTTGTGGACCACTGGGGCATTCCAGAACTGTTATGTGGGCTGGCCGGGGAGGGAACATGAAGCCAGAGTCCTCCAGAACTCTGCCCTGTACCGGGGCATGGAGGCAGGCACCTTCTTCCCCCCTGCCCCATAACATCAGTGTCAGGGGAGTAGAGGCGCCCATCCTCATTGTTGCCGACACAGCCTATCCCCTCTGCCCATGGTTCATGCGCCCCTATATAGGGCCCCTGGATCCTCGCCGGGAGCTTTTCAATTGGCGTGTGAGCCGCTGCCACCAGGTGGTCGAGCAGGCCTTTGTACGGCTGAAGGCACGCTGGAAGTGCCTCCTTACCCACCTCCACCTTGGGGAGGAGACAACGTCAGCGGTCATCAGCGCATGCATGGCCCTGCACAATTTCTGCGAGCTGAGGAGGCAAGACTGTTGCTGCCAGCTGGGAGGCCGAGGCCCAGCTCATTGGGGGCCAATACGAGCAGCCCACACCTGTGCCCCCACAGGACCGGCCGTCACAGAGCGCTGTCACAGTCCGTGACACACTCGTGAACACTTTTGCCACAGAAGAACTCTGAGGGACAGGCCTGCCCTGCCCCACACCACCCTCTCCCCCATTCTCCCACAGCCAGCCCCCACCCATCCACCCACACTGTGAAGCACACCCAATAAAAACACTGACAACTACTAACATGAGTTTCAAACTATTTATTCAACAGAACATGGGGTTGGGGCAGGGAAGGGCTGGGGAGGGTTAGGGGATGCGGAAATGGGGGAGTGTGGGGGGAGGGCCTGCAACTTGGAGGGGGAGACTGGGGAAGGGTGTTGGGGAGTTCCTACGCAGTGCCTGTGGGGGGGGGTCCCCCACACCCCTGCCCACGGTCACCCTGGGTCCGGGGCCGCCTCTGGGGAAGGTCAGGCGGAGGACCTCCTGTAGCAGCTGGAGGTGCCATGTGGTCCACCAGCTGATGGACGCTGCTGGGCAGGTCCTTGACCGGGGTGGTCAGGCAGTTGCTGAGGCACTCTATGGCCAACGCCTGCCACTCAAGTGCGGCGACCTTGCGGTTATCCGCAGTCACCGCCTGTTGCAGCAGGTGGAGCGCAGCATCCTGGCGCCTGGCCTGCTGTCTCCACCATGACTGGGCAGATGCCTCTGCCTGGTGGCCAAGCTCCTCCAGGTTCTCCAGGACTTCCCCGCGCATCCGCTGGGCCCTCCTCCTCCTCCTCCTCAGTGGTTTGGGGGTGCCAGATGGGCTCGGTGGTGGTACATGGCAGGCGGCTGGGCGACCTGCTGGAGGGAAGCACAAAACACAATTGGCTCCTGCTGCCTGCTGGCCTTGTCTGTGTGCAACCTGTCTGCAGTGCAGACCTCTGCCCTGACTGTTAGCAAGAATCTGGATCTGGTCCTGTGGGACATTGCCCTGGAGGCACACATGGCCTAGTGGTGCCCACAATGGTGAGCTGAACTCACCCAAGACTTGCTCTGGGGAGTCTCCCAAGGCCACTTGCCAGTGGTGCAGCCTGCATACTCTCCACCCCACCCAAGATGCAGCTGCATCTTTGATATCTATCCCCTGTTAACCAACCACAGGCACACAGGGGCCTGTGACCCTGGTGCCACATGTCTCTCGGGTATCCGTGCCCATGGGAGGGCCTCTACACCCCCCCGGCCCTGTGCCCTCCCTGTCCCAGTGCTATACCTCCTTGCTGTCCGTGACCTGGGCAGGCCCAGCCCTGCATGCTTCTGCGGGAGAGGAAGATACACCCACAGGGGCTCCAGATGTCTGCTGGAATGTTCCTGCCTCAGGCTCGGACTTCCCAGGGGCCAGGATGTCGTGAGGCCCCTGCTCCTCCGTGCTGGTCTCCACTTCCTCTGGGACAGGGAAGAGCTCTGGGGTCCCTGGTGCAGCCTCTGGTGCTGGTGGTGCTGCGGCAAGAGGCTGGCCAACATCCATGGATACCTCAGAGTCAGTGTCCCCTCCCTCTGGGTCTGAGGATGTGCTCAGGCGCTGCCCAGTGTTGATGGCCTGAGCCAGCAGGTCACTGGGCTTAGCCCCCAGGAAGGCATGGAGCTTGTCATAGAAAGGGCAGGTAGCAGTGCTATCTGCCCCCTGGAGCTCCCGTGCCTCCCTGGTGCAGGCATGGTCCTGCCTCAGGCCCTTGATTTTTGAGCGCACCTGCTCTGTGGTACGCTCATGTCCCTGGGCGGATGGCTATGTCCGCATATATATCCCGGTTCCAGTGGCTGGTCTGGAACCGGGTAAGGATTTCTGCCCTGCTCCATATACTGAGGAGGCACTGGACCTCCTCAGTAGTCCATACAGGGGCATGGCGTCGCCCCTCAGGACCAGCGGAGCCACGTGCTGCCATGCCTGATCAGGGCTATCAACACGTTGTAAGGCACGGGCGCTGGACAGCACTTCCTCCTTCCTGTGGATGCTGTGCACCCTGGGAGGAAGGTCAGACCCATTATTTCAAAATGGCGGTTGTTTTGAATTAATGTGTCCGAACGGCATTATTTCAAAACGACCTGTTTCGAAATAACCGCCGTTTCTAAACAAAAGCGGTTTATGCCGTTTCGAAATGATGGCTCTTATTTCGAGATAATGGGCTCCATCATTTCGAAATAAGAAAACGTGTGGGCCAAATCTTTTTTATTTTGAAATAACCACTGTTATTTTGAAATAAAAAAGATGTGTGGACATACCCCTAGACTCTAAGGTCAGAAGGGACCAATGTTACTCCCTAGTCTGTCCTTTTATAGTTGTTAAACTGAAATATAATTGTGCAACTCACGTTGCCAGGCAGCCCCAAGCTGCCAACAGGAAGCAAGACTTTGGGATCTCAGAGCAGCAGGCTATGTTCCCTAGGGCTGGAGGAAAGGGGAAGAGCTGGAAAGGAGACAGAGAGAAGGAGCAAACTGATGGGAGGTGTGTTTTGCATTGGCTACTAGCCAGGAGCTTTGTCTCTGGGATAGGCTGCAAACAGTGTAACTTCTGGGCATTCCCAGAGGAGGTCTAGTGGTTACAGGATATCACCAGGGCAGGAGACCAAGTAAATCCCCTATCTACTATCAGCTCGTTTGGTGGCTTTGGCAAGTCACTTAGCACCTCTGTGCTACAGTTTCTGCAGTGATGGTAGCATTGCATACAGAGCAGTGGCAGCTATGGGCTCCAAGCAGCCACCTCCAAAGAAGTTCCAAAGGGGCAGCCGCGTTAGTCTAGTAAAGCAAAAAAAGGAAGGAGTCTTGTGGCACTGAAAGACTAACAGCTTTATTTATCGCATGAGCTTTCATGGGAGAAAATCGCACTTTGTCCAAAGAAGGGGACTGGTGGCTTGGGGCTTTCCAGCACCTAGAAGTGGAAGGAAGGCGATGGTGGCATGAAGGAAAAGGGGGCTGGGCTCAAGGGCATTTTGCATTTCTCCAGCTCCATCAAGTTCCCTGTAATGTGAAACAGAGGGATCCTGTCCAACTTGGAGCCCCCCAGAATGGGTTTAGTGGTTCTCAGGATATGCTGATTTAAGAGTGCTACACAGGGGCATTGCTGGCTAGGGGAGGGACCCGGGGCACGGGCCCAGGCCCCGCCCCCGGCCCACAGGCCCTGCCTCCAGCCTGCAGGCCCCCCCCCCCGGCTGGGGACAGGGCCAGGCGCTGCTGCGCCGCCGCAGGCAGCCAAGCCCTGGATCCCTGGCCAGTGATGGGGCCGCCGCGGCTGCCGGTGGCTGAGCCCTGGATCTCCAGCCTGATTGGGCCGGAGATCCAGGGTACTGGCGCTAGGGTTCGGGGCACGTGCCCCGGAGTGCCCAGCGCCAGCAACGCCCCTGGTGCTACACACGTTGCTAACCCAGTGCCTGTTGAAGGCAGTAGGCATCTTTCCATTGACATCAGTGAGTTTTCGATCAGGCCCAAAGATGCTTCTCTGCAAAGTGACCATAGATTGTCACTGCAGTGCTTCAAGTCCATGGTCACTGAATGCTTTCGAATAAAATCTGTTTGGCTGGCAAGTCTGTAAGATTTATTTTCTACCTGCCAACTTGCTTTTTTCTGACTTATGCAACACAAATATTAAAGCGTCTGCTATCAGACCACTGTCAGCAATTTGCTCTGCTGACACACAAGCTGGTCTAGAATCCAGCTCACCCACCCTTTACTGTGTGGACTCTGTTGCAAGTGTAAATAGTGGCATCTGTGTATTTTGGTCTGTTCTGATGCTTTTTAAATGTTCACATGAATTGTGATTAGTAAAGGAGATGGAGCTGACTCTGAATACACACTGGAGGGCATCTGTTGAACAAAAAAGGTGCTTCTTATCCATAGTCACTTTTTTCAGAATGGAATCACATTTTAAAAGAAGCCCCCATCAGTTTGGTATATTTAGGGGATTCTCTGTTCAGGAAATGCTCTGCACTGGACTCTGGACTAACAGGATCATTTCAAAGCCAGGGCTGGGGTGCCTGGGCAAGGCTGTCTGAACTAGCCAGGTGATGACCAAGCCAGAACCATCATTAGGTGGGCTGAAATTTGCAATGCACCAATGTGCCCCTCTGTTCTAACCCTCATTAGTCAGCTCTAAAAGGGACCCTAGTTCTGACCCATGATGCTGCAAAAGTACTGCAGTCCTCCCCCAAGGAGTCAGCAATGTCGAGGGGGGGTGGCTGAATCCAAACATTTAGGCAGCCTGCTTTTGTTCTCTGGACACGCTTGCTGTTGGTTAGGCACAGGCTTCCTATGTGCTAACAAGCCTAGCTGAGACTCTTTAATTTACAGCAATGCAGCTCAGGTGGCCAGGGCAGCTGCTGAGCACTCGGTTCCTCTCCTACCACTTGTGTGGCTAATCTGAAGCCTGACACTAGAGCCCTGAAGCATGCCTGTAATAGAAGGAGATTATCAACCGCTTGAGCAAGTGTCAACGCCTCCTCCCACTACAGCAGTGGCCATTAGGAACTCCAGTAGCTCAGCAAATGCTGGCTGTGAAAAGCCAGTGCAGGTAGCCACAGCCAGGTCAAGCAAGCCAAGTCTTTGTTTTACAATAAAACTGCCCCTCTTGGCTTCATTTCCAAGACCTAAGAGTTGATGTATTGTTCTCGTGCCAGATGCCCTGAACAGCTGTGCCATGCCACCTGACAGAAAACAGTGGGCAACAGGTGATGTGTCCAGAGCTGGTATGCATCTTTGAGGCTATGGCTAGGGAGCAGAGTGCAAAGGCAACAGGGGTAAGATGGTAGCCAAGATCTGGCTAAGGGCTTCTAAAACACTGTGTGACTGGACCACCTCTCCTCACCACCTGCTGGATGTGTTCTAGTCCCTGGGGTGGGCACTAGGAGGATGTGTGGTTTAGGGGAGTGCGGTTGTATTGAGTTGCATCGTTAGGGCACAATTTCTCTCACTTAGCTGCTCCTATGGCCTCCATTACTGTAAGCAATTCACACAATGAGTTATCATCACAGCACCCCTGGAAGACGGGGGAGGGCTAGTCTCCCCCTTTGACAGTGGGGAACTGAGGCAAAGAGACTTGTCCAGGATCACACAGGGACTCTGTGGTAGAACACAGACCTGAGCCCATGTGAGATCCCAAGCTAAAGTCCCAGCCATTGGAACCTCCTTCCTCACACTTCAAGAGCTTGTTGGCATCTTGTGCACTGTCAAAGCAGCCAAACTTAGTGTGGTGCCTGCTCAGTGATGAACCTAACGAAGCACTGGTGTTGATCTGAATCATCCAAGATTCCTATCAGTGGCAGTTGCTGTATTTCACCTTAGAGCATACATTTCATTACCAGTATGTTCCTGAGGACTGCATGGCCACCCAGGGGAGGGGACATCCTACAACTTGGATTTATAAAGAACTCTTCATTTGTATTTGCCTGGAGCTAGACTTTTGCAAAACTCCCCTAGGCTATCCATGGACTTCAGAAAGAAATCAAGCCATTTTAGTGCCAAGATGACAGGAATCGAGCTAATTGCACTTTATAACCTGTGACAGCTTAGTGGGTGTGTCAGAACCAGAAGAAGTAAATGCTCACACCACTAAGGACAATGTGCTTACACTATTTACACGCATGTGCAGTCAGAGCCCGATTCCATGTCTGTGGTAGTCAGTGGGAGTCTTTCAGTGGTCCAGTGTTGAATCTAGTCATGATCTCTGCAGAGTTGCCACTTGGAACTTTGCCTCTGCTTAGCACAGTTCTCTTGACTCAGCAGCTCATTAAATATTGGGTTGAGGAGAGACATTCTTAAACCTTTAAGTGGTGTAACGCAGCTTCTTTCTGAACACTGTCATCACATGCTCATCTCCAGCAAGCTGGGATATGCAGAGGTATTGTGGCAAAAGACCAGGCAAGGTTGCTTACCAAGTAATGGGATTTACTGGAATATATTGACTGAAAATTTCAAAGCCATGTAGGGGATGTAGTTGTCTCTTATGTCACATCACCCATTCACTTCAATGAAATGTCAATTTTAGTGGAAGGTTTGTGTCTGGATGGTTTTGAGACACTCCAATTTTTCCCCTTCTCTTTTCTCCTTTGGAATCCATAGGCATTTCCACAGATGGACAGTTTAGCCTGTCATGTCTTTTATGCCCTTGGTTTCACACCTCACCCTGGGTGTCATACCAAACTGGAACCACCTGGCACACTCTTTCCAATGCCATGCAGCACACCTCATCTCCCTCAACAACAGTTGACCAACTTGGAATGCTCGAAGCCCCCATGTGCCAGAAGTTACTAGCACTCACCATACTGAGAACCATGTCTCCATCATGAATTCAAGTAAGCACAAAGTCCCTGAGACAATGTGCTTTCTCTGACAGGTAGTTGAATGTGAACCTCAGTGCTGTGTCACCACCATCTCTTCCAGCCCTGCAAAGCTGGGTTCAGGAACTGCCTTGGTCTCCAAATTCTCTGGTTCTTGTGGCATCTCAGCAGCCTCACAATAGGTTGTTTCCTCTTCTGTATCTGTTGGCTCACAGAGCCTTTTCTCTCCTGAATGGTCACCTAAAACAGGAGTCAGTGTAATACTCATGAGTGCACCCACCCATTGACTCATAGGCTGTTAAGTCCAAAGGCACTCATCTAGGCTGTTCTTCTGCAGGCCATATGCCCTCACCCACCTGATCCTATAATAGATCCATAGAGTCACTGACTTCAAATACATCAAGTTATTGAGAATCCACCATTTCCACTAGTTCAAACCAGTAAGTGACCCCATGCTACAGAGGAGAGTAAAACCTCCAGGCTCGCTGCCACTCTGGTCTGGGAAAAATTCCTTCTCAACTCCAATGTAGCAATCAGATAGACCTGAATCATGGGGGCAAGACCCACCAGCTAGACACCTGGAAAAGAATTCTCTGTAGTAACTCAGCCCTCCCCATTTAATGCTTCATCTCCAGCTGTTGGCAATATTTCCTAATAGCAGGTATGGATGGGCCATATGCTGTTGTAAGCTAGCTCTTTCATAAACTGACCCAGTTCAGTCTAGAAACAAGTTAGATTTTTTGCTCCCTGTGGGAGGCTGTTCCAGAACTTCACTGCTCTGATGGTTAGAAACCTTAGTCTAATTTCAAGCCTAAACTAATTGATGCTCAGTTTATATGCATATGTTCTTGTGCCAACATTGGCCCTTAACTTAGCTTTCCTGCAGTCATGAATGATTCAGTCTCTGGCCGGCAAGTCACTGCTCAAGTAATGTCAGTGAGATAATGTAATGCATGGAGTAGGTACTATAATTTATGACTGAGGATCTGATAAACAGCCTTACTTAGTCACAGCTTAGCACTTTTCTTCTTCAGTGACGACAGCAAATAGAACTGCCCATACCACAGGCTCTGTGTCAGAGCCACCACCGTAAATCGGGCATGCTTACACTCTAAGGCTAGGAAGCACTCATTCAGTGATGTCAGCAGCACTGTTCCCTCTAAACTGTGCATGTGTGCGTGCGCACACAGGTCATGAAACCTGCGCACACAACAAAATAAAGTGCGCACAAAAAAATTCAATAGTGCTAATACTGGTGCTCACAAAGAAATGTCTTTGCACACACAAAGAAATTGTTTGCGCACAAAGTCTATGAGTCATTAGAGGGAACATTGGTCAGCAGTGGAACTAAATGCTTGCTTTTTATTTCCTCCTTTTGTTTCTTTTTGGCCTGCTGACCCATGCAGGAATTCACTCATGCTGAATTTGCCAGATCTGGCCATGCTATATTATTGCACACCTACTCTCTTCTGCGGCTCAGTGTTTAACTGAGCAGAACTGAGTATTAACCTGTGCACTATCAGGAAGATTTACTTTAAAATCATGGCATCCATAATGTAACTCTTCTGCCAGGGCGAGATGGCAGGACAAGGGCCGGGTTCTATATCTAGGGGTTTCCAAATAATGTAACACCACCAACCAGCTCGAGCCCCAACCCAGATTTCTGGGGAATCCTGCACTATTCCTTGGGCACCCCAAAGGGGTAAGGCTTCCCCACTCACAAGTACGAGATGAGTGTAGTATACAGAACTTTTTAACAGTAGTTAAAACAGAATATAAAAGGCCAAATAACAGAAATCAGCAGTGATCTAAAAAATCAGTACAGAGCAAGGTTCCCAACAACCTACACTGCATAACAGATGTATGCAAAACCCACACTGATCTGAGGAATCAGTGCTAATAAGGCTTCCAACATGATCCCACATATCATAACAGCAAATGTAAACTCACTAGCAAAATCAGCACCAATCTGGAGAATCAGTGCTAACTAGGCTCCTAACCAACCCTAGGGTATGTAGGGAATATCTTTCACACCAGCTGTCTGCCAGCACCAACCACTGGTCACTCACTCCATCTACTAGCACTATCTGCCAACTCTGCCCACCAGTCACTCACACTACCCAGCTCACAGCTAGCACTATCTGCTGTTTACTAGCTCTGCCCACTAATCACTCTATCTGCTGCTTCTCTTTAGTGATTTCAGCTCTTTAACCTCAAGTACCTGCAAACAGCTATTTCCATTAAAATAACAAAGAAAAACCTCAAAAGAAGTCAAGTCAAATCTATTATTTGATAGTGGAGCTAGGAAATAGAGCAAATACTTCCAGCATTGTTCCAAAAGTAAATATACAAACCCCACCCAGCACCCCCACCCTGAGACAGGCAATAGCCTTTCTTACAAGTCTCTTTTTAGCTAAGGGTAGCTTTTACCCTTTAACTAACCCAAACAGATTTGGAACAATCAGAGAGTAGCATATCACCAAAGAAAGTATTTCATATTTCTCTTCTGTAGAATTACAGATATTGACAGATTTGTGATCAGATCAACTCCAAATACCATTACCCACATTGACCTGCACCCATACTGTATTTATGCTAATATGTTCTTTGTGCTCATGCAAATACTAAACCCATGCAGATTAGTTGCCCCCCTCTCAGAAGCTGCTAGGCACAGCTTTTAAGCCTGCCTTACAATAACATTTGTGACAGATAAAATCAAGTACCCTCCAGGCCCAGTGCTGCCACCATTGGCATTAAATACCATAAATAAAATTTGTATTCTTTGGGAGAAAGCTGTTGCACCTTAGACAAGTCCTCTCCCTTCACTTGCCTGAACATGGTCAACAACAATTTCTTCTCTTGTCATTTGACTATGTTCTCCTGATTGGCTTCAGCTTCCACTAACTGGATTGATTAGCCTTTATCAAATAGTCTTCAGCTCTCTCTTTTGTTAAGGGCTGCCCCAGGGCTGTGACTCATGACCACTGATGAAACACAAGTGGTCCTTGGAAAACCACAAACACATCTACCGTGATTGGTAACAGTTTCTAGTAGAAAAGGAAATAACTTTTTAAAGGGCAAAGCCCATGGAAAGGGAAGATTCAAAGCAACAGAACTAACTGGAGAAAAAGTGTTCTTCTACTCTTTTCTAGTCTAATCTAGTCAGGTTCTTAAACCTGGTCTACACTGCCATGCTGGGCAATATACAGTTGAATATACGTACCTCCCGTTGACATGCTTACGATTCCTTATCACAGCATCTTCGCTGCTCTGCTCTTACAGGAAATGCTCTCTGGTTGCCACAGTGATACCCTTTCCCAGGTGGAAGGAAAGAGGAGTGGAGCTGCTGTATCAAAAGGAGAGAGCTTCTGGGATTGATTGAGCCGGTGTCCACTGGCCACTCACTTGATCCAACTGTATCTAACTGAGCAGAACTCAGTACTCTGATCCAACTGTGTCTATCTAGAGCCTGACTCTGTGGACTCAGAGGTGATATACCCTTATAGTGTGCTTCTTGTTCTCGAATCTAGGCATCATCTGGCCTTGCTCCAAGCAACGTGACAGTCCTGGAAATATGTGTGTGCACGCGGAATGGCTGATAGTAAAACAGCAGATTAATTCAGAAGCTAATTTCAGTCTCAATATGAATCTCTCAGTTTGCCCCCTCTAGCCCTGTAGGCTATGTCCACACACAGGGAGTTAAATCAATTTAACTTGAAGCAATTTAAGTTAAATCAATTTAACAATCATTAAAAACAATGATTTAACAGGTCCCCACAAAACAATGATTTAACAATGATTTAACAGGTCCCCACAAAAAAACCAAATCAAACTAGCATGTCCAGGGACTGGACTTGCTAGTTTGATTTAGGAGAGGGGCACCCTGGGAGGTGTGGCAACATGGCCCCCTGGCAGGGCCATGTTGCCACCCAATCCTTTGCCTGGCTTTCCCCAGGAGAGCCAGTGGCAGGGGAAGAAATGCCCACATTGGCTCCAGGCTCCTGAAGCCCAGTGGCTAGCCAGGTGGCAAAAGAAGGGATCCCCATGCTCCCAGCTCCCCCCGAAGCTAGCCAGGGGGCAGGAGGAGGGATCCCCATGAGCCTGGCTCCCCTGCTGTAGCTGGGAAGAGGGGGGAGGGACACCTGCACCTGGCTCCCCCGACAGCTGGACAGGTGGCGCTGCAAGGGATCCCCGCATGCTGCCCCCCCCCCCAGCCCTAGCCGGGCTGTGGGGAGAAGAACCCCCCCACATATGGCTGCAGCATACTTGCCAGTACCAGGGAAAGGGACCCCCAGGCCAGCTAGAGCTGTGCTAGCTGGGCTGTGGGGAATGCTCCCCCAGCTCCCAGCCCACTTGCTGGGCTGCGGGGGAGATGGGACCCTGGGAGGAAGGTCAAACAGGGTTTCGATCTAACTGTCAGATCGATATAACATGTCCCTATAGGTTATATCAATAGAACAGTTTTGATTTAACTGTTGATATAAAACTTGGTTTTATTATATTGATATGACTTTTCTTATAGTGAAATGACTGAGCTCGTCATTTCGCTATGCAAAAACATTGTGTGGATCTAACCCTTTTTAAATTGAAATAACCAGTGTTATTTCGATTTAAAAGCTGTGTGTGGACATACCCATACTGTAGTCACTTGAGTAGAGCATGAAGAGCGCACAACCTCTGCTTATGAGGGTTCATTATTATTATTACTGTTACTTACAGCCCCCCACAACCAAGATTGTGCTAGGTAATGTACAAACAGTGTGAGAGACACATCCAGCCTTAAAGGCTAAGCAGACCAGGAGGCTGAAGAGAATATTGGAATGGGAAGCAACTTGGCCAAAGTCACCCAGACGTGTGTGTCAGGACAGGAATAAGCCAGCTCCCCTGTGTCTGCAGCCAGTGCCCTAATCACAAGCCTTCCTTCATTCCTCATACTTGGTGGTACACGCTGCCCAGCCACAGGGCTCGTGCCTTACTGCTGGGTAGCTGAGCTCTACCACTGTGGTGGGTCTGGAAGCCAGGGCCACCATGGGGGCTTGTAGGGACAGTGTAGTCATTCTCTATACCATTTATCTCAGCTTGGGGATATTGTTTGCATAGGTAGAATGGGTGCAGGGAGGAAGGGGGGGACACACACAATAACTTATGTCCAGCAAACACTTTCTGTGATTTATATAACATCTATGCTTTAAATGGTATTGGGAAAGAAGCTGATGATGCTGAAAGACAGCAGCCTAGTCAACAGCTGGATTGACTGTGTCCTGGAAAATACTTAGGACTGAAGAAAGGATTTGTGGGTCAAAGCAAATACCCTGTTAACGATGCACTCCAAATGCACTGCTGTAGCTCAGCAGGCTGTGGTGACTGGTGGCTGGCTAAGCAAGAGAATACCAAGAAAGTGTTGGATGGTATTTCCTATGATTCCAGGACTGGCAAGTCTGTTACTGGAAAAATGTGTCTCAGTCTGGTGTCTGCAATTCAAACAGGATTTTGACAAATCAGAAGTGGTTCAGACTCAAGAGTTACTCATGGAGTGGAAACTCTCAGTTTTTCGCTGAGGGATGTAAGAGGCACACTCTATTTAGGTTTGCAAAGAGATGGTTAAGAGATAACTTGATGGTGATCTAGAACTACCTCTATGGGGAGGTGATTTCTGTAATTTTGCAGCCAAAGGCATAACAATGTCTAGGGGTTAGACTCCAGCAGAAGATAAAGTCAAACTAGAAATTGGGTGCTTGGCTGAATCGCCAGTGGAACGGTTTATCATGGAAGTGCTGGTTCTTGAACTCAAGATTGGATATCTTTTTCTAAAATAGTTAATTCTAGCTCAATTTCAAGACTGGGGCTTAATACTAGAATTACTGAGTGACAGTCTCTGGCCTGTGCTGGAGGAGATCAGTTTAGCTGATCCTTTTGGCCTTGAAGTCTACACATCTCTGAATTATTTTGGCACAAAGTCACATAGAGGTCTTAGCATGTTTGTTGATACTTAATACATGCAGATCCCCCATGTGAGCAGGCTGCAGTTGTGCACATCTGTATTGGCAGGAAATGCTGGTTTCTGCACCCTAGGGGAGACTTTTAAACTCAAGCCAGGTTGGTGAAAAAGCACAAGTGGCCCCAGGTGTAGAGTATCTGAAAACAAAATTTATATTCTCCCCAGGATTGTTCCACCCACGAACTTTCATCTCTAAGCCCCAACAAAGGGAATCGCCAGCCAGAAGGTACAGAGGAATGTTTTATTTTTTTTCAGGCACAGAAACACATTCTCATTTTGCTCAAAGATTGAGGACGGAGACAAACTGATATAGGATGGTAGGTGGTCATTAGACTGGCAATAGCCTCCAGGCACAATGCAGACAGTAACAGTATAATATTTGTGATGTGAAAATAAAACGAGAAAAGTCCCTTAGCTCTGACCTGCCACTGCCCTGCAGCCCTGACTTGCTATGCCAGGTATAAAGCCTGAGACATGAGAGGAGCACTTCACATAGATCAACATCAGCCTAATGGCAGGCTCTTGTCTGGATGGAAGGAGGCCTGACAGGGTGGGTCCTAGAATAGGGCCCTCCCCATAGATCATGAAAGTTGTCTTGATCAGATAACAAATGAGAAATCACCCTGGGGGCTATGACTTCCTAGATCACCAGCTGGCCAAGAGCTGCACAGGAGAAAGGTCGCCCTGCTTAGCCAGTGTGTGCACCGGCCTACTGCTTTCTAGCCAGTGTCACCTGGAGGACTAAGATGGTTAGAACGGCATTGTAATGATCAGATGAAAAACCCGACTTTTCTGAACACGAGCCTGCCTCAGGGGTTTGATTGGTATCCTGTAGTGGTTGGGAGCTTTAGCAATTCAAGGAGGAGCCACGAGGCCTTTCGAGATGGGAAGGGACAGGGACCTTCACAGAGGATGTGCAGGAGCTGGGTCAGTGGAGCGGTGAGTTAACTAAAGCAGGAGTTGATCCTCACTGGATTCTACAGATCAGTGAAATGCTTGTGTCTAGCATACATATAACAGCCCATAAAAGGTGTTCTTGTTGCACAACTAAGCACTCAAAAAGTCAGTTGTACACACAACGCTATCTCTCCCCTGCTCCACACGTACTAGGACGCTTCCTTTAATTAGAAGATCACATGCTGTTTCTCAGATAATGCAATATAGCCTATGATTTTTCTACAACATACATAGATGTATATTGCTGCATTCTTTTATATTTTTGTTTTACATATAGCAAAGCTTTTCAATGCCATTCAATGAACTGCAGGCCTTGTGCGCATTAAAATTAATGAGAAAGCTGGTCCAGCTTCCTTGGGCAGCTTCAAAAACCCAGCCAGTATCGTTATTGACTTAGAAATTTTAAAAGATGCAGTCCTTCCTCCTAAAGTATCCACATACAAAGTCTTTTCAACCAACAACCCAGCCGTCCATGCAGGAAACGAAATTAACTTAGCTGAAAATTTAATTTGCACAGATACAGGTTACTCTCTCTCTCTCTCTCTCTCCTCAGCTCATTTTTCATTTTTTCTCCATATTAGTATATTACAATAGGTAAGCACCATCTACTGTATACTTTTCATGCAAATAAATTGCATGAATTCTGTTGTCTGGCATACACAGCACTAGAAGACGTTACATGCATGAAGCTAAAGCTGTAGAAAATGTGTAAGACATACCATATTATTTGAGAACTAGCATGAGATCAGATATTTAAAGACTTTATAGGTATAGGCACACGTACAGGAGAGCTAGATTAAGGCAGTATGCACAACATGAACTGTGACATTCCCTGATATCTCGGTGATTAGCCCTACAATCTTAACAGTTGTTTAAATGGAATGTCCTGGATGTGTTTTTTTTTCCCCCCCAATTCTTTTAAGACAAAAGGTGGGGGAGAATCATAGAATCATAGGGTTGGAAGGGACCTCATGAGGTCATCTAGGCCAACCCCCTGCCAGAGGCAGGACCACTCCCACTAAACCATCCCAGTCATGGGAGAAGGAACAGTACTGGACAGGACATCAAGGTCTCTTAGCATGCAAATATGGCAATAGCACGCATTCATTACATAGCTGGAGATATTTGATTTGATGCCACCAGAATGCCAGCTCCTGCTTGTCACCACAGGAAATCTACAAAAGGGAGCTCTTTTCTTGTGTGCATCAAGCAAAGAATGCCAGGAGCTGTGCAGTCATTACTTCCAACCCACCTTACAGGAATTGTTTTATATTTTGGTGGTAGGTTTGTGTATGTGGCCAGTTCACAAACCCCACTCAATCCCTGGAATGTGTCTTCCAAATTCACTACCTCTAAACTGAATTGGGACTCGATATCTGTCTGCTTATTGACTTCAGTCAGTATGAGAACAGCTCTGCGCTTGTTAGTTTAAGGTGTCCTGATTTTATAAGGACAATCCCAATGGTCAGGGATTCTTCTTCTATTACCCCCGCTCCAACCCCAGCCCCATTTTTCACACTTAATATCTGGTCACCCTAATACAAATAAGTAACTGAGTCACTGCGTACATATAGCCAAATCTTTGTATATATTTGTGTACAACATGTATCTGAATGCACATGCATATTACAGATGGGCTTGCCTCACCCAAGACCTTCCCAAATTGGACTCATGGGATATCTCTACACTGGACGCTCAGTTAAGTTGACTTAACAAGGTTGATTTTTGGTCGAATGAAAGTCGACCTTGTTAAGTTGACTTAGAGCATCCACAATCAAAAGTCCTGTAGACTGCCCACGTCCACACCGGCAGCTGCTAGGTTGACCTAATGCTTAAGTCGACCCTATTAAGTCAACTTAAGTGCTAGTCCCCATCTACACTGGCTTAAGTCGGCTTAATAAGGTCGGTTTAAGTATTAAATTGACCTTCCAAGGTGGAGTTAAGTTGAGTTAAAGAAGCACTTATGTCAACTTAATATATTTATTCCAATGTGGCCAAAGTGTTCCTTAGGTCGACTTAAGGAAGGTTAAGTTGACCTAAGGCTCCAGTGTAGACATACCCATAGACTCTAAAGTCAGAAGGGCCCAATATGAATATCTAGTCTGACCTCCTGCACAACACAGGTCATTGAGCCTCACCCACCCCCTTCCTGTAATAAACCTCTAATAATTGGCCCTTTATATACAATGGCCTGCCCATAAAATTTGGGTTTGGCTCCAAGTTTTTCCAGAGTTTAGATGCTTAGAGCTTGGATTTGTGTGTGTGTGTGTGTGTGTGTGTGTGTGTGTGTGTGTGTGTGTGTGTGTG
>ML682022.1:5598020-5630069 GCA_007922195.1 Podocnemis expansa | reverse complement strand
GTGTGTGTGTGTGTGTGTGTGTGTGTGTGTGTGTGTGTGTGTGTGTGCGTGCGCCGCTTGCACGCACATGTGCACATGTCATATAGTGCCACTGAGTTTGCAGATTATTAGACATTGCCAGCAGTTTAATTTATCTTTCTCTGTTTAGAAGCCATTCCTAACAGTTGGTCTGTCTCCAGTCCATTCCAGCCTTCTCCCATTTCCAGACATTGTTATTTTGTCAGTCCCTGACGCTTTCAGAGAAGATTTATCAGGATCGCTACAGGGGACTTTTTGTTTGCCAGCTCTTCACTTTTTCTGCCACAACAAGGTCAAGTTTGCCGGGTGGGTCCCTGGAGTCTCCAACTTGCCCATGTGGCAACAACACACATCAGGTCCTTTCTTGACTTAATTGATTGTTTTCAGCAAATATACACAGCTATTCAATTCTATAAAATAAATAGAGAGTCCAGGAGTACTCTGACTCTGAGGAAAGCATTAGTAATTTTCAGGGGCCTCCTCTTCATTCTTCTTGAGGGTTTCAACCCTTCGTCCATTTCAGCTAACAAAATAGCTGTGCTGGACCCCAAATAGAGGAGCAGGACATGTGCTGTATAAAGATCATTTGCACATTGGCTTGTTTGCACTAGCCATGAGAACTCTTGCACTCAAGACATACCACACACCCCTGAGAGACAATGCTAGGGTAGGTTTCTTGTACATGTACAACCTGTTGGACATAACCTTCCCACAAGTTTAGGTGCTGGGGGTGGGTTCCACGTCCCAGTTTTATTTGATTGCTGGGGCAATACTTTACATATTTTCTGTAGCTTCTGAACAGTATGAACTAGTAATCAGTAAGAATAGGCTCAGTTTCAAATCCTTGTAGCTGGCATCTCTGTTGGCCTTCAAGTAGACTTCGTCCTTAAATCTCATATCAGACACTGTCACCAAATCTACCACCATTTCATTCTCTGTGACTTTCACTGACAAGATGGGCTCAGCATGCCGTATGTACACCTCAAGGGTCAGGGAGGTGTTCTTCTGGGATGCTGCACTATTGATTGTTCCCTTTAGGGAGACCAGATAGAAGCCATCACACTTGATCGGGATAGAGAGGTTTCTGACCTTCATGGTGCCTGACGTCCAAGAAATATTGACACGTTTCTCTCTGGCAACATAATCTGGAGTGAAAAAAAGCAAACAGAAGCCAATGGAGGTGTCAGGCCCTCAGACACTCTTGAAAGAGGGTGATTTTATGGGCATAGGAGAAGCAAAGGCTGTGGAGCAATCTAGAGAGAAAGCGGGGGAAAATGGGGAATGAAGGGAGATGCAGAGAGAGGAGTCATCCAAGGCATGGCCCTGACTCTTCTTGTTTCCAGGTGAGAGGAACAAAACTTGTGAAAGAGAGAGATGACTTGAAGAGCCTGCAGATAAGAGGGATGTGATAGTGGGAGAGCCAACAGTTCATGAGACACTCTGCGCTTGATTATCAGCAACACCATGGCCCTCTTGTTACTCTGACAGTGTAAAGGAGCCTTAAATGGGTGTAAGCAGGGTGGATGCAGTGTATTTGAAGGACGTAAAGCAGGGTAGTATAAACCGCACAACCATGAAAATGACTTAATTTGCATATTTCTGTGTATGAATATTTAAAAGCCTAATAAAGGCACATGCTACACCCTCTCCTATTTCTCCCCTCCTTGGCAGAGTAGTGGCACTGCTGCCATTCCAGCCTTGGCATTCCCCTTTAAAGACACGGTCCAAGGACGAGTGGGAAGGTTCCCTCCCACTGACATCAGAGGGCTTTGGATCAGGTCCATCCTGTGTTACCACTGAGAGAAAACTGAGGACAGCAGTTCTGGACACTTACTAAAACTGGAACGGGGGGGCAGGAAACTTGGAGGCTGAGTGCATGTGAACTTACTGACACTACTTCTGTGTGAAATGCAGCAGAGTTGGCAAAAAAAATGTTATTTATTTTTCACAGGACTTTTATTTCTCACAGGACTTTTCCAAATTAATTTTTGTTGATATCTCTCATTTTTTTGGGGAGAGGGAATAGATTTTCTGTGACCAAATAACATAGAACATTGAAAAAAAATTAGTTTTAATAAACTATTTTTAGTAAAAATGGGAAGATGTTTTTCAAAAGCTGTTTTCCATAAAAAATATGTGGGATTTTTGGGTTAAAAGAATCCTTTCCATTTTACTGAAATTCTTTTATCAGAAAACCAGACCATTTCTTCAAAAATTACTTGCCAGTGGAAAAGAATTCACCCAGTTCTAACACTAGGAAAAGCTCTAATGAAAAAGTAACAGGAAATCAAAAAGGCTGATAAATAAAAAAATAACCATAGAGTGCCCTAATGAAGCCAGACTCTCAAAGTGCTTTACCAACACTGACAAATCAACCTGCAGTGCTTCCCTGAGAGGTTAGCAAAACTGACCACTGCAGTGGCACAGGGACATGAAATGACTTACACAAAGTGCTGCACCAAATAAGGGGCAAAATCAAAGTCCGTACAATGTAAAGATATTGGCAACGGAGAGAAAGCAGAAGAAAATGGGGAGAAGGGGCAAAGGTGACAAAAATTTTGGGACAAGAATGCTTTGTGATTTTTTATACATATACATATTATGTTGTTGTGCCATACGAAGGCAGGACAAAGAAAAGAAGTGAAAGCTAGAAAGTGAAATGGAAGAAACAAACAAAGAGAGTGAAATTAGGAGTCTGAGCCTAGATTAGGGGATTTCACAACACAGAAGACTGGGCATTTCATCCCTCAGAAGCATTAAAGATTAAGCAACACAAAATAGAGAGTGCAAAGAATTATGCACAAGCTTAATTTTATGCACTGTGAGCGTGTCTGTCTGCAATGGAACTATACACAGTGTATCAAGCAAGGAGTCCTGTAGCACTTAAAGCTAACAAATTCATTTATTGCATAAGCTTTTGTGGGAGAAAAATCCTAATTCATCAGGTGCTTTCACAGTGTATAAAGTTAAGCATGGCTTTTCCGGATCAGGATCTGAAACAGTAAATACTAAATTTTAAAAGGCCAACAACCATAAAAGAAGGGTGACTACAGTGAATGCCGTTTGCCTGTTAGTCTTGCTCTTATAAACATATACACACCTTCGGCTGTAACGCTGATCCATTCTGAACGAGGAGGCTAAAAAGCAACAAAATAAAACAATCAGATTAATAAACGCTACAAAGTCAGGGAGAAATTTCCAGGTCTCCTTGCAAAAGTGTGCTGAGGGGGGAAAGAGAGCTTTTCACAGTGTTGCTTATTGCAAGTGTCATGATATTTGGTGTCTCTAGTAAACTCTCAGCTCTTGGAGTCCTGTGATTACATGAGACTCTCAGCTTTCATGTTTTTTTAAAATAAGCGTCCAGGCCTACAAGATGCAGGGGACTTTCCCACCAATATCCAAGGCAGCCTGGTCAATTAAGTTGGGAGCTGCCAAGGACATCAACATCACCACTACCACCCCCCCACCTCAATGTGCCTACTGTCATGCAATGCATATTGACCCTTTCTGCATCAGATGTAAGAAGCTCTGTGCATTGCTTCTCCTTGCTTATGGCTCAAAGTCAAATCTGGTGGCACGTTTTATAGCTATGTAACCCCCCTGGGGTTTTAAGGAGTGTGGTTCCTTTAAATCTTTGCCCTGTGGGAGAGGGTTTGTGGAGCAGAGGAGGGGTGGGCTGCAGCCCCAGGCCCTGGGAAGAAAGCAGG
Source organism: Podocnemis expansa (assembly GCA_007922195.1). NCBI lineage: Eukaryota > Metazoa > Chordata > Testudines > Podocnemididae > Podocnemis > Podocnemis expansa. Next base: position 5,626,344 of record ML682022.1, on the reverse strand, counting down.
GGGAGAGGCCCAGCCCAAAGCCAGGGAAGACAGAGCGGCTGACCTGGGATGCCAGGCCAGCACCCACAGAAGGACACTGTGCTGGGAAGAGTCGCCCAAGGACAGAGCAGGATCCAGTGACTGGCCATCTGGAGCTGTGGGGCCATGAGTACAGCACCTGGGACTCAGGGGGAGGTTGTAGTTAGTTAAGTGGGGAGGGTGTCGCTCTGGGTTCGCAGAGAGCGGCAGAAGAGGCATCAGAGGTTTTCTTTTTCTGGGAAAGTGCTGGCGCCGAAGACTAGGAGTTGCTGGACTGAACTCTGGACTGGAACTGTGCTGGGACTCCTGAACTCATGCTGCAGAAGCAGAGCTCACGTCTGCCTCCAGCCTGCTCTGTTGTTGGGCTTTGCAGGGCCCTGTGTTAGCTGTTACTCTGTGTTACTGCTGCCCCATCTCCCCTGTTGGTTTCCCCTTTGCACCTCTGTAAATAAACCTTCCCCATTCTCATAATCCCTGTGCTATCCCAGTGTGTGTGTGGTCACTCTGGGGGTGTGGAACAGGTGCCCCTGGGGCAAAGGGGCTCTCCTTGCTGTGTTCCCGTGCACTCCCTTTCTCGGGTCAGCGCTGCCTGCAAGGCAGACTCAATCTGGCCATGTGGGTGTTACAGCTACAACCAGACTTATTTACAGTACAAACACATAGCTCATATTAAGTGTTTTTTTCATTGAAGGATTTGAAAGTACTTTGCCAAAGGGGGTCAGCTGTATTAGCCCAATTTTACAGGGCATGGGGAAACTGAGGCACAGAGCACAAAGTCATTTGTCCAAGGTCACCCCGCAGACCTGATGCAACACCAGACATAGATCCAGGGTTCCCTGAGCTCCAGGCTAGTGTGCTGTCCACACTTCACCCTGCACTGGGAGCGTTTGCAAAAAAGTGAATGCGCTCATTTCCCCCACCGCAAGCATTTTACCCTCAGCTGCACTGGAGGAAGGCAAAGGGGGTGCCAAGGCTGGGATGGGGACACACCAGGCTCTCCCTGCCTAGAGCATGTGGGCTTGGTGCAAGGCCCAAAATTGTTATTCATTCCTCTCCTGATCCACACACACAAGCGCCTCAGTGTAACTTGGCAGTGGCAGGGTGCAGTCTGTGCTTCATTTGTAATGACCCAGGTACAAGCACCTTTTTTACTTTCATAACAGATGTGGCACTGGGGCTAGAGCCTGCCAGGCTGGAGTCGGGCTCAGTCCTGGCACAAATTAACCACTGAGTGCAGGGGACATGTCAGGCTGGGGGGGGGTAGCAATTCCTGGAGCACAGATCAACCTGGCCTGAACAGGCCATTTCACTCCAGTAGCTAGGGAGGGGGGCCACTGAAAACTGTGTTTGAGAAACCATTGGCAGAGCCAGCTTCTGTCCCTAGCACAGCTGGAAACCAAGGATACTTGCCACGCTCACCTGAAGTCCTGATTTCCCCTGGGGAAATCTCCATTTTCTCTCTGTGTCCCAGACTACCAGTTCAGTCCACTGCTACTCTATGATCAGTGCCAGCAAGAGGGAACCTTATTTTCTTGCTGCCCCGGCCCTACTCAAGCTAGCTCTGACAATGCTGCACCCAGCAGACCATTCAGCTGCAAGCTGGAAAGCAGCAACTCCCTGATACATACAAATGCAACTGGTGCTTATTTCATCATCGGAGGGAGCAGATGGTGTGGGTGTGAATCTCTTTCACTTTCATTTCCCAGTCATTCGTTCCCTGTGCTTGTCTTTTCCCTGCCATGTGCAGCCTCCATCTCACTCTTTTTTGCCCTCCTTCCAATTGCAACTTGTGAGACATACTTTTCCTGAACAGTTGTAACCTAGGGCATGGTGGGCTGCCCACAGAGTACAAAACCATACTGTCAGTGACAGCCGGGCACACCCAGAAGCCTGATCTCAGATCTTAGTAGCATGAGCTGTTAAAATGTGGACACAGTCCTCTAGTTATTACTCATGCAACTCTCCTGCAGACTTCAGCGGGAACTTTGGCTGGGTAAGGAATACAGGATCGCCTCTAATTGAAATTTGCTACACATTTATTTTGAAGACCATGAGAAGTAGTTTGGGCATCTTTCAACTACGGTAATTTAAAAAACATTTAGTTAATCTTTTTGAAGGATGCGGAGGGGGCTAAAATAATTTTTAAAACTATGACTTTTAATATTACTGCAGCTATGGTGACTTAAAAGGTCATGTTTATTTTTAACTCTTTACACAAGTTGTTTGCATTTGATAATTCTTTCAGTCTAGCTGGTTTGTTATCAGTTGCTAATCAATTTCACTTTCAGCTCTGATCGGCAAGCTCTACAAAAAGCCATTAAAAATAGTAATTTGTGGTAGTTTTTTATACAGGCTGTAAAATGTAATAATGAATTATTACTCCTACTGTGAAATGCCGTAAGATACTTTTAAAAAAAAGTGTGCCAAGTCCAAGAATTATGACATTAGCTGAAAATTATCAGCTTTTTTAAACTATTTTTTTCTTCTGCTTTTTACCTTTTTAGAATTCATATTTTCAAGCTTTTCTCCACAAGAAAGAAAGAAAGAAAGAAAGAAAGAAAGAAAGAAAGAAAGCTGAGGTACTCATATCTCACCAGACTCCAGCAGCTAGGGCTTTAAGAAAATCACCAAGTATCATGGAACTCTTAATAAAATCATGAGTTGACAACTCTGTGAAAGTTTCTATCAAACCATAGAGTCAGATCCTCAGTTAACATAAATTGGCCACTGAGGAGCTGGCCATACAGGTTTTTTAGAGCTCTTTCTATGGAATTCCTTTCCATTCCTATCTATCCCCATAGTTCTTCATCTTTATTAATTTATTAATTTCTGTAGCATATTTCAGTTGAGGAGGTTTGTCACACACTGATGAGATGTTGCAAAGTTTGGGTCTCCGACATTGTAGGAGAGTGCTTACCTCTAAACAAAAGGCTCTTCTCATTAGCTTTTTAAATAACAATTTTAAAATCTTTTTGAAACATTTCTAGTTATTACAGCTGGTCAGACTATACATTGTAAAGAAATTAGATGACTGGAAACTTAAAAGAAGTGGAAGTTTGGGCAGATGACCAGCAAGGAGCAGAACTGTAATGCTCTATTTCAGCACCCCTTGCAATTACACACCCTTTAACCAAGTGGCTCTATTGAGCCGCTCTGGCGTGCATGGGGCAAAGCCCCATTTGCCCCGCCCTAGTATGGCCCTGGCAAGGAGTATAAAAATAGTGCTCGAGCATAAAGGAGAGAAATCAGGAAGGCCAAAGTAAAACTGGAGTTGCAGCGAAAAAGGGATGCAAAAGGTAACAACAGGTTCTATGGGTTTGTTAGTAAGAAGAAGAAAGTCAGCAGAAGTGTAGTCCTCTTATTGAGTGGGGTAGGCAATCTAGTGACAGATGATGTGGAAAAAACTGAAGTACTCTTTTTTTTTTTTTTGCCTCTCTCTTCACATACAAGGTCAACTCCCAGATTACTGCACTGGACAGTACAACATGGGAAGGAGGTGAGCAGACCTCAGTGCTGAAAGAATAGGTTCAGGGCTGTTTAGAAAGGCTGGACATACACAAGTTCATGGGGGACAGATATAATGCATCTGAAGATGCTGAGGAAGTTAGTTGATGTGATTGCAGACCCTTTGGAAATTATCTTTGAAAACTCATGGTGATTCGGGGAGGTCCCATATGATTGGAAATAGGCAAATCTAGTGCCCATCTTCAAAAAACAGACGGAGGATCAAGGGAACTACAGACTGGTCCGCCTCACCTCAACACTCCAAAATATCCCAGAGCAGGTCCTCAGTGAATCAGTCTGAGGCGTTTACAAGAGAGGAGAGTGATCAGGAACAGTCAGCATGGATTCACCAAGACAAGTCGGCTGTATTCAGACGAGAGTTTTATTTCGAAATAACAGCCATTGTTTCAAAATAAAATTACTTATGTCCAGACAACGTTCCGTTATTTCCAAACAATGGGACCCCGAAACAGTTGTTTCGAAACAACGGCATTCGGACGTGTTATTTTGAAATAACCCTTATTTCGAAATAACACTTTTGCCCTTCTCCTTCCCAGGGTGCCTTCCTTTTAGCCTTTATTGGGTGGGGGCATGGCCCAGGGAGAGGGCCAAGTTGCCACACCTCCCATGGTGCCCCTCTCCTAAAGTGAAATAGTAAGTCCTGTGTTTGGACATGCTATTTCACTTTGAGCTTTTCCCTTAATTCGAATGAACTTATTTCAAAATAACTTATTTCAAAACAACAGTTTATGTATGAACATAGCCGCTGTGCCTGACTAACCTGATTGCCCTGATGAGATGACTGGCTCTGGGATATGTGGAAAGTGGTGGACATGATATATATTGACTTTAGCAAAGCTTTTGATACAGTCTCCCATAGAATTCTTATCAGCAAGTTAAAGAAGGGTAGATTGAATAAATGGACTGTAAGCTGGATGGAAAGCTGACTAGATCATCAGGTTCAATGGATAGTGATCAATGGCTCCATGTCTAGTTGGCAGCCAGTAGCAAGCAGAGAATCAGAGGGGTCTGTGCTGGGCCTGGTTTTGTTCAACATCCCCATTAATGATCTGGAGGATGGATGGATTGCACCCGCAACAAGTTTGCGGATGACGCTAAACTGGGGGAGTGCTAAACACCCTGGAGGGCAGGAACAGGACACAGAGTGACCTAGCCATATTAGAGGGCTGGGCAAAAAAAAAAGTTCCACATGGACAAGTGCATCTTCCTACATGTAGGATGGAAGAATCAATGGCTGTGTCTGTGATCCTGTATTTGCCAAATGGCTTGACTGAACAATTTTTAACCTCTGAGGAGCTTGTAAAATATTTCTTATTCACTATTTGCAACATGTGAGTCTTCGCCTCAGTCATATGGTGTTGTTTCTGCTCCCTGATTAGGTCACTAAAGCTTTTGAGAAAGGAGCCTGACAAACTCAAAATGATGAAGAGTAAGGAACAAATTGTGAGCTGCAACAAGCTTTGTTCTCAGGAGCATGTTCATATAGTGGGGTATTCACCTGATGCTAAGAGTGGAACAATTGCAGTCTGACACAGTGTATTTTATCCCCAGTAGGTGCCACTGCTTTACCCTGCAGTAGGGAGCCTCCAGGGAGGAATGTTAACCAACTGCCTGAGGGACTGGGTACTAGTTTTAGATGGGAGGCAGTGAAAGAGGTTAGCAGACAGTCGGGTGGAGCTAGACAAGGATGTCAGCAATAAGATTGCAAGGTCTTGACTGTGCACCATAGAAGCCAAGGAGCTTTTTACCTCTGACTTCTTTGGCTGTGTTCACACAGCCCTCTTATTTCGAAACAACAGAGGTTGTTTCGAAATAAGAAATACCCTGTTCACACGATGCACGGTTGTTTCGAAACAATGGGTCCTGTTGTTTCGAAACAACGGCGTTGTTTCAAAACAAGTTAAACCCTATGCGGGGACGAAACAACGTTGTTTCAAAATTATTGTTTCGAAACAACGCCGTGTGAACATGTTGTTTTGAAACAACGGTGACTTGTTTTGAAATAACTGTTGCCTGAACCTGCTATTTTGCTCTGAGCTTTTTTCCTTAATTCGAATTAACAAACTGTTAATTCGAATTAAGTTATTTCGAAACAAGTTGTTTTGAAACAACCGTATCGAAATAACCCCCTTTGTGTGAACACAGCCTTTGAGATCAGTTTCAAACCCTTTAGGGTGCGAGCCAGAAGGAGAGTTCTCTACACTTAGCCCTGTAAAGGATTTAAACATGTGCTTAACTTCAGGTGTATGAATCAAGGACTCTCCTTGATGTCAGCATGGTTTGGAACATGCCCATGTGGCATGTCTGCATCATGATGGTTTAAAAAGTTCAGCTCACTCAACTGAGCAACCTGGTTATAACTAATTTGGGCATCACAGAACAGGGGGGTCTTAAACTCCTTATTAAAGCAGTAGTGTTCCAATAAGAAAGGCAAAATATCAGTATTATATATTATCTTATGGGATATGAATGCTAAATCTCAGACACATCTTTGAGCTTAACCACAGCAGATGCAGGTCTGCCATCTCTTCACACCCACAGGTCCTGTGAATTTTGTCTGGATTAAAAAATTCAGGGTTAGGCTAAAGGCTATATTTTTTCCCCACTTTATCTCTCCATAGGTTTCCTGCGACAGACTCTGTTGGCCAGATGCAGGCTGATCTGAATGATCTAATTGCTTTGTATGTATCTGATTGATACATTCTGATTTGTTAGAGGACCCAATCATTCTGTTCACCCAAGGCACTAAAACAGCTATCCAAAGCGTGTAACATACCAGAAAATACAGAGATGTAAAATTCCAAGATCACTTCAGTGCCTGTGACAAAACCATCATAATCAACAGGTGGCAGGGAGGCAGTGATGCAGCCATGGGGTGTGTGACAATCAAGCCCAGGTGCCAGGCTGCAAGGTGTGTGGGGCTGAGGGAGCTGCAGGGCATGGGGTGGCATAGGGCTCCCAGGGGAGCGCAAATGCGGACTTGGGCCCTGGGCGCCGGCAGATACCAGACACCCTTGCAATGCCATTGCGTGGAGGGATTCTGATATCACAACTTCTAGCTGTGTGTATAGGCAGGCTGGATGTTGCAGCCCGGCTGTCTGTTGATCCAGCTCTGGGAGTGAGGGTGCTACTTTGGCACCCCCTACTGCCACTTCATATCAGGCTGTCATTCCATGACAAAGGGCTTGAGTAGGCAAACATTCAGTAAATGCATAATTTTACTTGCATGTGTCACTCTGTTGCAGGTATTGATTGACACAACACAGGGTGCCTGCAGTTCAAGAACTATATCAATTTAATTCTGCCTCAGTATATTTTGACAGCATATTTTACACCTGCCATGTTCATCTAAGGATCTCAAAGCACATCACAGACCTTAGTCACCCAGCATTAAATTTTGGGAGGTGGAGGCAGGGAGGAAGTCCATCACCCATTATGGAATCTGTTGGGATGCCATAAATAAATCATCAGAAGCTAGCATCTCCTAGGCCTCTGTTTCTCTGCTTTGCTCATATGACTGTGCAGAGAAGAATTTAATGAGGATGTAGTCCATAACAGTGGAGGCATGGAAGGAATCTTTCGAGGTTGCTCTGTTACCAGCGTACCTCGTTTAGCAAACCCCATTAATAATATCTGTGCAGTAGTTACACAATGATTTATTTCCAAAGGGATAACCGTGTTAGTCTAGTCCAGCAAAAAAAACAAGGAGTTGTTTGGCACTTAAAAAAATAAATCTGTTATTCTTTAAGTGCCACACAACTCCTTGTTTTTTTTACAATGATTTATTCCTGTTTTGGGTCCTCTGAACAGCTCTTTCCATGAGCCCCTCTGCATGAGGATTCCCATGAATCTTTTGTTGTTTGTGTTATTATTTCGTGGCATAGCATCAAACGCAGTGTGTATCACACGAGGCAAGCTTAGAGAGCAGAGGTATTAATACAGTACACTGATTTTAAGGTAAGAAGGAACCATTGTGATCATTTAATCTGACCTTCGGCATGGAACAAGCCATAATACTTCTCCCACTGATTCCTGCCCTTCACTTGAGAATGTGCAGCTGAGCTAGCATGAGACTGAATTCAAACCAGATCACATCACTTCACCACAGAACCATGGCTCTTCCATAGCTCTGTCCTGTTCCCATCTGTGCTAAGCCCTTGGGTCATGCACCTACATGCTATACTGACTCTAAGAGACCTCAGCCAAAAAGGGCTGCACTAAACCATTCCAGAGAAGGCTTTTAATTTGCAACCTCTGGGCAAGGTCATTTGTCTGCACAAAGCAGCTGCCCTGCGAGTGTCACAAGCATTGATCATACACATGGATCACGATGCCTGTGGTCAGGTCTTTGGATTACATCCATCCTAACTGGTGCCATTTCCAGTGATTAACCCAAGCAAGGATGGGAAGCCACAAGTGTTGTAGGTGCAGAGTGGCAGCCAGACTGACTGCTGCTTGTGCTTCAAGTACACTGAGGTAGATGCTTTAGGAATTCCAGGAGGCACTGGTGCCACCACAGCTGGAAGGTGAATGGTGTGGACACACCAGGCCATCCCAGCAGTAACAGAGTCAGTCTGGGGGTGTATGTTAAACTACTGCAAGGAAAGGTGAGACAACTGATATTTTATCCAAGGAATGGTCTCACCATGTAGGGCCAGTTTTAATGTCCATTAGCTATGGAATGACTCCCTGATTTCAACAGATCAGCCTCATACTGTAGATGTGCCCTTACGTCATGCAACATCCTCAGTAACAAACCACTCTGTAGGAAATGGATCATTTTGCTGGGAGGAGTGAGTGGTTTTAACCAAAGCAGCATGCTCTTACAAGCCAGCACAGATCAACTTTCAGTGAGCACAGGCTGATATTTGGGTGGCTGATGCAATCTGTTCCCTGACTGTCACATTAATCCATGAAATGTTACTCTTTAGGTGCTTGGCCATCAGCAGTTGTATACTAACTAAAAGAGCAATCAAAACCCTGTTTATCAGCAATAAATGATCTCCTTCCTGCAATTAGATTCTATCTGGGCTCTTTGCCACTGACAATTATCCTGGTTTCTTCCTGAGAAAAGAGCCTGTGCGTTAGTGAGACTCCAGCACATTCTCAGCACCATATGTCTGGTTCTCACCCTGTTGCCCCTGTCATTCTGAAAACCTTTTATAATCTATTTCCCCAAATTTCTCTAGAGACTAAATCAGATCAGATCAGTTGCCTCGTCCCCTAGTCATTTATGTTTTGCTTCTCAGTGTTGTTAAATGGCTGCATTCCATCCTGATGCACAGAGTTCATAAACCATGCTGAGCTTCTTGGCAATGTAGGATGCTGTGTGCACAGGAGACTGTGGTTATCTGTGTGAAGTCATGGGACAAGATTGTTTTGGGTTTTCTTAAATTGTGCTTATCAAGGATGTGTTTAAAACAGAAAGTGCTATCCAGCAGCTTTGGGTTTTGGGGACTGGTAAAGATGCCGGAGACCTGCATAGTTCCTGTGGAGGAAAGAAAGTCCAAGCATTCGCGAACTCTCCTCTACATTCATTGCTGTCTTGTTTTCACAAAGCTCACACATGCTGCCAGTATCAGCCAGCACAGCACGAAGATGCTTTGGGTTAAAATATTACAGAATTAAGGGACGCTGGCAGTGGCAATGCCAGAATTAAGTGTATTGTAATAGGCCAGGCAATGTGACTTTAGCGGAACAAAATAAATTGCCCTTCCCCATTGCCCCAACAGTGAGAACTCTCTCTTTAAGAGAGAATCAGAGAATGGAGAAGAGAGGAGAAAGAAATGAAAGATTTGGTTCACACATAGAGTCTGCTATGTGCAGACGATGAAATGGGCTGGTGGAGATTTTGGGCAGTGATAGCTCTTAGAGGGTATACGATCTCTGTTACATGACTCATAAATTCAGTCACAGTGCTTTTGACGTGCATCTGGCACAGAAAAGATGGATTTCACTTTAGCAGCAAGACAGATCAAGCATTAAAGCCATTTAACCAGAGTGTGGTTTATAGAGCTGCTTTGTTTTACCTACACAGTTCAGTGGGAGGAAAGAATGAACACAGTAAGGTGAAACATAACACAGTGTACCCAAGCACCTGGGGACCGTGTGGGAGGAGAAGCAACTACTGCACCATCTATATGAGGGCTAAGGATCCTGAGATCATTAGCAATGAGGAAGAGAGAGAATTTTGTATAACTTTTGCAAAAGCAGTCCCATCAACAGTGTAGCTGTGATTTTTGTTGAGTTTGGGGTTCGGTTATAAAAATGAGACTCTCTAACCACACAAGTTGCAGAGGGGTAGCTGTGTTAGTCTAAACACACACACACACACTTTCATTTACACTGATAATTACATCCACAGTATACTGTAAATAAATAGACGCTCATGGGAACACTGAATTGTTTTCTAGAGGTTTTGCAATAGTTGTGACATTTTCTCTTTCTTACATGTACACATAGAGAATAGATTAAAGCAGTACATGGGATGTTTACAAATAATTCCAAGCCTGATTCTCCAACTGCTACTAATGCTTCAAAGCAGTTATTCCCCAATGGAGTCAACTCTACCTATTCCCATGAGTACTTGCTACTCAACATGAGTCAGGCCAGTGCAATTGGCTCCATAACTGTTAGCGAGGTAGTAATTTAATTTAATATATAGCTATTTTCAAGTGAATAATATTCACATCGGGGAATCACGTTGAACATGGGCAGAATGTCCACTGAAGCCATTTCACTGACTCAACAAATGGGCCAGCAGTTTACTATACACCGTTGCACTGTGTGATACCATAGCACAAACCCTGCTGTCCTCATACTTTGTGCTGAGAGGTAGTGAAAAAAGGGTGACTAGGTAGAGCAGGGTTAACAATAGGTTTTGCTGACCACCATGACGCAAGCTGATGTCCCCTATGCTTTCTTTATACTCAGTGGGGAAGAAGGCAATGAGGTTTATCATGTGGTCTTACCGTAGGGTGATGCAGGAAACCAACAGCGATGTACACCAAGCAGGCAAGCAATGCTATCCACTGAGCCACTGCGGATATGAGCTGCAGCCTGTTCCTTCTGTTCTGTCTCCTTTCCAGCTCCAGCTGCCCTTGCAGTCTTTGGTCCTCCAGCTCCAGCATCCCTTCCATCCCAGCCTCCCAGCCAATAAACCTGCTGGGTGAAATGGACACCAGAAAAAGCTCTCCCTTGCTTCTGCCCAAAGGGTAAATCTCTTGAGGTGAATGAAGCAGAAGTGGTAGGTGAGCAGTCCCAAAATCAAATGAACAAAGTGTCTTCAGGAACAACTCAAGGTTTTATACACACACGCACAAGCAGCAGGCGGGGAACTTCTTTGTGACTAATCTGAATTTCCCCTTTTCTTTCTTTCTTTTCTTTTCTTTCTCTCTCTTTTTTTTTTTTTGGGTGACTGTGGGGGTGATTTTTGTGGCCTCTCAGTTCAGTTTTGAGTAAGGACCTGTGAAAACACTTATGTTTATGTCCTTAATTGCTACATCTACAGGATCTGTTGATAGGTCATGGTGCAGATGATCATTAACCTTCAACAAGTCCTTGTGGCCATCAGTCAATCATTCCTTGGGCAAAATGCACAGAGAGGTCAATTTTGCAGGATTTGCCTCCCTGTTGTTTAGCAACACATGCATCACTATTGTAGCCCATCTGCTGTAGAGAGAAGAGGAATAAAATAGGACATGATACAGGTGCACAGAATAATGGATGTGATACAGACCATGGAGCGGCTATACCTATTCACCATTGTCTCATAGAAGAGCAGGGCAATAATCCAGGATATACGGAAAGGTAGCAAATTCAAAACTGAGTAAAGGAAAGGCACCCATACTGCACAATTAACCTGTGGAACCCACTGCCACAAGATTCCACACAGCCTAGGAGCTTGGCAGGGTTCTATTGTAAATGGTTTAGACTTTTTTTATGGATAATAAGGATATCCACAGTTAGAGCCAGTAACATAAAAATAGACAAGAGATTTGGAAGCAACATACATGTCTCCTGCTTCAGGGCATAAGCCAATCCCTATAGGCTGCTCTACACAGAAAAATTATATTGGCATAGCTACACTGTGTCAACCTAACTCCCAGAGTAGCCATTATTTCTTCCAAGCTGCCATCTCTGTGAAAGGAGACACCCCGCCCGTCACTGTGGGAAATGTCTATGCTGAAGTGCTGAAGCACTCCAAAGGTGAAGCTGTAAACATCTGAAGCACAAACATAGCCTAACTTATGGATGTTTGGAAGACATTTCCTTTAGGCAAAGGCTATCCCAGAACTACCTACTGCAAGGTCCTCACACCTTCTGCTGGCACAGCTGGTACTGGAGATAGCCTCTGGGATAGGAGACCAGAGCTCTGATCCAGTGTGAAGAGTCATATGTATCTGAGATCAAAGGAGAGTGCCTATTGTACTGTTTTGCTTTCTTCTCCTCTCTTCACATTTAGCTTGTCAGCTTTCTGTGGCAGGGACTGGCTCTTTTACTTATTCTAGCACTTATTTTGGAGACCTTCCAGAAGACCTCATTAATATTCTGTTTTATTTTAGGCACTTACATTTTCAGGCAGATTCTCAGTCATGTAACTCCACTGGAATCCACTGCTATTTCTACCACTGAGGATTCAACCCTAACATGATTGTCTTTCAAAAACATGCTGCTAAAGGACTTCTCCCAGAATGAACTCTGTTAGACTGTGTCTAACTCCATGTGCCCAGGAGCATGAGCTGCAAAAAAGAGGAGAAAGCAACAGCTGCAGTTGTTCATGTGTTTTCCCAGTTAACCAAAGATACTTCCTCGTAAGCATAACCACAGGTGGGCGGAGGCTCGACCACCAAACAAGCAAACTCACATGGAGATCCTTTTCCTGGAAGCCGTTAGACTTTTTTCTTGAAAAATAGTCTGGAGATACTGAGAGCTGGAGCTAGTCAACAGCATCATTTTGTTTAAAAAAAAAAAAAAAAACTTTTCGGAAACAACAACAAAAAAAAATGCCCTGAAGATGTGTTGCTACCACTGAATGTTTTCGGTTTTCAACCGTTGCTGGCAGTTCTTTTGTCTTGCTGTATCCTGTGAAGCACTAGGCTGTTAGTTTTTGCTTTTTTCTGTGATGCTTCCAGAAGTGCACTGTCACCCAAGCAAACTCAGGCAGCGTCTTTCATTCGGAAGCCAGCTGACAAGCCCAGGAAGCAAACAGAAGCATCCTCCTGGGTACGAAGGTGTTTTAAAATTGATTGGGCAAACGATGTAATGGTTTGGAGAAAGCGTCTCTGTTGATTTGTGAATGTTATTTTATTATGTGATTAGAATGGAGGATTGTAACCTTCAGCATGGGTTAGAACCTCTATTTTACAGCAAGAGCTGGTCCCTGAGTGGCCTGGTCAGGTCTGCAAGGTTGAAACAGGCCCATCGAGGGGCCATTGACATTGCATATGTCAGCTCTAGTGGGTCAGCGAAGTTGCAATTGGCAGTCATTGATGTTGCAGGACACTCTGCCAGCAAGTTGATGCATCGAAAACTGCCCAAGACAGAAAAGGTGTCAGATGTTGCTATTGAAAGTTGTACTCTATAAGCAAAGTCAATTGTCAGCTACAGAAGACCAAGCGGGAACAGGGCTTTGTCTCTCAAAGCCAGGGACATGCCAGGGGAGCAAGGACACTGGCAGAGGAGGGACTGTATTCCAGTGTTTGTTGTTTCCCTGTGGGGTGGTTCCATGGAACTGGAGGTATTATTTCCAGTACAATAGCATACTTTGCTGGCACGAGGCTGCCAAAATAGCAGGGTAGATACAAGTGTGTGCCTAAGGTCTCAGGTGGGCCCAGGGTGGCTAGCTCCTGCTCCCTGCCACTAACCACCATGGCTGCTGTGTGGAGAGTACATCTCCCATGACAGTGCCAGCACCCGTCATGTGAATGGTGTGCATTTAAAAATGTCTTCACTAAGCCTGCTTGGGTCTTGTATTCCCCCAGAAGTTGATGTATACACCAGAACCCCTGGACCGAGGTGGGACTCTGGAGAAGGTGCTAAGTGACAGGGGACATATGAGAACTTTCAGCTGCAGGAGCAGCCAGCCTGCAGAGTCCATCACCCCAGACAAGGTCTGACCCTGGCTGAGTGCTGCAGTTGCTGTCATGCTAGAAGCAGTGACTGGACTTGAACCAAACCCACCTGGTTTGGAAGCAAAGGGGGTCCAGAAGTTGGCTCAATCACAGCAATCTGGTGACTGTCCACCAGGGGGACTCAGCCTATTCTGTGACAGATGGAACATGGCCAAGGTGCTAAAGTACGCCCCGCAACTGGGATGTGGCAAGAAACAGTCGGGCACCCCGGGGAGGAGCTGACATCAAACACAGAGCAGAGGCATCCACCAGTGCTCCCAAGGGCTTTGTCCACGTGCAGCTCAGACAGCAGCTAGCACATTCTGACTAGAGCATTTTGAAAAGAGACTGAAATTAGTCCATGTGCAGCCATGTTGCTGACCACAGCCTGCGTGAAGGCGATGGCTGTAGAGATGCCGGAGAAAGCGAGGACTTAGGGCATCTGCTCCTATTCTGAGATGGCGGAAACCCAGTCAGTCCTTTCTCCACAGGAAGGCGGAAACAGAGCTGTGTCTTGCTGTTCAGGCAGTGGTTTCTGGTGCCTGAGGTGGTGGGAAGACACACTTTCTGGTGATCTTACCAAAGCACCTCTCTCAGTACATTGGCTCAACCTTTTGTTGAGAATTCCTAGATGGGGACAGGGAATGAGCTGCAGCCACTTCAGCTTGTTTTGCCCAGCTTTCAAAGAACTCTTCTGGTTCCCAGATGCAGCAGGTGCTGGTACCAAAGTGGGATTTTTGCCTTTCCCTTGCTAGACCAGCTGCATGAGTGTAGAGCTACCATTCATGATTTCTGTCTCCAGGGGCCTTCGCTGGTGCTGTCAGACTTAGCACCTGCAAATGGCCATCAGTGTGGAAGTGGTGTCACAATTCTCCACACACTGATGAGGCCACAAAGCTGCCAGCAGGGATCACAGAGGGATCTGCCCTCAGTCTGCCTCCTGGAGAAGAAACTGAATCACATAAAGACCATAGAGTACTGGAGGACATCACTGGGGTACTTCTGATAAGGAATATGTTATCTCTGGGAATTGCTACATAAAAGCCATTGCTGGGAAAGCACACTTCCTTGCACCCATGTATCTTGATTCTGATTAAAATCCACTCTGGGTTCCTTCCTCCCAGGGAGCTGGGGGAGACCCAGTCAATTCCAGCACAGGCTAGCACATCAGGTAGTTGAAGTGTGGGAACTCAGGTTTTCCATAGGCTGCAACAGCATGCTCTAGAAGCAAGTGCTTCACCAGTGCAGGAGCAGCACAGCATCCTTGTTGGTGGTGCCGGAGACTGACATGAAGACCACAGACTTGTCCCTTGTGCTCCTGGGGAGTCCACTGCTGTGAATACATGGAGGACAGCATCCACAACTCCATTCTCCTGGCCAGTGTGCTCTCCACAAGGAGCAAACCATTCATCATGCTCACCTTGTTAGGTGTCTCCCCAATGCCCCGTGCTGCACAGTCAGAGCACTAGTGACTGACGGGCATACTCACCTCTCTGTGAGGAAGACTGAAGGCACCACACCTGAGCAAATGACTAGCAGCTGCCTTCCTGCCACACAAGTGGCAGCCCATGAGCGAGGAAGAAGAGGAACGCAGGCCACAACTACGCCTGCACCAGGTAGCTGAACCTCCTATGCATGCTCTACAGACTCCACAGCACATAGGCTGCAATGGTCCATGTCGGTGAGCCACTGTGGGGACAGACAGACAGATGCCAGTCAGGTGCAGTCGGGAAGCAGGTCGCAGTGAGGCTGAGAAACCAAAAAAAAAAAAGCACAGCTTGTGATTTAACTTTGTGACTTTGTGCTCACCCACAACCACTTCAGATTTGAGGATCATCTATATCTCCAAATCAGTGGCACTGCTATGGGCACCCGCATGGCCCCACAATACGCCAACATCTTTATGGGCAACTTAGAACAACGTTTCCTCAAGTCTCATCCCAAAATACCTTTTCTTTACCTACACTACATTGATGACATCTTCATCATCTGGACACATGGCAGGGATGCTCTTGAAGATTCTCACAGAGATTTCAACAATTTCCACTCCACCATCAAATTGAGCCTGGAACACTTCACACAGGAGATCCACTTTCTCGACACAACAGTACAAATCTGGGATAAACACATCACCACCAACCTGTACCGAAAACCTACTGATCGGTATAGTTACCTACATCCTTCGAGCTTCCCTCCTAAACACACCACACAATCCATTGTCTACAGCCAAGCCCTAAGATATAACCGCGTCTGCTCTGATCTCTCAAACAGAGACAGACATCTTGAGGATCTCTATCAAGCATTCTTGAAACTACAGTACCCACCTGGGGAAGTAAGAAAACAAATTGACAGAGCTAGACAGGTTCCCCAAAGTCATCTACTACAGGAGAGGCCCAAGAAAGAAAACAACAGAACACCACTAGTCACCACATACAACCCCCAAGTCAGACCTCTGCAACAGATCATTAAGGACCTACAGCCTATTCTAAAAGATGATCCCTCTCTCTCTCAAGCCTTGGGAGACAGACCTCTCCTTGCCTACAGACAGCCACCCAACCTTAAACAGATACTCACAAGCAGCTACAGATCTAACAACAGAAACACTGAAGCAGGCACAGACCCCTGCAACAAACCACACTGCCAAGTCTGCCCACATATCTGCACAACAGCTACCATCACAGGTCCTAATCAAGCCTGCAACTCCATCAAAGGCTCATTTACCTGCTCATCTACTAATGTGGTCTATGCCATCATGTGCAAGAAATGCCCCAACACCTTATACATTGGACAAACAGGACGATCACTGCGCAAAAGGATAAATGAACACAGAGCTGATATCAGAAATCACAAAACAAAGAAACCAGTTGCTGAGCACTTCCATCTTTCTAATCACTCGATAAATGATTTGTTAACGACCGTCATCAGAGATGTGGCTGGGACATCAAGACTTCAAAGAGAAACAGCTGAACTCGAATTAATATGCAAGCTAAATTCTGTGAAAGCAGGACTTAATCGAGACTATGGGTTCTTTTCCCATTACAAAAGATAATTTGACTTCAGGCTTCCCATGGTTTGAACCTAACAACTGCTCTGATTTGCTGTTACTGTATGATCTGATCCTATGTTTTACACCCCCTTGCATTTATTTTCATTCCATTCTGTAAGTTCACCCATCTTCGAAGCATCTGACGAAGTGGTATTTTCTCCCACGAAAGCTCATGCGAAAAATAAATCTGTTAATGCCACACGACTCCTTGGTTTTTTGTTTTTTTTTGCTGGACTAGAATAACACAGCTATCCCTTTGGAAATTGAGAAACCAAAGCCAGAGCATGGGTCCAGAATCAGCAATCAGTCCCCTCAGCAGGCAATGCATCACAGCAAACACCTTCCTCTCCAGCTCTCCTCCATCTGGAGGGATGTAGGGCAACTTGTCTTCGCTGAGTGTTCTTTTTTGGTGCAGCAGGGCAGCCAAGGGACCCTTCATTACCAAAATTAGCACACAGGTGGGTGTGGTCCTGCTTCATTCCTTGCTTGCCATGTGGGTTTGAACTGTTCAGCATTGCTCACTGCCTCTTACCTGTGCTCTTGGGCTGGTCTCATTACTCAGTGGGCATTTGAGGTGCAGCTGCAGCAGGGTAGGAATGTATGTCTGAAATCTGTTTGTCATCACTGTACTCTCCCTGGTGTTTCCCAAGCCAGGCTGATATCAGTGCACAGAGCTTCATACTTAAAGTCTACACATCTCTGGGGTGGTACCAGTCAAAGGAAAAGAGAGTGCTCATGTAATGAGGGGGCTGTTGTGGACGGCGACTGCTAAGCTTGTGTTGTTCTTTCTTGTTTGAACGGCTTTAATGTCTATCCATTGTTTTGCCCAAGGAATCCAGAAGTGTCACTACAAAGTTGGAGATGCTACAGTTTAAGGTAAGAACCAGGGGTCTGCACTGCTAGACGCTATTTTTCCCTGTGGTTTTGCATGCTATGGCACAGGGCAGTCTCTTGGGTCTGTTGCATTGGTCATTGGCATCAAGGGCATTCTGGGCATGAGGTGAAGAGTCTGTGGATACATCCACACTAGAGGTGGAAGATATAGTTTCCAGCTTGAAGAGTCATATCTGCACTAGCTGTGATCTAGCTTGCAGGCTAAAAATAGACTGTGGCAGTGGCAGCATGAGTGGTGGGAGAGGCTAGGCAGCCCATGTATGAGCCCATCCAAGATCCTATGTAGGTACTCTGGTGCTTTACCTCTCATGGCCCTTTGGCAATGGCTGCACAGCTATTGTTAGCCCTCTAGCTCAACCAGAACTAGCCTGGGTATGGCTCACTGAACTGGAAATGCAGCTTTTCATTCTGAGGCTGGCCTATCTTGGGAAGGAAGGGCCAGGAAAGGGTTGGAGAAAACAGCCTTGTAATTGACCTGTTTTAAAACACCATAGCACCTGCTGAAGACAAAGATGATGATGTCTAGAAATGCATTCTCTGGTTGTAGACAACCCTAGGATCAGCCTGTTAATTAATGCATGTTAGCTAATAAGGTTTATGTGCTGTACATTTTGCCAGCCAAGACAAGTCTTAAGTGAAGGAGGGATGTAGCTATATGACACTAGCCTAAGTTCATCCACTTATTTTCATCCCATTCTGTAAAATCCCCCTCTTCAAAGCATCTAATGAAGTGGGAATTTCTCCCATGAAAGCTCATGTGGTAAATAAATCTGTTAGTCTTTAAGTGCCACAAGACTCCTTGCTTTTATTGCAATGCAGTTACACCTGGGACGAAGTTGCCCATGTTCTTTACAATGCATATGTCCATTGTTTAAAGTCTGCTCATTGAGTCTGTCATTGGTCTTGGGGCTTAGTCGGGTCATTTAATTTGTTTATCTGAAGAATTCAGGTTTCTGCTGGCCTTAAATGTTTGAACTGAGAAAATGCTGAATCGCAACAGAGCCAGTTGTTCACCAACTACAGTGTTCAGACAGTGGTCATGGATAATACTTTAGAGAAACGGATGAAATCTGCACAGCACATTGAACTGTGCAGAGCTGTTGTGCAGCGCATGTATTATGGTCGTGCCCAAGGACCACCTCTGCATGGTGTTGTACAAACACAGTCACTACACTGCATTACATCTAGGGAAGACTTTGTCTTGACATTTAGCTGACCTAAAGCAGTAGGCGAGAGAGAGAGTAGAAATGGCCTGAAACCAACAGCAATGGAATGTGGGAGGTATTTGAAATCTGAATAGAGCCTTGCTCATATTTTGCAAATACCCTCTGTGGCTGCTTTTCATTTCAGCCATGACCCAGGACTAGTTCAAGTTCCAGGGGGCAGCAATGTTAGTCTATTTCCGCAAAACAAGCAAGAAGTCCTGTGGCACCTATACAGACTAACACATTTTTTAAGGCACAAGCTTTCATGTGGGCTGGTGTGGCCTGTAGCATCTGGTATAGTAAAAGCAATTGCTATGAGTCCAGAATCAGGTCCCATGTCCTAACCAAAACCTCTGTCCTGAGCATATGAACTCTAGGTCAAGATCCAGATCTGAGTCTTGCAGCAGGAGCCCCTCCACTGCTCATAATGGTGATGCTGTGAACAGTTGAGTCTCATCTGACAAGAAAGTGAATCCAGTCCCTCTCCAAGGGCGTTTTGAATGATACAGCTAGCAAAATCCCCAGAAATACAATTCCACCCCTCCACCCCAAAGATAATGTTTCCTTATACAGTCTAAATTGTAAGGTGCAACTACACTCTAATGTCACAGTTATTGTCTGTGCATCACAGCTTCGTTTGTATACATCATGTGCCACAGGGTGGACTCAACCCCAGACCTAGGTCTAAACATCTCACACAATCCACTATGGTAAAAGCACAGTTCTGGCAGCTTGGGAAGATGTCCCTTTCCCTGTTCTCCAATCCCCTAATCTGTGGGAGATTTTTGGAACCACTCTGATGTCTGTCTCATGTGTTTCCTTAGAGCTGTGACAATCTGACTCACTAGAGCTTGATCATTCACATCTTGACCCCTCTCTTCAGCACCAGGAGCATCTTTTTCAGAGGGAGGGATAACAGATGGAATTTTCAATGTGCATCTGTGTGCCTTGGTCCTGATGACTCAAGGGCTGATGGTGAATCAGCAGCATTGATTTACAAGGGACAAAAATACTCATGTGCAGGGCAGCCCACACAAAAGAAGAAAGCCCCACCAGGATATCGGCTCCTCAACACTGTGCTCGGGAATCTTTGGCTGTGTTCACACACAGGCATTATTTCGATACAAGTTGTGTCGAAACAACTTGTATCGAAATAATGCCTTATTTCGAAATAACTTAATTCGAATTAACGGTTTGTTAATTCGAATTAAGGAAAAAAGCTCAAAGCGAAATAGCAGTTTCAGGCAACAGTTATTTCGAAACAAGTCACTGTTGTTTCAAAATAACATGTTTGGATGGCATTGTTTTGAAACAATCATTTCGAAACAACATTGTTTCGTCCCCACATGGGGTTTAAGTTGTTTCAAAACAATGCCGTTGTTTTGAAACAACGGGTGCTGTTGTTTCAAAACAACCATGCGTCGTGTAAACAGGGTATTTCTTATTTCGAAACACCCTCTGTTGTTTCGAAATAAGAGTGCTGTGTGAACACAGCCTTTGTGCATTAGCCGAAGCCAGTGGTCCCAGCCTTGGGGTGAGCTGCCACAAGATTCCACGGAATTGCACTGCTGTGTATCCAAGAATTGTCCTTGCTGCTTTATGGCTTGAGAGATCCGTTGTTTGGAAAGGGCGTGGAATCACCGCATCACTAATTGATCCACCGTTATCATTTTACTGGCAGCTGGCATGCGAAAAATAAATCTGTTAGTCTTAAAGTGCCACATGACTCCATGTTTTTTTTGCTGGACTAGACTAACACGGCTATCCCTTTGGAAATAGTCACAGACACAGTCTAATACTGCTAGCTTCTTTTTCTAGGAAGCTGCACTAGAAAGAATTTTTGTTTCCAAACCCATAAATGTTTTGAGGTGCACAAAATGTCCCCAACACCATACATCCTAAAGGAGCTTTGGAGTCAAAGGGATCATATGAAGACATTATGGGTATACCCACACACAGTCTTTAAATCAAAATAATGCAAATTATTTCGATTTAAAAGATTGCAGGTCCACACTAGTTTCCTTATATCGAGATAAAGAGCTCCCTTATCTTGCAATAAGGAAAGTCATTTCAATATAATAAAACCCAGTATTATATCAAAATGACAGTTAAATTGGAACTGTTATTTCAAAATAACGCTGTGTGGACATGTTATTTTGATTTAACTGTTATTTCGATTTAACGCTTTTGCCCTTCTTCCCAGGGTTGCTGTCCTTTCTCTATATATTGGGTGGGGGGCCTGGCCTTTCTAGGGGGCCATCTTGCCACGCCTCCCATGGTGCCCCTCTCCTAAATCAAACTAGCAAGTTCTGTCCATGGACATGCTAGTTTGATTTGAGTTTCTAATGAGGGCATGTTAAATCAATTTAACTTAAATCGATTTAATGATTTTTATAGCTATTGTATTAAATCGATTTTCCTTAAATCAATTTAAGTGCCTAAGTGTGGCCAAAGCCTATAGGGAGCGATTATTAAGACTGGATCTTTTCAACCTGGAAGAGAGACACCTACAGGCAGATGTGATACAGGTCCATAAAACCATGACTAGAGAAAGTGAATGAGGAAGTCTTGTTTATGCCTCATAATACCAGAACCAGGGGGTCACCCTATGAAATAAGTAGGCAGCAGGTTTACAATGAATGAAAGGAAGTATTTCTGCACGCAGTGCAGAGTCAACCTGTGGAACTTTTTAGATTCATAGACTCATAGACCCTAAGGTCAGAAGGGACCAATATAATCATCTAGTCTGACCTCTCGCACACTGCAGGCCATAAAACCTCACCGACCCACTCCTACAATGAACCTCAAACCCATAACTGAGCTATTAAAGTCCTCAAATCATGATTTAAAGACTTTAATACAGAGAATCAACCAGCAAGTGAGCCATGCCCAATGCTACAGAGGAAGGCAAAAAAACCCTAGTGCCCAAACCAATCTGCCAGAGAATGTTGTGAAGCCAAGACCAGTTTTATTTTAACCCCTTTATAGATAAGTTCCTGGAGGATAAATCCATCAATGGCTATTAGCCAAGATGTGCAAGGATTCAGAACCATGCTCTGAAGTGTTCCTAGCCTCTATTGGTAGAACTTGGGAATGGGCAACAGGATATATCATCTCTTTTGTACATGCCTCCTGAAGCACCTGGCACTGCCACTGTTATAAGACAGGTCTGATGCTGACTGGATCAGTGGGACCATTTATAATACTTTATATCAATATGTCATCATTACAATAATCCATATGAGATACAGCATGTCATCTACCACTAGAAAGGTTACAATTGGCTATGTACGATGATCTCATTTATGTGCATGTGTCATAGCTGTATTGGAAGATTATGGTTATGTTTGATGTATCTGTATTTTAACATGTGCTGTGTTTCTGGGCCACACCCCAGCCTGGATGACTACAGCAATGGCCTGCTTAATGGACCACTAAGAAAACACTCAGGTACAGTGGGCCCAGGGAGAGAGCTGATGAGTTACCAGGACTTGCCCATGTGACTTTGAACTCCATCTTATTCCTGTAAATTTCCATTGGTATCATGAAAAAGACCAAAAGACATAAAAGGCAGATGTATTACTTTGAAGACAAGCTGTATCTTGTCTTCTAGTCCAGTGGTTCTCAGCCTTGTGGGTCACAACATGCTTGGTGGCATATCGTGACCCTACAGGATGCACCAGACCACTCCCCTCAAGGCCGAATCCAGCCATCTCCCTGGCTTTTTGCAACATGCTTACTGTTGTGTGGCAACAAAGTAATGTGTCCTGACACAATAGTTGAGAACCACTGTTCTAGTCAACAGCTTTCAGCCATCACCCAGGCCTGGATCTAGTCATTTTCAACTGAAGCTGTGAACAAAGGATTGAGATCCATCCAGGTAGTGGATGTAGTCGGAGGAATTATACAAGCCTGCAAACTCCAAATTCTACTGAAAATCTGATGTATATGGATTTATAAATCATTTGTGTCAATGTGATTGCTTTAATTCTTTAACAATTCTGTTACAGTTTGTTTCTTTCTTTTTATAATAAACCTTACTTTTAGTTACTAAGCTTTAAGGACCAGTGTGTAGCATGGTATTTGGGTAAGATCCAAACTTATAATAATCTGGTAATGTGACTGACCCTTTGGGGTCAGGAGGACCCTTTTGATAAAGCATATGGAGTTTAAGTACCATCTCTTTACCAGCCCCAGTGGCTGAGTGGGAGCTAGAGGCTGAAATGCAATAAAGGGGGCTGAGTGTATTTTATTTTGGCTTCTTGATAACCAGTGTGGGGAATCAGAAACATTGTTTGTGACTGGCCACAAAGCCTGACTTGAGTGTTGCCCGCCAGTACCAGGATAATGTGTTCTCTTTTTGCAGCCTGCCCTGACCTCAGTGGCATTGCTACCATTAGGGCACGGGCTCCAAATGTGCTGGCGAGTGCCCTGAGCTACACCTGGGAGCTGTGTCCAGTGGGAGCATTTTAAATCCCCTGCCCTGCTGTGCTCTCAGGCATGTGGCCCAGGTCCAAGCGGGCAGGAAATGTAAACAGCTAGGGGTCTCCAGCTGGAGGCTCCCCAGCTGCAAGGGTAAGGGTTGGGCTGGGCTGGGGGACTTGGGACCTGGCCACAGATGGAAGGAGGAAGGAAAGGGGCTCAGGAGCTGGGCACCGATGGCGGGGAAGGGAAAGGGGCTTGTGGCTTGGGTACAGGAGGGGAGGAAAGGGGTTCACACCAGAGTGCATGGGGGGAAGGAAAAGAGCTCGGGGCCCAGTGCACAGAGCTGAGGGGTAGGGGAAGGTGCATATGGCCAGGTGCATGGGCTGGGGGAAGAGATCGGGCCCCAAGGTGAGAGAAAGGGGGAGCAGGGGAGGGCACAGGCACAGCCAGGGAAAGGAGAAGGGAAGTGTGTGCAGCGGGGTAAGGGGTGGGGCAGGAAAGAGATTGGAGCCTGTGCCTGGATGTCTTTTCTGAATAGCAGTGTACCTGCCCAACCGTGGCATTTTCGGGTGGCTGTCCTGGGCATGTATAGTAAGCCTTGGGGAGGAAGGGGTTAACACTCTGGTCAGTGAATCCCAGGACAGCCAATAGGAACGAAGTGCAGGTTTTAGAATTGGAACTGCAGCCTTGCCTGTTCCTGTTTGGATGCAGCAGAGCTCCTGGAAGGATCAGGCGGAGAACAGAGGGGCCTGAGGAAGAATACAGCAGCATCCTTACCAAAGATAAGTTAAGTTTGTTACTGACCAGGCGTGGGTAGAATAGGGAATGTTTACTTAGATGCAGTCAGGGTATTTTTTTTTGTTTTTGGTTTGTTTTTTGGATTTCTCTGTGCTGAGCACATGTACCCTCCCTCCACTACTCTGTAACTACCTAAGTTAAATCCCAGAGAAACAACTCTCTGTGTTTTTATCTGTTCTTTTTAATTAAAGATTTTACCTTTTAAGTAAGTTCTGGTTCTGTGTCCTGAAAGGCAAGAGGTTTGTGTGCATGTGCCTCAGACTGGACAGCCAGCTACTACAAGAAACTGTGTTCCAGTTTCAGCTGATATTCCAGCTGTGGTTCAGTCACTCTCCAGAGAGAAGAATAAAAGTGATTGCAAGTACCTCACAGGAAGGAATTCCCAAGTGCGCCTTTCTGGGTTTCCAAGAGGTTTTTTGCATTTGGGTGGTGGCAGCGACACCACTCCAAGGCCAGGAATTGGAGGCCTTGGAGAGTCTTAAGAGCAAGGTTTAAGGCCAGTAGCTTTTAAGGCCTGTTGCAGGCCCCCACCTTCTGCACTCAGAGTGCCAGAGTGGGAAAACAGCCTTGACAGCATGGATGGGTCACAACAAGCTACTAGGCAATATGGCTATGTCTACACTAGGAAAAGTTAGTTCTAATTTGTTAATTTGAACTAGTAAATTTGAGTTTAGTTCAAACTAAACTCAAACTTAATTAGTTTGAATTAGCAAAGTGGACTAATTCAACTTAATGTTAAGTCAAATTAGTCCAGTTTGTTAACTCGAACTAACTGCCCTTATTTAGAATTTATTAAGTTCAAACTAAGGGTTAATCCTAGTCTACACCGTCCTTAGTTCAAACTAAGGATCGAACTAAGGGTTTAATTCTAACTAACCAGCAGTCTTACTAATTCAAACTAAGCTTTCATTAATTTGAATTAAGGAATTCCTTAATTCAAACTATTGAAAGCCTAGTTTAGACAGGTACTAAGTTAGTTGGAATTAAGCCTTCTTAATTAAAACTATATTGCAAGTGTAGACATATGCTATGGGCCCATGGGTCTGAGCCCCAGCCAATAGGAAAACATAAGCAATCCCAGTGCTGGTAAAGAACATTGTGTAATGAGTTCATCAGGCAGGGATCCTAACTTACTTGGCAAATGTGGTCACCACAGGGACCTGAAAGTGCACTTGATTAGCCAGGAAAGAGGCAAAAATCCTGATTCAGCCAGTCATGTTTCCAACTTCCTTGTCTGCAAAGAGCTTCCACTTTTGCTTAGGCATTTAGGGTTGATATTTCCGATTGCTTGTCTTGCAAAATGAACTCACCATGATCACACCACCATATGTTTTGTATCTTGACAAAGTGTTTTTGCAATGTACCACATCAGAATGCTGTCATTTCGCAACATTATGTCATTACATGATGATGCACTGGCCCCTGAACACAAAAGGTCACAGGCTGAAATCCTGACTCCAGTGAAATCAATGATAATTTTGCCATTGCCTTCTATAGGTCCTAGTTCACCGTTAGACTGTTGAAATTCGTTCTATCTGCTAACATGAGGAGATGACCTTAAAATGTGCAGCCCTCTTGTATAATTTGCAGTCTTGCAAAGTGAAAACTTGTACTAGACCGTAGAGATTACAGAGCTCTGGGACACTATGGTTGGGGTAAATAAAAGACTGTTGTTCTTTGCTATTTCCACAGACCCTCCCTCACTATATGCCTCCTAATGGCCACCATGAGCAGTGAGTATAAACACTTCCAGCTAACACTGTACCCCCCTTTCTGAAAAATGTGAAAATCCTTTCTGCAAGAACAACATATTACAGGAATGAAACAGGAACACAAAACAAGAACACACAGCCCATTGAAGAATAGAGTAGTCCAAACCTTCCATTCTACACTTTTACACCATTTGGCCACTAGTCTTCTGACTTAATTCAATTATCGAAATCTTAGGTCATCCTCCAGGACCGCACAAGGCCACCCATCTCCAGTGAGTGTCCTCCATATCCTCTCCCTGAGAGGAGATATGTTGGTGGGTCACCATAGATGGGATGGTGTGGAAGAGAGGACGTGTTGTTCACAGGGTCAGCCTTGAGGCAGCAATACGAGTATTTTGGCAGCCCATCTGGCGGCACAACAAAATGAAACCAATTTTGATGACTGATTCCCCCTGACACACTAACGAAGTAGGTTCAAAGTGTTCTGGCGCATTCGTGCACTTTTCCTTCACCCAATTGTGGTTTAGAAATTTGACTGTATGGTGCCTATCCCTGATCTGGCTGATTTTATGTTGATTATCCTTCTGTAGTCTAGCCAACAAGGCTATGTCTACACTTACACTTTAAATTGAATTAATGGTAATTAATTCAATTTCAAGTATTGCATGGCTACACTAGCTTTCCTTAGTTTTAAATAAGGACCTCCCTCAATTCAAAATAAGGAAAGGCCACTTTGAAATGGTAAAACCACCCTTAAATTCAAAATGATTGTTAAATCAAACTTATTAGTTTTATTTAACTCAGTGTAGCCGTGTAAATTCAAACTAACCATTAGTTCGAATTAGCACTTTTTTCCCTTCTTCCTCCCAGGGTGCCTTCCTCCTTCTATATATTGGGTGGGAACATGGTCCTTCTTGGAGGTCATGTTGCCACACCTCCCATGATGCCCATCTCCTGAATCGATCTGGCAAGTCCTGTCCATGGACATGCTAATTCGATTTGGGTTTCTAGTGGAGCCATGTTAATTCAATTTAACTTAATTTGATGTAATTATTACCAGTTTGATTTAATTAGTTCAATGTAAGTTAATTCGATTTAACAATCTAAGTGTAGACATAGCCCAAGGGTCTAATTGGGAAGGGACAGCTGGGATATGGAACCTCAACTTCCTTCTCATCACAAGTTCCACAGAAGTGAAGCCATTTACTAGAGATGTTGATTTATTGCCAACAGGGTGAGATGAAGAGCTGAGGATTTAGAAAGATGTTTTATTGTCTTTACAGCATGTTCTGCTTCAACATTAACGTGAGGGACCATTGGGTTGGCTGGGACATGAGTGAAGCCTTAGGATGAGTGAAACCTCTTAGGATGTGTCTTAGTTGTGATAAAAGACCTGTGGCAGGGAGTCTCAGAGGCTGAATCAACTGATTTGGGCTTTCAGAGCTCACATGGCTGGGATGAAAATGGAGACATTCAGGTTCAGGCACAAGCCTGGGCTCTGAAACTCAACATGTGGGGAGAGTATCTCCACCCGGAGACTTTACTCTGTTATTTTTAGCCAAGCTCTAAGATTTGCCATCACAGGTTTTTCATTGCAGTGTAGATGTACCATTAAAGATCCCAGAGGAAAACTGAGGGCCATTGTCAGACATGACGTGTTCCGAAACCCTGAAATGGGCAAAGTTGGGTTTTATCCTCTTCACTGCTGTGCTCATCGGGATCGTAGTGTGCAACTGCCAAGGGCAGTGACCCGTAAGAAATAAGGTACACCACCCCTTCCTGTATGTACACTCCTGCTTGTAATGCCAGTTAAGGGGGAGGGGGAACCGCCCCAACATTTCTTGGGTAGCTGTACCATATTCCATTGGAGTTAATATTTATGTGCTCAAATCAGTGACATTCAGGGTAATTGCATGCAAGTCCACCTCTGCTGGCTCAGGTGTTTCATGGTCAGCAGGCATACAGCACAATTGCAGCAAATCTGAGTCCGGCTGTTCTGGGTTCTCCATGGTAGTTGGCTTCTCTATCACTGGCTGCATGCGGACTCTGCCATGCTAGCATTCCACTGGTGTCAGGCTATAGCACTGGTGAAAATTCAACTGCAAAGCAGCATTTGTTAATGTCGCATACCCCCACCCCTGAGCATTCAGTCTGGTGATAGGAACCACAGTTGCTGCTTCAGCAGTTAGCGGTAGCAGTCCACTGTACTTGCTTTGTGGAAGGTAACGGGATATGGAATGCAGTTATAATCTTTGGTGAGCATAAAAGGTTAAAAAAAAAATGCCCAAAGATTGCGCTCAGCAGTGGCGTCGCTAGCGCTGGGCACACGGGGCACGTGCCCCGGGTCTCCGGCCCAATGGGGCCGGGGATCCGGGGCCCGATCCCTGGCGGTCCGCGGCCATGGCGGCCTCGTCTCCGGCCAGGGATCCGGGGCCTATCTGGCCGCCCGGCAGGCCCCGCCCCCTGGCCTGGGATAGGGCCAGGGGGTGGCCACGCCGCTGCCGCCAGCCACCCCGCGCTGCCGTGCGGCGCGGCTCCGCCTAGCCTGGCCCGGTGCGGCCGTAAGCGGCTGCTGGAGGCCGGGCCCGC
>ML682022.1:5578527-5597620 GCA_007922195.1 Podocnemis expansa | reverse complement strand
AGGGTCGCCTGGCCACCGGCGGCCAGGCCAGGGATCCGCGGTGGCCCCGTCCCCTGCTGCGGATCCAGGACCCGGCCCGCAGCTGCAGCGGCCCCGTCCCCCGCTGGGGATCCAGGACCGCGGCCGCAGGCCCGGCTGCACCGGGCCGGGCCGGGCCGGGCCGGGCCAGGCTGAGCCGCGCCGCACAGCAGCGCGGCCCAGCTGGCGGCGGCGGCGCCGCGGCCTCCCCCTGGCCCTATCCTGGGCCGGGGGCGTGGCCTTTTGGCTGGGGGCGGGGCCTGCCCTCCGGGGGCGGGGCTGGGCCCATTCCCCAGGTCTTTCCCCGCCCCAGCGACGCCCCTGGTGCTCAGCAAAATACCCCTCTTGGACCTAAGTGTTGTGAATGGGTGTGTACCCAGCAAGCAAAGATGGAGAGGCTCTCCCCCTTCTCAGCAGGAGTCATTATGCATTTGGCAATATGGGCCAAATGGTTTACTACAAAGTTCCAGGGATGTTAAAAATCTGTACAGCAAAGTGAAAATCCTGTCAGGTGGAGGTGCTCACATGGGCTTGCCATGGATGGCCCAATTCTGGATCTTCCAGCACCCCATTCAAGTTGCCAGTACCTGAGCCACAGGCCAAAAATCAGTATGCAATTTAGGAACATTGCTGGCACTAGGCACTCAGGACAGGAGCCCTATGCATCCCAATTTAGTGCCCTAAAATCAAAATTTTAGCAGTAGCAGACATAGAGCTTTCCTGAAGCAGTAAAAAGAACTGGCACCCCGCCCCCCTTCTTCCCCCGCAGCACTCAGCCAGGCATGGCTGTGCTGGGAGTGTGTGTCTTATACGAAAAGCAAGGATGATCGAGCAGGGGGAAGCTGAAAAATTCATGCCCAGGATCTTTAATCTCCTTAATCTGTGGCTGGACATAAAAGCTGGGGGTCACTCAGAAAACTGAACAAAACACCCCAACAGAAAGAGAAAAAAGAGGTCTTGGGGGAAAACTTCTGGAGCTGTTGCTCTGTCATCCCTCTCTTTCTCGTTGGCTCTCTGCTAGACAGCTTCCACAAGTTTAGCCAGCAATGAGTTTCTTTTCAAAAGAGCTCTGATAACAGCTTGTCTCAGCTCTCCAACCTCAGTTGTTAACCCTTTCACCCCAGCGTTAGTGTCCTTGCTCAGGGTAGCCATTTCCGTATCACTGCTCTTTCCAGCTGGTCCTCAACATATTGTCTGAACAGTTTCTCTCACGTCCTGAGCTAACATTTAAAGGTACCTATTCCTTTTTTCTGGTACACTGAGGAGGTATCTGTTTTAACAAACAGTTTGTTAAACTGGGCTATCACTTAATCTAGTTCAGGATTAGCCTCTTGGACTTGGGTCACCTGAATCATAGAATCATAGGGTTGGAAGGGACCTCATAGGTCATCTAGTCCAACCCTCTGCCAGAGGCAGGACCACTCCCACTAAACCATCCCAATCATGGTTTTGTCCAGCCGGGCCTTAAACACCTCCAAAGATGGAGATTTCACCACCTATCTCGGCAGCTCATTCCAAGGCTTCACCACTCTCCTAGTAAATAAGTTTTTTCTAATATCCAGCCTCGAGCTCCCTAACCGCAACTTGAGACCATTGCTCCTCGTTCTGTCCTCTGTTATTACCAAGAACAGTAGAGCTCCATCTTCCTTGGAGCATCCCTTCAAGTAGTTGAAGGTTGCTATCAAATCCCCCCGCAATCTTCTCTTCTGCAGACTAAATAAGCCTAATGCTTTCAGTCTATCCTCATAGGGCTTGTGCTCCAGCCCTTTAATCATTTTGGTTGCCCTCCTCTGAACTCTCTCTAGCATGTCCCTGTCCTTTTTCTAGTGGGGAGCCCAAAACTGAACACAGTATTCTAGATGTGGCCTCACCAGTGCAGAATAGAAGGGAATGATGACATCCCTCGATCTGCTGGTAATACTTCTTTTGATGCAGCCCAGTATGCCATTGGCCTTTTTGGCAGCAAGAGCACACTGCTGACTCATATCTAGCTTCCCATCCACCACGACCCCCAGGTCCTTTTCTACACTGCTGCTACTTAGCTGAATGTTTCCCAGCCTGTAGGAGTGCATGGGGTTTTTTCATCCCACGTGCAGGATTTTACACGTGTCCTTATTGAACCTCATAAGATTTCTATTGGCCCACTGTTCCAATTTATCTAGGTTGCCCTGAATCCTGTCCTTGCCCTCCAACATGTCTACTGTTCCCCCCAGCTTGGTGTCATCCATGAACTTAGTGAGAGTGCAGTCTATTCCATCATCCAGATCATTGATGAAAATGTTGAATAGAACCGGCCCCAGGACCGACCCCTGGGGCACACCACTTGTTACTGGTTGCCAGCTAGACATGGAAACATTGATTCCTACACGGTGAAACCATTGATCTAGCCAGTTTTCTATCCACCTTATAGTCCACCTATCCAACCCATACTTCCTTAATTTGCCAGTGAGAATGCTGTGGGAAACTGTATCAAAAGCCTTGCTAAAATCAAGGTGTATCACATCAACGGTTCTTCCTGCATCCAGAAAACCAGTCATCTGATCATAGAAGGAAATGAGATTCGTCAGGCATGATTTACCCTTGGTAAATCCATGCTGACTGTTCCTGATCACTTTATTTTCCTCTAAGTGTTTGAGGATGGATTCTTTGAGAATCTGCTCCATAATTTTTCCAGGGATTGAGGTGAGGCTGACTGGTCTGTAATTCCCTGGATCCTCCTTTTTCCCCTTCTTGAAAATAGGCACTATATTTGCTCCTTTCCAATCCTCTGGCACCTCCCCCATTCTCCATGAGTTTTGAAAGATAATGGCCAGCGGTGCTGCTGTCTCATCGGCCAATTCCCTTAGCACCCTCGGATGCAGTTCATCCGGCCCCATGGACTTGTGCACATCCAGCTTCTTTAAGCAGTCCCTAACCTGACCTTCCATCACCAAGGGCCTCTCTTCTTCTCTCCAATCTGCCATACCCATGGTAGTGGGCTGGGAGCTGACCCTGCCTGTGAAAACTGAAGCAAAAAAGCATTGAGCACTTCAGCTTTTCCCTCATCCTCCGTCACGAGGATGCCTGCCCCATTCAGCAAGGGACCTACACCATCCCTGATCCTCTTCTTGTTATTAACATACTTGTAGAACCCCTTCTTGTTATCCTTTACATCCCTCGCTAGCCGCAACTCCATTTGTCCTTTGGCCTTTCTGATTTTATCCCTGCAGTCCCTAGCAATATCCTTATATGCCTCTTTGGTCATCTGACCAAGTTTCCGCTTCCTGTAAGCTTCCTTTTTATGTTTAAGCTCACAGCAGAGTTCTTGGCTAAGCCATTCTGGCTGCGTCACATGTTTGTTCTTTCTCTTAATTGGAATGGCAACTTCCTGTGCCCTTAGCAGGGTTTCTTTAAAATATAACCAACTCTCTTGGACTCCTTTCCCCTTCAGATTAGCTTCTCAAGGGATCCTGCCCATCAGTTCCCTGAGTGAGCCAAAATCTGCTTTTTTGAAGTCCAGGGTTTGTGTTTTGCTTCTTTCCTTCCTTCCTTTAATCAGCATCCTGAACTCAACCATGTCATGGTCACTACTGCCTCGTTTGCCATTTACCTCTACCTCCCTGATCAATTCTTCCCTGTTTGTGAGCAGCAGGTCGAGCGGTGCAAGGCCCCTAGTTGGTTCCTCTAGCATTTGTACCAGAAAGTTGTCCCCAACACTCTCTAAAAACTTCCTGGATTGCCCATGCACTGCTGTATTGGCCTCCCAGCAGATGTCAGGGTAATTGAAGTCCCCCATCAGCACCAGGGTCTGTGATCTAGAAGCTTCTGCTAGTTGTCCATAGACCACCTCGTCCACCTCCTGCTTCTGGTCTGGTGGTCTATAGCAGACACCCACCACAACATCCCCCCTGAGTGGCTGCCAGCTTGCCCTTCAGGTCCCAGTCTGTTAGCACCCCTCCTTTTTAGGAGGCATCAAATGTCCTCCGCTTCCAATTGTACCTCAAAATTGTGTTTCTCATGACTGGGCATTAGCAGGTTAACTACAGTGCCCATTTCTCTTTAGTTACCATGGTAATACATCAGGTGTTATAAGGTTTGGTCTTTTTGACCCTTGAAGGGACAAATCTCGCTGTTTTACCATCCTGTTCATGACGCCATGTTGTGGGGGAGTGTGTGCAGAGGGCACGATCCCCACACTGCAAGAAGAAGTCCCAACTGAGAGGCAAGAGACCAAACCACAATTTTTTGGGTTAACCACTTTCTATATGACTTTTATTGAGATAAATAAAACTACAGAAAAGAAAGAAGGAAAAAAGGTTAAATAAGAGTTTAATATTATTTAATTACTAATATTCCTATTACTAAAATTAAAAAACTTGCAATTCCTATTAAATTATACTTATCAAAACTCATACAAACTGTGGTTTTAGTACTCTATTTCTTTAAGGCATTTAAAGATCTTCTAAGCGCAAATTAATAGCCCAATAAACAGAAAATAGAGCACAAATACCACTACAACATCTATTCCAGTCCTTGTGCCTAACCCTGAATTAAAACCCCCAGTTCCAGTCCTGGTTGGTATAATTTAGCAGAGTGGGGTTTATGGGAGACAGAGAGAGCACTCAATCTATAGGCAAAAGAGCTTCGCTATTTACCACACACACACACTAAAACATCATGTGCAGCCCAGGACAGCACGAACACCTTGCTTCTCCCCCTTGCTCTCCAGACACCATGGGTCACGGCCCAGTGAGGCTAGCCATGGGCTGTTTTGCAGCTAGGAGTTACAAGGGTCAGCCTGGGTGCCTGGCTGGGAATACTAGTGGATTTATTCTTTCATCATACTCTTTTACACTGCTGTTTCCCAATTTGATTGTGGAACACCAGCTTGATTCTGATTTGTGAGGTTAATAGGTTCAGAGCAGTAATAATACACATACACACATCCCCAAAAAGCATTTTCGAATTTAAATCCCAAATTTGACCAGATTATATTTACCACATCTGGATGTTATCTCCAGAGTGACAGACAGCAGACCTGTTTCTTTGAGAGAAGGATAGCAAGACGTGATAGAACAGCCTAGTGTTAAAACGGCTTGACCAACAGTGCAGCCTATGGGCTTTTGCCTGTGGTCTTCAAATCCAGAGCCCACCGGTCTGGTGCCTACCGACTGCGTGCTCCTCAAAATCCTGCACTTGACTGGGCCGGTGTTAAAACGGCTCGACCAACAGTGCAGCCTACGAGCTCCTATCTGTGGCTTTAAAAATCCAGAGCCCACTGCGACCAGCTGCAACAGTTGAATACCCCCTGCCACCCCCTTCGGATGTGGCAAGGGCTACGGCCCCCCACTCCGGGGTGAACAGGTGAAAATTGAATACTTAGTAAAAAAAATTCAAAAAGAAAAAGAAGATCTGCCAAAAGGAGAAAAAAACTGCAGGGTCCCTTGGTGATCATTCAAGGGTTTAACACTCTTCCTTGTGAGGAGTGGGGAGATGCCTAGAGGGTGGCCAGATCCCCTGGCAACACGACAGGCTGCTGACCTATCGCTTCTCCAACGTGCCTAGACCAGAACCCCAGCTTTATGCCTTGGACCCCCAAAAATCAGCATATCGCTTGTTGGCATGGAAACTTACTGATCTTGGCCAGTAGATGAGCTCATGAGTCCTGCAGCTGCTAACTATAGTTTGTCTTGTCACTTCCCTCAAGTCTGGTTCAAACCAGCTGAGATACTGACAATAACTTTCTTGGAAAAGTCATTACTGTTTGCAGTTAGGAGATAACGCCAACTAATTGTTTCTTTCCCCAAATAGAGGCCTAACAAGCTACATTCCACCCAAGGTGGGAGTTTGGCCATAGCAAAAAGGGAAAAAAAAGGAGGGGTGGAAAAATCCACCTCTTACAATGGCTACACCCTTTGGAATTTGGAGGACTATGTTCTCAGTCATTTTTAGTATGAGGTTAGGATAATCCTGGAGTCTTTTTGATGGTTTCATCAGCTTTACAACAAGTGTGTCTGATGAGTTCTTCACTCCTTTTACCATAGCCACAAGTCTGGATTAGGTTGTACAGGGCCATCATGAAATCATTTGCTGACTCTCCCTTCTTGTGTTGGCCAAATAAAATCATGCCTGCAAAACCTCATTAAATACTCATCTGGTTCTACTTTACCTGTATTGCTCTGTTTCATCTGAGCAGCTGTGAGGCTTCTGCAAAGTATAATGTCCTCCACTGCAGAGCATATTGTATGAAGCAGCGTGGCTAGCCCAGCCCATCTGCTTTATATTCAGAAGGTCCTGGGTTCAAGCCCCAGGGCATTAGACTTGATGATCTCATGAGGCCCCTTTCAACCCTATGATTCAATTCTATTCTATTCACCTGTTTCACCTCTGATTACCACTCTGAACCAGACAGAGGCCTGACAAATCCTCTGGAATCTGCTTACCAAGATTGGTCATCCCCCAGGGTGAAGAAAATTGCATTCTGGACTGTCTGGCATTTGGAGAAAGACTGGCTCACATGGAGCTGTCTCTGCTCTTTTCCCAGACCGGAAGAGTGCCGCCTCCTCCCTTTTTCCTTTATTGCCTTTGTGTGCAGTGAGGAGGTGTGGCTCTTTCAGGAAGCAACCTGGTGTTGCTATGGTCCTAACCTTCACTTCTGCATCCCTTACATTCTCTGTTGCAGCCTGGCCTTGCCATGCTTGCTGCTAGGTCTTTGCAGATGTTTGCTTTGTCTGGCTGGGCTTTCGCATCATTTTCCTTTCCCCAGTTCACTTTTGCAAGGATGATTTCTGAACTCTGACACCATATAAACACATCAGAGGTCCAAAACACCATGGTTGGGGTGACTGCAGTACAAGACTGTCTCTATTGCCTGTTTACACAGACCTTTATCACCTTGCTTTATGCCACCAGTAGGTCACCCTGAACAGTGGCCTAAATGATCACAGCTAACATCAACTTAATACAAGGATGGGAAACAAGCCATTCAGCCCAGGAAAGCAATTGAGAAGCATTTTGCAAGAGTGTTTGAGGGTAAAGATTTTTTAAAAATCTCAGTAAATCTGCCTTTGGGGGGGGTCTCACCACTCTGTGTAGCAGAAAGGTTTCCAGGTTGTGCAGATCAGGGTCAGAGACTGGATGGAAACAAAGCTCCCACAGCAATCAGCAAAGAAGAGGAAAAGCCAAATCCCAGTGGAAATGATACAGCTTTAGATCCAAGCATCAGGACTCAGGACTCAATCCAGATTAAGACAGGATCCAGTCAGGACTTGCACAGGACACACACTACTGTGTCATTGGATGTGGGTAAAGGTTTTTTATAAGGACTAGTTTAAGTGGCCAATACACATTCCTGGCTGGGTATAATGGTTCAGAGAAGCTCACAATACAATCAGGCAGACTCAATGTTTTGGGTAGGATCGCTCCATAAGAGATTGAATGAGCACAGAGCTGATATCAGAAATCAAAGAACAAAGAAACCAGTTGCTGAGCACTTCCATCTTCCTAATCACTCGATGATGGATTTGTTAACGACTGTCGTTAGAGATGTACCTGGGACATCAAGACTCCAAAGAGAAACAGCTGAACTCGAATTAATATGCAAACTAAATTCTGTGAAAGCAGGACTCAATCGAGATTATGGGTTCTTTTCACATTACAAAGGGTAATTTGACTTCAGGCTTCCCATTCTTTAAGCCTGTAAACTGCTCTGATTTGCTGTTACTTTGTGACCTGATCCTATGTTTTACACCCCCTTGCATTTAGTTTCATTCCTTTCTGTAAGTTCACCCATCTTCAAAGCATCTGAGGAAGTGGGATCTTCCACGAAAGCTCATGCAAAAAATAAATCTGTTAGTCTTAAAGTGCCACACAACTGCTTGTTGTTTTTTTACTGGACTAGACTAACACAGCTATCCCTTTGGAAATCAATTATCATGCCTGTGACTAGAATGGTCTGGTAATTGCTGAGTTTGTTCATGTTGGTGTGAGATTCCCCATCATGCAATGCTTCCCTGCTTCTTCAATCCCAGGGTTCAGTGCAGTTCTTGCTTTGGAGCTTAGCTCTCCATAGTGAGTGAGTGACAGGCAAAGGTAGCCTTTATCAATCAATCAAATCATAGGGCTGGAAGGGACCTCGTGAGATCATCGAGTCCAACCCCCTGGGAATTGAACCCAGGACCTTCTGCATGTTAAGCAGACATGCTAGTCAGTGCAAATGAAGCTCCATTAACTGTGCTGATGGCTTTTGGATATGGGTAGATAAGGATGTCTCCCATTTCCTACTGTTTTTGGTTTTCAGTTAAAGCAGAGGTCAGGGGATGTGTGGGGAAGGCACAGGCTGTGTACTGTTCTCTGATTCCTCAAGAACACAGAGCTAACACGTAACAAGTCCCCCCGCTGATGGGGTGCTTGCCCTGAGCAAGTATCCCCATCACATTTTACTTAGTGATACCGGGTCTGATCTTCAATCCATTGCAGCTGCTGTATCAGTCACTGGATCCAACAAACGAGCATAACCAAGCCAATTACTAGTATAATTTGGAATCCAATGCACCACAATAGGGTGAAACAAGATATTTAAAAAGCCTGTGGCACTGCGGCTCCACTCAACGGTTAGTTACTCACCAGTAACCGTCCTTCTTCGAGATGGGCTGCTCACATACATTCAGTTACAGGTGTCTATGTGCCACAGCGCACGGTAGCTTGGAAAGTCTTTAGCCTGTCAGGTCAGGGCGCATGGCCAACACCCCCTCCACGCTGCCACCACGGCTATATAGGTGACCGTGACCCTGACCCTCTCCGTCCCATATACCTTTGCCAACTCGGTTAGCAGGGACAGTGGGAGGGACCTGAATGTATGTGAGCAGCCCATCTCAAAGATGGACAGTTACTGGTGGGTAACCAACCATTCTCCTTCAAGCGCTGCTCACATCATTCAGTTACAGGTGACTGCTAGCCATACCCAAGGATGGTGGGAGGAGTTACAGTCTACCCACACTGACTACAGCTCTGCCCACAGCGGCATCATCCCTAGCCTGTTGGGCAATGGCGTAGTGCATCATGAAGGTATGCATCGACGACCACGGAGCGGCCCTACAGATCTCTTGGATCGGGACCTTAGTGAGGAAGGCCGTGGAAGACACCTGAGCTCTGGTAGAGGTGGGGTCTCACAGTCTCTGGGAGAGGCATGTTTGACCTTCTGCAGCAGTCTTTAATGCAGTTCACAATCCATTTGGAGATGCATTGGGAGGATACTAGAGAGCCTCTCATGCATTCAGCAACCGCCACAAACAATTGGGAGGTCTTGTGGAAAGATCGAGTGTGCTCAATATAGATTAGGAGCGCTCTCCTCACATCCAGGGTGTGCCATCGTCTCTGGTTTTCTGTCACCTGAGGGTCTGGATAGAAGACTGGCAGGCAGATTTCTTGATTCATGTGGAAGGGGGTGGCAGCCTTGGGCAACAACAAGGGGTGGTGACGAAGGACCACCTTGTCTAAGAAGAAAACCGTATATGGGGGTTCAGAGGACAGGGCGCGTAACTCTGAGACGCTTCTGGCTGGGGTAATTGCTACCAGAAAAGCCACCTTCCAGGACAGTACAAGCAGGGTGGCTGAGTCCAAGGGCTCATACGGCGGTTCTGTCAGAGCCCGCAGCACAACATTCAAATCCCACTGTGGAGTGGGTTTATGAGTGTGGAGAAAAAGTTTTTCCACCCCTTTCAGGAATCTATGACAGATGAGGTGTGAAAAGAGTGGAGCCCCATCTACTCATTGGTGAAAGACCGAAATTGCCGCCAAGTTGACATTTAGTGAGGACAGAGATAGGCCTTTCTCTCTTAAATCAAGAAGGTAATCCAAAGTTGCCTGAATTGGTGAGGAGGTAGGGCCTATGTCTTTGTCACGGCACGAAGTGGAAAAGTGATTCCATTTCGCCATGTAGGTGGACCTGGTGGAGGGTTTCCTGCTACCAACCAGGACCTTCTTAACCCTATCCGAGCAGCGTCTCTCTTGCTCGCTGAGCCAGAGAGCATTCAGGCTGTCAGGTGCAGGAGGCCTGGGTTTGGGTGCTGAAGGCAGCCCGAGTTCTGTGCCAGGAAGTCCGCCCACCATGGGAGGTGGAGTGGGATCCTCACTGACATGTCCTGTAGGAGAGGAAACCAGTGTTGTCTGGGCCAGTCCAGGGCTATCAGAATGATATGTGCCTCATCCACGAGGACCTTCAGCAGCACCCGGTGAATCAAGGGGATTGGAGGGAAAGCATACATTAGGGCCCCTAATGTTGCTGAGAGAACCCTCCTCCCGACCCCAAAGGGAGCAGAACCAGGGCCATTTGCAGTTCTGTCCCATGGCGAAGAGGTTGATCTGACGGGTTCCCCATTTGTTTGTCAGAAGGGAGAAAACCTCATTGGGGAGGGACCACTCATGGTTTGCCAGGGGTTTCCTGCTGAGTGAGTCCACTATGCCATTGTCTACCCCGGGTAAGTGGGAGGCAGTCGGCGTGAAGTGATGGTCTATCGCTAATTGCCAAAGCTTGGTCACTTCCCCTCATAGAGCCAAGGAGCAGACTCCCCCTTGACGGTTCGTGTAGAACACGGCCGTTGTATTGTCTGAGAAGATCTGGACCACCCTGCCTTGGATCTGGTCTAGGAAGGTCATGCAGGTCAGCCTGATACCCCGGAGTTCCTTCAGGTTTATGTGGAGGAGATTGTCCTCGGGATTCCAAACGCCTTGCATGGAGAGGCCCCTGGACAGGTGGGCTCCGCAGCCCGAGTCGGACGCATCCGTTATTAGGGTCACTGAGGGCTTGGACTCCCTGAATGGAATTCCCCCCATCGCAAAGTCAGGGTCCTTCCAGATTTGGAGGGACTCCAGGACTTATTGAGGGACTGAGAGTACCTTGTCCAGGCAGTCCCTTCCTGGTTGAAAGTTCGTGGCGAACCAGAGCTGGAACGGTCACATCCGCAGGCAGGCTGTTCGGATTACCAACGTGGCCGCTGCCATGTTTCCCAACAGCTGCATGCACCGGCATGCTATAGTCAGCCTGGGCACCTGGAGCTCCATGATGATAGTGCAGATGGACCAGAATCTTGACAGGGGCAAGGACACGGTGCCCTGTCGGGCATTTAAACGTGCCCTGATCAACTCTATGTCCTGAGTGGAGCAAAGCTTGGACTTCTCTAGGTTTATGCAGAAGCCCAGGAACTTGCACAGGTTCATTACCAGGTCGATGTGGTTTTGTACCTGTCAACTTGACTTGCCCACTATGAGCCAATCGTCTAGATAGGGGTAGATTCTTAAACCCCTCCTGCATAGGAAAGCTGCGACCGGTGTGACACTTTGTGAACACTGTGGGAGCTAGCAATAACCGAAAGGGGAGGGCGGTGAACTGGTAGTGGTGTCATGCCACCACAAACCTGTGAAAACGTCTGTGATGGGGCCAAATGGCTATGTGGAAGAAGCATCCTTTAGGTCGAGGGCTGCGAACCAAACTCCGGGGGATGGGGAGGGGATAATCTGGGGTATGGAGACCATGCAGAATTTTATTTTCTTTGTGCTTGTTGAGTGCTCTGAGGTCTAAAATGGGTCATAGGTCCCCGTTGCACTTGCGGACTAGGAAGTAACAGGAATAGAACCCTCTGCTGTGCTCTCTTTTGGGAACCTTTTCTATGGCTCAGAGGGAGAGTAACTTCTGGCATTTGACCTCGAGTTTGCCCATCAGATCTGGGTTTTCTGGTGGTGTGGGAGGGGGCGGTTTCCTGTCCCAAGGGGTTGAAAGGAACTGGATGTGGTATCCTGTGTTGAGGACCCACTGGTCTGATGTGACACGAGTCCATCGTGGGGCGAAGTGGTGGAGGCGGTGGGGGGAGAACAGGGGTTTTGGAGCGCTGCCCTCAGAGGGACCATCAAAAACGCTGTTTGCGGCCCAAAGAGTGGTCCGATCCCTGTCCGCGCCATCCAGACTGTGAGGTGCTGAGCTTACCCCCTTTACCTGATCGGGCCTAATCTTTGTCCAGGTCCCTAAGATGGCGCTGGGAAAACTGGAGGGATCTTGGAAACTGGGTTTCAGTTGCTGTAACTGTTGCTGTAGCTGCTGATGCGACCTCAAGGAGTGCCTAACGGGTTGAGGAGTGTAAATTCCGAGGGACCGAAGTGTAGCCCTCGAGTCCTTCATACCATGCAGCTTCACGTCTGTGGAAGATGTGAAGAGGTCTGGACCCTCAAAAGGAAGATCCTGGATAATCTGTTGCATCTGCATGGAAAGGCCAGTGTTTGGAGCCAGGCCGAGTGGTGCATAACGACTGCTGATGCCATTATATGTGCCACTGTATCCACTGCGTCCCAGGTTGCCGCGAGCACCTCCCTGGATGCTCTCTCTCCTTTGTCCAGCATTGCCTTGAAGTCTCTCAGGCGCTCTTCGGAGACGGCTGACCAGAAATTTTGTAGAACCTCCCACAAGTTGAAGATGTAGCCCGTCATCAGAGCTGAGTGATTTGAGATGCTCAGTTGTAGGGTGGCAGAGGAGTAAACTTTCCTGCCCAATAGGTCAAGCTTCCTCACCTCTCTGTTCTTGAGCGTGGAGCTCGGCTGGCCCTGTCTCTCCCTTTGTTTGACCATGTCGACCACCATGGATCCTGGGTCCAGGTGGTGGAACAGGAAGGGGAATCCTTCTGGGGAGACAGAGTATTTCTTGTCCGCCACTTTGGACACTGGTGGGATCGAGGAAGGCATTTGCCAGTGTTCTTGGACAATACGAAACACCTCGGAGTGTAGGGGAATTGTGACCTTAGCCAGCGGGGCTCTACAGCACACGTCGAAGAGGGAATCATCTTCCACTTGGATCACCCCCACTTCAGCTTCAGATTTGCTGCCATGCAGTGAAGGAGGTCCTGCTCGATGCGGGGATCTCCTTCATGGTCAGCGGACATGTCAATTAGGTGCTTGTCAGGTGCTGAGGATGATTGAGCCCTTGATTGGCTATGTTGACTAGAGGGAGACCCACAAGTTTGGGCAGAGAAGGGGGAGACACTGAGGACTGGGCTGAGAAGAGGAAGGGGAAACACACAGGTTTGGGCAGAGAAGGAGGAGACACCCAGGGTCAGGCAGAGAAGGGCAGGGGGGAGACACACAGATTTGGGCAGAGAAGTGGGGGACACATGGGTTTCGGCAGAGAATGGGGGAGACATGCAGGGCGGGCTGAAAACGGAGGAAATGCCGGGTTGGGCTGTGATGCCCAGTCCAGCTCAGAACTGGGGAGATCAGTCAGGGACCATGGGGAGTTTGGTTGTGGTCCACACAGCTGGAAATGCGCTCAGCTGTGTTGTGCCTTCTAGCCAGTCTCCATCCCCATGTTTTCTGTGGCTGGGAGGCCAATTAAGTTGACTTAAGGCAACTCCCCCTCCACATTGTCTTAAGTTGACTTGACTTAACTGTAAAGTTGACTTTATAAGCGGAAGTAATATAGTCGACTTTACCTGATGCTAAAGTCGACTTTATTGCCCTGAAATGTAGACAGGGCTTTGTTTAAGTCAATTTAAGGGACCTTAAGTTGACTTAAACACAGAGCGTAGACATACCCAGTGGCTATGTCTACATTGTGAAAGCTAAGTCAATTTTATTGTCAACTTAGTGAGTCCACACTACATTAAGTCGACTTTATAAAGTCAACTTTAAATTGGCGTCCTGGCTTAATTTGACTTTATAAAGTCGACTTAGTGACCCCACTGCACTAAGTCGACTTTATTAAGTCGACTTCATGAGTCCACATGCCTTAAGTTGACTTAATAAAGTCGACTTAACTGTAAAGTCAACTTTATAAGTGGACCTTATAAAGTCGACTTTACTGGACCCTAAAGTTGACTTTATTACCCTGCAGTGTAGACAGGGCTCTATTTAAGTCAACTTAAGGGTCCTTAAGTCGACTTAAACACATAGTGTAGATGTACC
This sequence comes from Podocnemis expansa, assembly GCA_007922195.1. Lineage (NCBI taxonomy): Eukaryota > Metazoa > Chordata > Testudines > Podocnemididae > Podocnemis > Podocnemis expansa. The sequence goes on along the minus strand of ML682022.1, from coordinate 5,583,679 downwards.
CAGTGTGACTGGATCAGAGAATCTGCCCCTCCATGTTTAAACTGGTGATGCGACCAGGTCAAGATCCTGCCCCTGACGTTGGGGGAAACCACCCACATAATGATTCTGCAGTGCAGGACCCTATGCAAATTACACTGCACCCCCTTCTACACCTACCAATGCACTTCTGTGTACGGTAGCATTTTGAGTTATAGTGCTGCACAACCCTATAATGGAAAGCTCTTCTTGCAATGCATTGATGGGAGTGGCAGGTTACAATTTGTAGAAACGTGGTAGAGTGGAAATAGAATTCTCATCAGGAAATTGGGGCAGAGGTGTGGGGGCAGGGAATAGTTGCTTTGGGTGTTTATTACTGGAAGCCTATCAGCCAGTTAATGAGATCTAGTGCATTCCAAAGTGGAAAAAACAAATTCTTCAGCAGCAGAATCTGAATGAGTCAAGGAGAGATGCTGCTTCTGGAATGAACTTGTGCTCTCCAGAGAGAAAGGAAATGACCTCCATCTGAAGTTGTACATTTTCTTCCCACTCCTGCATCCAGTTACTCACCCCGTAGAAAAGTTTAACTTGCTGTGGAAACCTCACATCATGTGATTTTAAACCCCCAACTTTACCATCACACTGGCAGGTTCCTGCTCTGTTTTTGACAAGGCCAACTGAGCAAGCAAGCTTCTGCAGACTGGGCAAGTATTTGTCTTCAACCCAATTAGCCAGTGAATCATCTGTGGCATGCTATAGGATGTCTGTCTAAGGAAATACTTATGCTCCTGGTCATGAATCAAGTGATTATAAAACTGACAGTAACCACAGCTGTGCTTATCCTCGGTCACCAAAATCGAACTGGGCCCTCAGGAGGTGAATGGAAATAATTGTAGATTCTGTTGGATACCCAGTTTGTTCCCCAGTTCCTGTTAGGGAAGCAGCTGAACAGTGAATCAGTAGAGGACGAAAACCTCTCCCAGCACAGGTAACAAAAGGCAGCTAGGAAGGCAGGTAGCTCAGTGCCTTGCACATCAGCCTGTGGGAGCCAGGAAAACTAGCTTCTGTTTCTGGCTTTAGAACTGACCTTAGGAGGGTATGTCTACACAGCACTTTTATTTCAAAATAACACTGGTTATTTCAAAATAAAAGATATTTGGTCCACATGATGTTTTCTTATTTCAAAAGGACAGATCCCGTCCTTTTGAGATAAGAACTGTTGTTTCAAAACAGGTTAAACCCCGATTGTTTCGAAACGGCTGTTATTTCGAAATGGTTATTTCGAAATAAGGCCATTTGGACATGTTGTTTTGAAACAACACCGTTGTTTCAAAACAACATGTCCAAATGGCTTTATTTCAAAATAACCATTTCAATATAACAGCTGTTTCGATAGCAGGCTTTCCCTTAATTCAAATTAACATTTTGTTAATTTGAATTAACTTATTTTAAAATAAAAACTTTATTTCGAAATAACTCATTTCCAAATCCTTATTTTGAAATAACGATGTGTGTGTAGACATAGGGGAGAGATTTTCCCCCTCTGACTGTTTCTCTCTCTCTTATCTATTCAGCCTGGAAGGTCCATGGGGCAGGAACTGTCTGCCACAATGGGTATGTCTACACTGTGTGTTTAAGTTGACTTAAGGGCCCTTAAGTTGACTTAAACAAAGCCCTGTCTACATTGCAGGGCAATAAAGTCGACTTTAGCATTAGTTAAAGTCAACTTTATAACTCCCACTTATAAAGTCGACTTTACAGTTAAGTCGACTTTATAAAGTCAACTTAAGGCAATGTGGAGGAGGAGTTTCCTTAAGTTGACTTTACTGGCCTCCCAACCACAGAAAACATGGGGATGGGGGCTGGCTAGAAGGCACAACACAGCTGGGAGCATTCCCAGATGTGTGCAACCCAGCTAAACTTCCCATGTTGCCCGATTGATCTGGCATCTCCCTCATTCTGAGCCCGACTGTGCATCAAAGCCCAACCCCAGCATCTCAGCTGGACTCCAGCATCTCCCTCCATTGCAGCCAGCCCTCAGCATCTCAGCCCAACCCCAGCATCGCAGCCCGACCTGGCATCTGAGTGTGACCCCGCATCTCTCCCCACAGTTCAGCGTGAACCGGCATCTTTCCTTGCAGCTCAGCCTAACCCGGCATCTCTCCCCTCAGCTCAGCCCCACTCGGCATCTCAGCCCAACCCCAATATCTCCCCCATTCTTAGCCTGACCCTGCCTGTCTCCTCTCTTCTTAGCCCACCCAGTATGTCTCCCCTATTCTCAGCCCGACCCTGCCTGTCTTGCTCATTCTCTGCCCAAACCCATGTGGCTCCCACTTGCTCTTCTCAGCCCAGTCCTCTGTGTCTCCCTCTTCTCTGCCCAAACCCCTGTGTCTCCCCCTTGCCATTTTCAGCCTGACCCTGCCTGTCTCTCCCCCTCTCCGACCAACCCTGTGTGTCTCCCCTTCTCAGAGGACTCCCCCCACCCCATATTGTTGTAAAAAAAATAGAGTCTGGAGGCACTGTTTAAGACTTAACAAATTTATTTATTGGATGAGCTTTCATGGGAGAAAAATTCTACTTCATCAGTTTGAAGATGGGGGAATTTACAGAATGGTAGGAAATAAATGCAGAGGAGTGTAAGACAGAGGATCAGGTCACACTCTAACAGCGAATCAAAGCAGTTAAGACTCAAACATGGGGAAACAGCACATGGAAAGAAACAAAGAAAGAAAGAAAGTTGCTATTTCTTTCAGATTAAATTGTGTGAAATCAGGATTAAATCCTACTATGGATTTTTTTTTCCCATTATAACCAGTGATTTGACTTCACCTTCTTCTATGTGCTGTTTCCCAGTGTTTGAGTCTTAACAACTGTTGCAGGGCAACTGCCAACCCAGGGGCAGGGTGCAGCACCTGTTCCAGAGCCAGAGGAGTCTGGGCAACACAGGGAAGGTGTGGCGTGCTGTGCTGGGACATCGCTGGGCTACGTCAGGCTTCCTGACCTCCCTGTTGCCACACACAGTATGGAGGGTGGTGTGGTCACTCCCTTCCTGTAGTAAAGGAGTGGCTGGAAGAGAGGGGCACCTCTGCTGTGGTGCACTGTGGGCCAGGTACCCACAATGCACCACTCCTAGGGTGACCTAGCAGCTGCCAGTGTGGACGTGGGCAGTCTCCTAGCATTTTGAGTGTGGATGTGCTACCGGCTTAATAAAGTCTACTTTAAGCAGACTTTATTAAACCAGCTTAACTGAGCCCTGTAATGTAGACATAGCCTTAGTGAGCTCCAAATGTGGCCAGGGCTTTGCTTAAATTGACTTAAGCCTCCTGAAGTCTACACTATATAAAGTCAACTTTAAATGGGTGCCCTGGCTTAACTCGACTTTATAAAGTCGACTTAATGGCCCCACTGCACTAAGTAGACTTTATTAAATTGACTTAGTGAGTCCATATTGCCTTAAGTCAACTTAATAAAGTCAACTTAACAGTAAAATTGACTTTATAAGTGGACCTTATAAAGTCGACTTTACTGGACCCTAAAGTTGGCTTTATTGCCCTGCAGTGTAGACAGGGCTCTGTTTAAGTCGATTTAGGGGCCTTAAGTCGACTTAAACGCATAGTGTAGACACTCAGAGTGTCCTTGATCTCAGTTAGGGCCTCTTGGCATAACCGTACCCCCCCGCCCCCCAGTAATGCAGCCTGCAGTTGCATTGCACATTTCCAGGAGGTTCTTCCACACATACCTGACGTGCTGGAGCTTTTGACATCTAGCTAACCCAGCTGAGCTCAGTTCCACATTGCAGTCACCTATAACAACATGTGACAGCCGTTGGATGGAGGCATGACATGAAGGGGTGGTGTCCATGGACAGGTGTTCACATCACATCAGCTACCCTCACAACAGCCTTGGTAAAGACCAGAAGTGACACAGGCCGAAGAAAAGACCCAGGGCCTGGGCCCCGCACACGTCCCCCGGTCCCAAATCAGGGCCCAGGCCTGATCCTGCCCGGAGCCCTATGGAGGGCCCAGATTGGGCTCCTGCCACAGGCAACCCAGCCCTAGACCCCTGGGCAGGGATGGGGCCAGGAAAGACAGCTGTCACCACGGGAGGCCTAGACCTGTGCCTGGGGCACTGGCTCTGGGACTCAGGGCTCGAGCCCCTTATGCCCAGTGCCAACAATGCCACTGGTAAAGACCAATGAGCTGCTGGACAATGGAACTAATGCACTCAGGTGTCCTGCACAGTCTAAACTCTAGTTGGTAGAAAAAACTCTATAGGCCCCCCCATTTGCACTAACCCAATCCATGTGGGATGAAGGAGCAAAAGAAGTGAATGGGAAATGTGAGATGGAAATGGTAATACCACCTTGCAACCACAGGCAGAACAACAAAGAATTTACTGAATGAAGAGTGAAACTTCCATCTCTCTTTCATACATCACTGTGTATTAGTATGCTGGTTGATGCTGCGTGAGAGCAAAGTGATGGAAATGGAAGAAATGATATTTTAAGTGTACCCAATGCATATAAGATAAGGTTACAGAGCCTCTGTATGTCCTTGAGATAAGATCATTAATTCATCCCTCCTGGAGAATGGCTCTGGTGCTTTTTTAATAATCTGACAATATTTGGTATCTGTAAACACTGAAAGACACCAATAGCCTTTTACATAGTTTGTTGGCAGCTCTGTGGCTTTACAATTTTGCTTGAATAGCTCTGCTGGTTTAGTTAAACTCAGCTAGGACATAAGGTCATCACTGATCTTGCCCTTCCTGAGCAAAGCATTTCAGAAGTATATTGGATTGGATTGGCTAAGGAAAAAGCCATCTGCTTTCAATTTTGATTTTGAATTAAATTCCTCACGATGATGAAGCAAGTGGTTGGTTTCCTAGCAGTACATTACAGAACTGCAGTAAGGCTCCAGACTGTATCAGAGACCTCTTAAGCTGGGTGCATATGAGCCAGAGCCAGCTCCTACCCCAAAGAGCTAACAATCTAAAGAGATGAGGTTAGGGAAAGACAGGATTCTTATCCCCATGGTACAGATAGGGAGCAAAGTTGCTGAGAGGCAAAGTCACTCAGGCTGTGTTCTCACACAGCCAGTTATTTCGATATGGTTGTTTCGCAACAACCGTATATCGAAATAACCCTTATTTTGAAACAACTTATTTCGAATTAACA
>ML682022.1:5411944-5578127 GCA_007922195.1 Podocnemis expansa | reverse complement strand
GGGGCTGCAACCCCCTTCTGGGGCTGAGGGACAGCCCTCAGCACCCTGGCCAAGGACCTGAGGGTTCCCTGGCCAGGGTGCTAAGGATCCAGTGTTGTTTCGGAACACTGTTCCGAAACAACATGTTCACACGCCTTGTTTCGAAACAAGGGTTTCGAAACAAGTTTGTTTCGACCCCAAATGGGGTTTAACTTGTTTCAAAACAACTGTGCGTCGTGTGAACAGCTGAAACCTTATTTCGAAACAACTTCTGTTGTTTCGAAATAAGGAGGCTGTGTGAACACAGCCTCATAGAATTATGGAATCATAGAAGATGGGGTTGGAAGGGATCTCAGGAGGTGTCTTGTCAAACCCTCTGTTTGAAATGGGACCAACCCCAAATAACCCATCCCAGCTAGGGTTTTGACAGCACATTCCTTACAAACTACTAAGGATGGAGATTCCAGCACCTCCCGAGGTAACCCATTCCAGTGTGTCACCACACTCCTAGGGAAAAAGATTTTCCTAATATCCGGACTAGACCTCCCTCCACTGCAGATTGAGAACACTGTCCTCGTTCTGTCACGTGTCACCCCTGAGAACAGCCCAGCTCCATCCTCCCTGGAACCCCCTTCAAGTAGTAGAAGGCTGCTATCACATCCCCCCTCACTTTTCTCTTCTGCAGCTTAGACAAAGCTAGTTCTCTCAGCTTCTCCTCACAAGTCATGTGCTCCAGCCCCCTAATCATTTTGTTGCCCTCCACTGGACTGTTTCTAATTTGTCCCTATTCTTCCTCTAATGGGGGCCCCAAACTGGACACAATGCACCAATTGTGGCCTCCCCAGTGCTGTAGCCCCCACTAAGGATGCTGATGACTAAGAAAGAGACCTGGAGTCACACAGGAGAAGGAATCACCAGACAGGGTGATTAGATATCCTGATTTTATAGGGATGATTGCAACATTTAGGGCTTTTTCTTATCTGGGCACCTATTACCCTACATCCCACTTTTTCACTCTTGCTTTCTAGTCATCCTGTCAACAGATCATCTCAGCTGATGGCCTGTCTCTCACAGGTCACCAGCACCACCCAGCCACTGCACACTAAACTCAACCACCAAAATGAGACCAAGTACAGCCCACAGCAGACTAGCCTGTGATGTGCTCAAGACCCCTGCAATGGCAGGAAATGATGACGTGAGATATACTCACACTGCCATGGCAAATGAAAAGAACCTAGGCTAGATCTCTGCCAATCTGATCTAGAAGATTGCTTCCTGAGCCACCATTGGGTAATCAGTTACATCCTGAGCACATGAGCAAGAACTAGCCAGGGAAGCAACTGAAAGAGAGGATGCTCGGTAAGGTTTGGACACCTTTCCTGGCAAATAAGTGTGCTGGTTATTTGGTTTCCTGAGCTCTTGGAATTGGGACTGGGCTCATTGTGGTTACAATGAAGAAAGCACAGTAAAGTCACCTGATGCCAGACACAAAAGAAGCAGCCATGTTAGTCTGGCTCAGTAAAACAAACAAGGAGTCCTGGGTCACTTAAAGACTAATAAAATGGTTTATCACATAAGCTTTCATGGGAGAAAATCCCATTTCATCAGACACTTTGAGGATGGGGGAACTTACTGTTCCCTGGTGTTTAAATCTTAACCACTGCTTTGATTTACTGTTACAGTGTGACCTGGTCCCATGACTTATACTTCCCTGCATTTATTTCCTCCCATTCTTTCTGTAAGTTCCTCCATCTTCAAAGCATCTGATGAAGTCAGATTTTCTCTCACAAAAGCTCATGCAATAAATCAATTTGTTAGTCTTTAAGTGTCACAGGACTCCTTGTTTGATTCCAGATAATTATACAACCATTTTTAAAGATTTTATTCATATGCACTAAATGGTGTTATCAGCCTGTGATCCACATTAGAGCGTCACATTAGAGCTACCTTAGAGCGTCACATGAACAGGATATTAGCTAGACAGGAAACAGTTACTTTTAAGTGCATTATTAAAACTTCCTTCCACTGGCATAGATGCATAACGTTTCATTCTCCATTAGCTTTCTCTATATTCAGGGCAACACAAGTAAATCTGAACCCATCACTCACATTGATGGCAGCATTTTACACTCACTTTGTAACTTACATATCCCATAATCGAGTACCTATTGCATGTGACAATAAAGAGTCACACCCATCATCTTCAGTGGCTATAACACTTTGCAGGCACAATGTCCAGCCCTCATAGTGACACAGGGTTTAAAGACAGAAGGGGCTAGCAGATACTAGTCTTGACTGACTTTCTGAATACCCCAAGCCACTAGCATCGCACACTAGCCGCAACAGCCACACTGAGACCAGTGTATTACAACCTATGGAAGACAAGATTATCATAGGCAGAGAGTGGGAGGGGCTGGGGTGTGACAAGTGCCTGTGGCCCCTGCCTTGGTAGGACAATAATTAAGTGAGATACACTCAGCTGATTCTAGCAAGCAACCAGCACCCATTCGCTGCCAAGGAAAACAAAAACTCTGGGTAACTGCCAATCTGATCGGGGGAAAATTCCATCCTGACCCACATATGGCAATCAATGCTGTCCTTTGCACGTTATTTAACTAACTGATAATCTAATCTCTCATGTGGTTTGGGTATCACCATTTAATATTTCCACCCCCTCTAGAAGTCAATGACTCTGAGTCATTTTTGTCTTCCTGATCAGTCTTGAGCAACTTTGGCTTAAAAATTCCTGGTGTCCCTGGCAAAATGTCTCTTTACGTTTTAACACCTATGCATTATGCAGTTTAATCTCCATATGGTCCTATTAATTTGTTTACTCATTGGGTCAGTTCCTTTCCAGCTTTCAATCTGCACTGTTCCATTGATTTCCAGTATTGACATTAACCAAGCCGCTAGACGAAAAAGTGAGAAAAGCTGCTAGCAACGAGGATCACCAGTGTCTTTGCCAGTGCAAAATAAACATATATTCTCACATGCACTGAAGTCAATGGCAACATGCCAATGGAGTCAGGATTTCATCACTCCACCCCAAGCACAACGCCAGTACCCAGAGGCAGATCCTCAGACGATGTAAATCAGTGACTTGCGTAACAGGAGCTGAGGATCTGGCACGCTGCCCTGCAGCGTCTCCTGTTTCGTTCCACTTTGTTTACTCCCATCATATTCAGTTCCCTTCTAACCTGACCAGTTCCTAATTGCAGCCAGGTTCATGCCGCCTGTCTTTTTAATCAAAAGTCAAGTGGGTTATTTGTTTCTCACTGTTATCTGCCCTTCCCACCCAGATAGCTATCTCAATGTACAATGCCAGAGGCACAAGGCGCTGTAGTTCTTACCTCTGTGTAGCTAATTGAGGTCAACCTCGGATGGGGAAACTAAATACATTGTGGTGAAAATTACTTCTGCCTTTTCTTCCATGGGATTTCACATCGAGCTATGTTGTTTTCTAATGGAAGTTTGTTGGGCTTGATGCAGGGGTGAAATTTAATGGCCTGTGATCTGCATGAGGTCAGATTGGATGCCCAGACCAGCTTATAAGCAGCTGGTTTGCTTTTCAAGGCAAATAGATGTCAACCTCATTTCTGAAGGGGCAAATGGATGAACTGATCTTTAAGTACCACAGGACTCCTTGTTTGTTTGTTTTGTTGAACTAAACTAACACAGCTATCCCTTTGGATCCTCGTAGTACTGGCCACCATATCTCCAAGTGTGTCTGATTCTACTCAAAAACTTAGGCAGATGGGACCAGGAGCCCAGATCTAGTCAATGTCAGGTGCCTCCCAGAGTTTGCAAAGACCCTTTGACTCCTTGCTTACTAAGCAGGAGTTTTGCTTACTAAGCAGTTATCAGCCCTAGCACAATGTTGTTGCCTCTTGTTAGTAATTCAGTGTCCATTAGCATACCTGGCTATTTCAAAGGGGCTTGTTTAGTCAAGACAGTTAATCCAGAATCACATAAGAGTGTAAATTGACTCCAGACTAACTATCCCTGATTAACAGCATATGTGGAAGCTCTTATTCTGCAATAAAAGTGCCTTATTCTGAATTATCTCAATCCACTCTGGATTGAGGCACTTTAGCCAGAGTTAGCACATCCAAACATGGCATTCATCAAGAATAGCTATTCCAGAATGTAGACCAGCACAACCAGCATGTGCACCTTGTTGCCTTTCCCCTGACTGAAAGCCACAGGCCTTCATTACCAGGCAGCATGGAACATGTGGCAAAAAGGGAGATGGCTCTGTACATTTATAGGACCACTCCTCTTTTGCTTCCATGAGTAGTGTGCTGTTCTTTCCATCCAGCCCTTCGCTCCTCTGTCATGCACTGAGGCTGAGAGAGCTGTTTTCTGCAGAAATACCAGATCGACTTGCCAGGCTTTTAGAAATGACAGCTTCATAGATTCATCTAGATTTACGGGGATCCAAGGCCAGAAAGGAGCATTGTATGATCACTAGTCTGATCACTGGGATAACCCAGGGCAAAGAACTACCCAAAACAGTTACTAGAGCAGATCTGTTAGAAAAACATCCTATCTCGGTTTAAAAATAGTCTGTGAGCCACCTGGAACCATGACCTTTTGTTTTAATGTTTAGTAATTCTCACTATTAAAAGGTATGCTTTATTTCTACTTTGAAGTTGCCTAGCTTCTAATGCCAATGAGTAGATCACACTAGACATTTCTCTGCTAGATTGGAGAGCCCATGATTAAAATAAGTTGTTCTTGTAGCTGCTTACAGACTATAGTTAAGCCACCCTTTAACCATTGCTTTGTTAGGAAAATAGACTGAGCTCCTTGGGTATCTCTACAAGGTAACTGTTATTTCAAAATAACCCATTTTGAAATAACTCATTTCAAAATATCCTTATTTTGAAATAAGTTAATTCAAATTAACAGTTTGTTAATTCGAATTAAGGGAAAGCCTACTTTTGAAACGGCTGTTATTTCGAAGTGGTTATTTTGAAATAGGGCCGTTCGGACATGTTGTTTTGAAACAGTTGTTTTGAAGCAATGGTGTTGTTTTGAAACAACATGTCCGAACACCATTGTTTTGAAACAACTGTTTCGAAACAACAGCTATTTCGCTTTTCTGCTAGGTTTAACAGTTTCAAAACAATGGCCGTTATTTCGAAACAAGGGATCTCGTTGTTTCGAAATAACGGTACATCATGTGGACATGAGAAATTTTATTTCAAAACAACGGCTGTTGTTTCAAAATAAAACTCACATCTGAACACAGCCCTTAAGTTTGTCATTATAAGGCAATTTTTAAAAAAAACTTTAACTGTTCTCATGGCTCTTCTCTGAACCTCTCTAATTTATCAACATCCTTCTTGAACTGTGGACACCAGAACTGGACACGGGATCCCAGCCACAGTCACACCAGTGCCAAATATGAAGCCAAAATCAACTCTCTACTCAGTATTTCCCTCTTTATGCATCCCAGGATTACATTAGCTCTTTTGGCTGCAGCATCACGCTGGAAGCTAATTATCCACCACAGCCCCCAAACATTTTCAGAGTCAGTCCCCTATCCCATGAACATGGCCTCTCTTCTTTGTTCCCAGAGGGCTACATTTAAGTTATAAAAGCACACTTTGTTTGTTTCTGTCCAGTTTATCAAGCGATGCAGATCACTCTGGAATCTGTTAGTTCTCCTTCATTATTTACATTGTTGGGCACTTGACAGGTTGTTCCTGCCCCAGGGCCAGGCTGTGCCCAGCCTTTATGCCAGAGCGCAATGGCTGTGGAGGGGCTGAAATTTCTTTATTGATGGGGAGGTCTGGGAAAACATCTGGCAGAATTGCAGCCCTTGCAATGAAAGACATGTCAAGATTGTGTCCTCTGTTCCATGGTACACACCCACAGGTGCATGCAACTCCCAGCCAGCTCCCCACAGATCTTGTACCTCCCTTCAGTACAGGATGGTGCCCACAAGCTGCAATCATGACCTGAATGTGTAGAGTTATAAAATCAGGGCCTGATCCTCAGCTGGCATAAATCAACATAGCTTCCAGACCTGAATCAGAACCTAACAATGGCCTCACTGGGTCAGACCAATGAGCCATCTGGCCTTCCTGGCTCTGACATATGGAAGTTAAGGGATGCACATATTACAAGGGCATGGACAAATTGTTTTATTGGTGCATGGGCACTCTTGTTATTTTCCCATTGCAGATGTCATATTAGCTGCTATGTAATCTGGCAAAGTACTAGTTCTTCCCCAGTGGGTCTCACACATTTTTCTCAGGTAGTAGATCAGGGTACCTGCCCCCCCATAGCCCCTTCTCTACGTGGGGTCCCTCCATTAATGTTGTGTGGGGAGGGTGCCCAATACTTTGGGTCCCAGCTTAGGGCCCCTGTGAGTAGCAGCTCTGTGCTTCTGACAGTGTCCAACACTGCAACTTTTCCTCTGGGTTATTTTCCCCTCTGTTCCTTAAGTGCTTTTTTCCCATTCCCTTTTTGCTGGGCAGGACTTCTTCTAGGCCTAGGAAGTGACTCCACTCTGCCCTGTGGGTTTTCCCCCTCCAGCGCCCTGTATCTTCCTCCATACTTCCCTATACAATACTGCACTCCTCCACATCACACAGCACTTCTCCTAGGCCTCCCCAACTTGTGCCCAGTCTGTGTGGAGCAGAGGGTTTTTATCAGGCACCTGGCCCGGCCTTGATTTGCCTCAGCTGCTCCTAATTGCCTTCTGGTACCTTCAGCTCGTTTGCAGGAAACAGAGCACAGAGCATTCTGGGACACAAAATACCTCCCTGCTGGAACTTTCCTACCGCCCTCTGCTCTTGCCACATGACAGTAAACACAGACTATGAACTTCCTGTGATTAAATCCCCTTCCTTTAGCAAACAATATATTACAGGCCAGTATTCTCTGGTACTAATGAGATAACAATCAACTAACAGACTTCTCATCCGGGAAGAAAAATACAACTTTCATGTTAGTTTTTCAAACAGAATCTGTTAAGGAGTGTGAACCGTGGCTACTTTCCATTGTTTTCAGAGTGGTTCATCACAACAAAAAGTAAGCTGGTCATGAAAAAATACCCATGAAAAAACAAGAGGATCATTTCCCTTCCTTCTCTTCTTGGATGTACCTGAAGGATGTAACTGCTTTTTTTCCCTTTATCTGATCAAACTGAGTCTTTATATTGGATATATTCCTTTCTGCCAAGATTTTTGAAAGCAAATAAGGATTTTTGCACAAGGCTGCAAACACAATAAAAGGGCCTGATTTACACTAAGTGGGTGTTCAACTATTTCTGAAAATCAGACCACTTTAAGATACCCTACTTTGGGCATCCAAGAACAGAGTCCCTCAAAACAATCATATGCTTCTGAAAATCCTGGCCCCTATTTGTACTTAGCTGACATAGTCTCCACTTCCCACAAATGACTGGGCTCCACACTACTGAAAGGATGATGACAAATTAGAAAGAGTCCAGCGGAGGGCAATGAAAATGATGAAGGGGTTGGGGCACGTGATTTATGAGGAGAGACTGAAGGAACTAGCCATATTTAATCTGCAGAAGAGAAGACTGGGGGGGGGGGGGATTTGATGGCAGCCTTCAACTGCTGGAAGGGGGGGCTCCAAAGAGGAGGGAGCTAGGCTGTTCTCAGTAGTAACAGAGGACAGAACAAGGACCAATGGTTTCAAGCTGCAGCTGGGGTGGTCAAGATTGGATATTAGGAAAATCTTTCTTACTAGAACGGTGGTGAAGCATTTGAATGGGTTACCTAGAGAGGTGGTGGAATCTCCATCTCTAGAAACATTTAAGGCCCGGTTAGACAAAACCTTTGCTGGGATGATTTAGTAGGAGTGGTCCTGCTTTTAGCAGGGGGTTGGCCTAGATGACCTCACAAAGTCCCTTTCATTCCTATGATTCTATGACTGCTTCTTTGAGCAGCTAGTCCTGGAACCCACAAGGAGAGAGATAATTCTTGATTTAATGTTAGTGGCACACAGGAAGTGAGTCAGGAAGCAAATAGAGTTGAACCACTTGGTAATACAGATCATAATATAATTAAATTAATTATCCTTGAGAGGAAAGGGGACATCAAAGCAGCCTACCACCATAGCAATTAACTTCAGAAAGGGGAACAACACAAAAATAAGGAAGCTGCTTAAAGAGGAATTAAAAGGAACAGTCGGAAAAGTGAAATGTCTGTTAGGTTCATGTAAACTTTTTTAGAAAGACCATAATAGAGGCTCAAACTAAATGTATAACCCAAATTAAAAACCATAGTAAGAGGACCAAAAACGTGCCACTATGGCTAAACGACAAGGGGAAAGAAGCAATTAGAGGCAAAAAGGCATCCTTTAAAGTATGGAAGGTAAATGTTACTGAGGAAAATAGAAAGGAGCATGAACACTGGCAAGTCAAGTGTAAAAATAAAATTAGGAAGGCCAAAAAGACTTTGAAGAGCAAGTAGCCAAAGACTCAAAAACTAACACATTTTTTTTATGTAGATCAGCAGTCGGAAGTCTGTGAAATGAGTGAAGTCACTGGACAATCAAATCACTGAAGGAGCACCAAGGGAAGACAAGGCCATTGTGGAGAAGCTAAATTAATTCTTTGTATTGGTCTTCACTGCTGAGGATGTGTGGGAGATTGCCACACTTTAGCCATTCTTTTTAGGTGACAAATTTAAGACAGTATCTCATATTGAGTTGTCAGTAGATCAAGGTGTCAGTAGAGGAGGGGTTTGGAACAAACTGACCAATTGAACAGTAATAAGTCAGCAGGACAACATGGTATCCACCCAGGAGTTTTGAAGGAACTTCAATGTGAAATTGTAGCACTATCAACTGTGGTATGTTCCAAAGGGGTAGGTGTGTTAGTCTAGTCCAGCAAAACAAACAAGGAGTGTGTTGGCACTTTTTAAGACTACAAGTTTATTTATCACACAAGCTTTTCTGGAAGAAAAATCCCACTTTGTCAGACTTTTGAAGATTGGGGAACTTACAGAATGGGAGTAAAATAAATACAGGGAAATATAAGTCATAGGATCTGGTCAGACTGTAACAGCAAATTGAAACAGTTGTTAGGATTCAAACAGTGGAGTACAACAATTAGCAGAGAGGTGCGTGGGGGACGAAAAAAACAAAATTACCTGTTGTAATAGGCAAAGAATCTATAGTCTTTATGCAAACCTGAGTTCAAGGAAACAAATTTACATATGAATTCCAATTCTGCCATTTCTCTTTGAAGCTATGATTTGTTATCCATTTGTTTGAGCACAGCTATTAACAAATCATCAATTGAGTGAGCAGGGAGATTGAAATGTTCCCCTATTGGTTATTGAATGTTGTAATTTCTTACATCAGGTTTTGTGTCCATCTATTCTTTTGCATAGACTGTCCTGTTTGTCCAATGTATAAGGTGGGGAAGGGGGAATTCCTAGCACATGATGGTATAACTCACATTGAATGAGCCCTTGATGGAGTAGCTGGCTTGATCAGGTCCTATGATGGTGTCTTTTGTGCAGATATGTGGGCAAAGTTGGCAGCGTGGTTTGTTGCAGGGACATTTCCCTACTTTAATGTTTCTGTTGTTAAGTCTGTAGTAGCTGGTGAGTATCTGTTTAAGGTTGGGTGGCTGTCTGTAAGTGAGGAGAGGTCTGTCTCCCAAGGCTTGAGAGAGTGAGGGATCCTCTTGTAGAATGGACTGTAGATCCTTGACGATGTTGTAGTAACCCTTGGGGAGGAAGGGGTTAACACTCTGGTCAGTGAGTCCCAAGACAGCCAATAGGAACAAAGCACAGCTTTTTGACTTGGAACAGCAGACTGGCCTGTTCCTGTTTGGATGTAGCAGAGCTCCTGGAAGGATCAGGAGGAGGCCAGAGGGGCCTGGGGAAGAATCCAGCAACATCCTTACCAAAGATAAGTTAAGTTTGTTACTGACCAGGCGTGGGTAGAACAGGGAATGTTTATTTAGACGTGGTCAGGGTATTTTCTTTGTTTTTGGCTTGTTTTTGGATTTCTCTGTGCTGAGCACATGTACCCCCTCCCACTCCCCTGTAACTACCTAAGTTAATTCCCAGAGAAGCAACTCTTTGTGTTTATTATCTGTTCTTTTTGATTAAAGATTGTACCTTTTAAGTAAATTCTGGTTCTGTGTCCTGGAAGGGCAAGAGGTTTGTGTGCACGTGCCTCAGACTGCACAGGCAGCTACTAACGGGGACCCTGTTCCAGTTCCAGCTCATACTGCAGCTGGAGTTCAGTCACTTTCCAGAGGGAGGAATAAAAGTGATTGCGGATACCTCACAGGAAGGAATTCCCAAGTGCGCCTTCCTGGGTTTCAAGAGGTTTTTAGCATTTGGATGGTGGCAGCAATACCACTCCAAGGCCAGGAACTGGAGGCTTTGGAGAGTTTTAAGAGCAGGCTATAAGGTCAGTGGCTTTTAAGGCCTGTTGCAGGCCCCCACCTTCTGCACTCAGAGTGCCAGAGTGGGGAACAGCCTTGACAGATGTGCTATAGAGATCTGACTTGGGTGTTGTAGCTAATGACTAGAAGAATTCTGTTTTCTTTCTTGGGCTTCTCCTGTAGTAGATGACTTCTAGATACCCATCTGGCTCTATCAATCTGTTTCTTCACTGCTCCTGGCAGATGTTGAATAAAGACTATGGGTTCTCTTCCCATTACAACAGGTAATTTTTTTTGTCCTTGTCCACCACCCACTTCCCTGCTAATTGCTGTTCCCCATTGTTTGAATCCTAACAACTGCTTTGATTTGCTGCTACAGTCTGGCCAGATCCTATGACTTACACTTCTCTGCATTTATTTTGCTCCCATTCTATAAGTTTCCCATCTTCAAAGCATCTGACAATGTGGGATTCTCCCTATGAAAGCTCATGCGGTAAATAAATTTGTTAGTGTTTAAAAGTGCCACCAGACTCTTTGTTTGTTTAACTGTAGTATGTAACTGGTCACTTAAATCAGCTTGTGAATCAGATAGAGGACATCTTTTGTGACACCATTTTTAAAAAATGACTTCATTGACAACGCTGGCCACTACAGACCAGTAAGCCCACCTTCAGTAGCAGGCAAACTGGCTGAAACTACAACAAAGAACAGTTATCACACACATAGATGACTGCGATTTGCCAGGGAAGCATCAACATAGCTTTTGTAAAGGGAAATAATTTCTCGCCAATCTATTAGAATTCTTTGATGACTGTCTACAAACATGGATAAGAGTGATGCAGTGGATATAACATACTTAGACTTTCTGAAAGCCTTTGGCAAGGTCTCCTGCCAAAGACTCTTGAGGAAAGTCAACAGTCCTTAACTAAGAGGGAGAGGGCTTCACACAGATCACTAACTGGTTAAAAGATAGAAAACAATGTGTTGTTAAAAATTGGCAGCTTCAGCATGGAGAGAGGTAAATAGTGCTGTCCCCCAATGATCTGTACTTGGAACAGTACAGTTCAACAGATTCATAAATGATCTGGAAAGGGGGGTTTGCAGATGATACTAAAAAAGGACAGTTAAGACCAAAGCAGACCATGAACTGTTACAAAGGGATTTCACAAAACTGGGGAGCTGGGAAACAAAATGGGAGTTGAAATTCAATGTTGATAAATGCAAAGTAATAAACATTAGAAAACTATGCATACTCAGTGATTGGAGTCTAAATTTTCACATTCAAGAAAGAGATCTCAGAGTCAGTATGTGTGCATAATTCTCTGAAAACATCTGGTCAATGTGCAGCAGCAGTCAAAAAAGCTAGGAGAATATTAGGAATCATTGTGAAAGGAATAAGACAGAAAATATCATAATGACACTATATAAATCCATGGCACACCCACATCTTGAATACTGCATTCAGATGTTGCCAACACATGTCAAAAAAGATATATTTAGAATTGAAGAAAGTACAGAGATGGGAAACAAAAATGATCAGGGCCTGGAACAAATCCCTTATGAGGAAAGATAAAGAAAACTGAGGCTTTTCAGTTTTGAAATGAGATGACTAAAAAGGGATATGATAGAGGTCTGTAAAATTGTGAATGGTGTGGAGGAAGCAAATAAGGATGTTATTTTTTCCTTCACAGACCACAGGAAACAGGGTTTACCCCATCAAATTAATAGGCAGCAGATTAAAACATCCAAAAGGAAGTACTTCTGCACACAGTGCATAGTTAACCTGCTGAACTCAGTGGCGGGAGATATTGTGCAGGTCAAAACTATAACAGTATTTGAAATAAATTAGATAAGTTCCTGGAGGTTAGGTCCATCAATGGCTGTTAGCCAAGATGGTCAGGTATACAAAGCTGTGCTCTGTGTGTTCTAGCCTCAGACTCTGAGATAGGATGATGAGAAGGATCAATGATCACATGTTCTGTTCCTTGCCTCTGAAGCATCTTGCTTTGGCCACTGTTGGAAGACAGGATACTGGGCTAGACAGGGCATTGAACTGAACCAGTATGGCTGTTTTTATATTCAGTTCAGCAAAGCACTTAAGCACGTGCTTTAACTTCAGTTGGTCTTTTCCAGGTTTAAAGTAAAGCATCTGTGTAGGTGTTTTGTAAGACGAGGCCTAGGGCCCTAGTGGATGAAGCATGCCTTGGGCACAAAGTGGATGCAACTAGTTCTGACTGAAGTTATCCAGTTATTCCATTTGAGGAAAAACATAGAATCATAAAAAGTAGGATTGGAAAGAGACCTCAAGATGTCACTTTGTCCATCCTTAGAGGTGAGAATAACTAGTCTTGCTGGGGAGCACAGTGCACACTGTCTATGACATACCCAGAGATTAGATAAAAACCTTAACCACTCTTGCTAGAAAGGTGCAGTGTAACATGGCTTTATTTCTTAGAATTCAGAATAAGAACACATGAGAACCCCAAATCAGAGAGTGAAAAAACAGGCTGCTCTGTAAAACAAAGAAGCATAACTCACTGCAGCATAATGTAGGCTGGCAGGCTGCCTGCTCTTTCCAGTCTCTTCCTTAGAGTGCCCTCTAGCTGCATGTAGGAACAAGAATATAGTCACTTTTAAAGGGAGAGCTTGCAAGTCCAACCCAATCCTCAGTGCATCACACTACTCCTTGTAAATGCCTTATTTAAGAAACACATTCGATAAATTAAATAAAATAACAGGCTTAGCCTCTGGGTCTATAATTGTGCAGCAGCCAGGGACACAGGGGACAGAAACTGATACCTGCTCGTTGGCCTGACAACACAGCAGTAGCCTGTACTCCCTTAGCCCAGCTGCCCTCTACCAGCATCTCCTCTTCCTCTGGCAAACACCACCTTCTGTTTTCATATCAGGGGCTATACCCAGTAACCACACTGAGCTTTTATCAAGGAACTGTTGGGCCTCTTCATTACCTCCCCTTTTACCTCTACCCAATATGTCACTGTTCCCAATGCCCCAATAGCTACATTGCCCCCACTCTCTACTTCCTCCCTCCCCTGTGATTTTGAACTAACATCACCTACACTGGGGAAAATGTGGGATGTTTACGTGGTGGGTTTTGCGCTGTTTTCTGTCTTTTGTCAAGTGCCCTGAATGGCTGTATCTACATCTGAAAGCTTAGTTCGGATTTGCTTAGTCCAGATTACGCAGTTCCAGGTTAGTTCGAACTAACCACGGGCTAGTTCGACCTACCTTGGCTTTTTAGTTCAAACTAGCCACATTTTTTAGCTCAAACTAACTTTTTAGTTCGAACTAAAAAAGTGCAGCTAGCTTGAGCGAAAAGTTAGGTTGAACTAAAAAGTGTGACTAGTTCAAACTAACCATTTAGTTTGAACTTATTTAGTTCAAACTAGCACAGCTACATCGTGCTAGTTCAAACTAAAGTTCAAACTAAATTCAAATTAAGCACTAAATTCTAACTAACCATTCAAATTAACTAGTTGGAACTAAGCTTTGCTTAGTTTGAAATAAAAAATTTTTTAGTTCGAGCTAGGCAAAGCCTAGTGTAGATAGGGGCCAAATTAGTTCAGATTAAGCCTCCCTAAGCCGGACTAATTTGCTATTGGAGACATAGCCAATAGGTTCAGGCTAGCAAATCCACTTTGGCACATAAACCATGTCTTAAAACAAATGCCACTGGCTGGAGTCATCTGAGTGGCCAACTCTGGGATCTATCTGGCTTTGTAGTTTTCTATCAGTTCCTGCACTCTGGCCATGTGTTAATTCAGTGTGCACCCAGTTTCTGCCCATTAGTGCAGGTCATTTCCTTCCCTTACCACTAAGAATAAAGGTGAACAAACACCTTTCTCAGTACAGCGACAGGGAGCCCATTTGTGTCTCTTAATTGTATTCCCAGGAAATGTTTGTTTGTGCTCCCCTTCAAAAATCATGGCCGTCATTGTTCCTCTCGCTATTGCCATGTTCAAAATCACATAGTTTAGCTTTCTGTTTACACAATAGAGGGATGATAGCTGCTCATTTCCTACCATGTCCAGTAAATAATGTGATGATGGTGACAAATGTCATGTCAGCACTCCAATTTTTCATCAGGTGAGGGATGAGTTGGGAGGGTTTAAAGGAAATGGAAAGAAAAGGGAAGGGCAAAGAGACATTAAAGGCAAGGGCGTGACAGGTTCAGGGCAGTAGAGGGGAAGATGTGGAGGGAGGCTGAGGTTAACCAACTATAGGACTGGGTGGGAGAGGATTGGAGCAAACAGCCAATCAGCACAGGGAAGAGCAAATTAGTTACCAACTTCTTTCAAAGCATGTCTCTACTGCATTCAGAAGGTGTGACTGTATGTAATGTAAGCATATCCCAGCTAGCCTTGGTTGCTTGATCTATGTGGTTTATGGTTACTCTAGGAATAGCAAAGCTAAATCAAGTAACAAGAGCAGGGTGGCTACAGGAGCATGAGCAGTGGCTAGTCAGTCAGGCAAGTACCCAGGGTTCTGGACAGGAAACCAGTCCATGCTACCATCCCTGCTGCCACTACTTGAGCTACCTTTGTTCCAGCGAGAGCTACCACAAAGCCAGTGTGGGCATGTGTACACCTCCTGATTGCAGCGTAGCCACACCATCTGTGATCATCTCAGCTCTTAATGCAAGGGACGTAACCATTTATGCGCTCTTCAGAGTAGAGCCAGCTGAGTTGCCCTGCTTCTTGAGGCAGGTGGTGTCTACCAGGAGAGTGTGCACAGTTCACAGTAATGGCACAGAGATGTTTGACAACCTGGCTCTGGCCCTGCTGTCTCCATCTCATGCAACTTTTGGTAACTTCTGTAGGTGAGTCACATCTGACTCTTTAATTTAAAACTGCACGTTTTCTCAAAAATCTATACTCTAGGCCCATCACAAATATGGGAACTTAACCCGTCTAAGTCAATGAAAGCCTTTGCACTGATATCAGAGAGATAGCACTTTTTTGATTCAGACACCTCACATCTTATTATCTTCCCTGTAGACTCTGCTATGTTTCTATCATTTTGAATGCTGCATGTTCAAAGAGGTGGGGAGCTGCCTGCTTTTAATTATTTATTTTAATTGGGGTTAAAAGTTTGAAGGAACTGAGTCATGTAAATCTCACCTACTTTTTCTTTGCTATGTCACAACTAATTCTCATAAATAAACTTTGAGATAAGAGCAGAATCCCTATATTGACCATTCAATAACTGGATTTATTGTTTCCATGAAGCAAAGCTACCATCTGCGGGTAAAGACTAAATGACTTGTATTTAAAAATGCATGTTTCTGAAAGAGATCACATTACCAATGTCAGTTTTATCAACATGTAAGTTTATGGAATTTCACCCAGTTACTCCTTACTGAGCCCAATAATTTGTATAATGTCTGAGGGTATAGTGGGAATTGGCAATCGGCTGAGTCTTGCCAACTTGCAAAAGCTCCACGTTTTTCACCTTCCTCTGTAGCATGGGGCAGACTCATCTGCTGATGGATTCTCTGTAACTTAAAGTCTTTAAATCATGATCTAAGAGCTTTAATAACTTAGTCGCAGGATTGAGGTTTATTGAGGGAGTGGGGGGGTGAGGTTCTCTGGCTTGCATTGTGCAAGAAGTCAGACTAAATGATCATATTGGGCCTGCCTGGTTTTAGAGCCTATGGCTATGTCTATACTACAAAAAGTTAGGTCAACTCTGTTAATTCAAACTAATAAGTTTGACTTTAAGTCAAACTAAATTCAACCTTATCAAGTCAAATTAACAAAGTGGACTAAGTCGACTTAAAGTTAAATCGACTTAGTCTACTTTGTTAATTCGATGTAACTGCCCTTAATTTGACATTAATAAAGTGAATTAAGGGTTAATCCAGGTCTACACCATTCTTAGTTTGACCTAAGGAGTCGAATTAAGGCTTAGGTTGACCTAACAGGTGGTTCTTATTAATTCGAATTAAGCTTTCATTAAGTCGACTTAAGGAATTTCTTAATTTGACTTAATGAAAGTTGAGTGTAGATAGGGACTAATTTAGGTCGAATTAAGCCTTCTTAATTCAACCTAAATAGCCAGTGTAGATATAGCCCATGAGTCTGAGTAAAGTCTATTTTGTGTTTGGCTGAACGATATCTTCCAGAAAGTGAAACAGTCTTGATATGAAGACATCAAGAGATACAAACTTCACTATGGTTAATCGTTCTCGCTGTTAGATAATTGCACATTATTTCTAGTTTAAGTTTGACTAATTCAGCACCCAGACAGTGGTTCTTGTTATGCCTCTCTCCATTATCTTAAAAAGCCCATTAATACCCACTATCTTCTCTCTATGAAGGTGTTTTTACGCTGTAATCAAGTTTATCGCTGTCTTCTTTTTGATAAACTAAACAAACTGAGCTCTGTAAGTGTCTAACTCTAGTGCATTTTCTCCAGCCCTTGAATAATTTTTGTGCCTTTTTTCTGCACCCTCTCCATTTTTTCAACATCCTTTTGAAAATGTGGGCACCAGATTGGATGTAGAATCACCTCGCTGCTCCTACTTACTATTTCCTTGTTTATACATCCAAGGATGACATTCGCCATAGTGGTGCAGCTAGGGTTCTTGTTGAATTTCTTGTCTTTTGCATCTCCTGAATTCTTTCCACAGTCACTGCTAAAGGAATGGCCTGCTTTCTTCACTCCTATATGCAGAACTTTGTGTTTGGCTCTATTAATATGTGTTTTGTTTGAACAGACCCCATTTACTAAGTAATCCAGCTCATGCTGTATGACTGCCCTGACCACATCATTGTTTGCTATTTTTGTCAGTCTTCTTGTCAGCTGCAAATTTTATCAGCGCTGATTTTATATTTACCTCTAGTTCACTGCTGAAAGATGTTACATAGATCAGACATAGTGATGAGTCCTGCAGAACCTGATTAGATATACTGCCACTCAGAGATGACGCCCATTGACAATGAATTTTTGAAATTTGCCAGCCAGCTTCTGGATATCTGCTTTAGTTTCATTGCATAGTGCTAATTTATTAATCACAATGTCATGCAACCCTACAGCAAAAGCTTTTCCTAAATCTAAGCATACTATAGATATTTTTTAAAAACCAAGGAATCCTGTGGCACTTGCAAAGGCTAACACTTTTGTTTATCACATGAGCTTTCATGGGAGAAATTCCACTTCATCAGATGCTTGAAAATGGAAAACTTGACATATGGGAGGGAAAAATAAATGCAGTGAAATGTAATTCATGGGATCAGGTGGGACTGTTTCAGCAAATCAACCAAGTTGTTTTGAGTCAAACACAGTGGACCAATTTGGTTGATTTGCTGAAACAGTCTGTAAGTTTTCCATTTTCAAGCATCTGACAAAGTGGCATTTCTCTCATGAAAGTTCATGTGATAAATACATTTGTTACTCTTGAAAAGTGCCCCAGGACTCCTTGTTTCTTTTGCTGAACTAGATTAACATGACCACCACCACCCTGGAATAGTCTATATTCCAGGGTTTATCCACTGAATTTATGAACTCATTATGGAATTACTAGCAATACCTTCAGAATTTGGGTCCATGCAGAGGCAGAACAAACTAGTGAATTTATATCTAGTAGAACTGTTTAGCTAGTGGACTTGTGTCACAGTCACGTTGCCCCTTTGTAGTAATTTATATTTGCACAGAAAAAGTGTAAAGTGCCACTAGTTCAGTATGCCAGTCTTTTCACTGCTTTTTTGCACAAGTGTATATGACTAGACACACAGTAGAAGGCAATAGAAAGTTAAGATTTTTTAGTGTATTTTTCACTTAGGTGCCCTTTTTTATTATTCTTATTAGCATCATTTTACTGTAGCACTTTGTGTCCCTAGTCATGGACAACCCTCTTGTGCTAGGTGCTGTACAAACACAGAGCAAAAGACAGTACCTACCGCAACGGGTTTCCAGTCTCAGTAACTATGATGAGCTCTTTAAAGTTATTGTAGTACTTTAATGCAATTGGTGTGTGAGATATTTCCCTGCTTCTGTACAACTGATCTATTTTTATCATACAACTATGTAAGTATTATTTGTCTGGTATTGTATGACCAATGTCTGTAAGATGACTGTATCTAATGGCTGGCGCAAGCCACTCTTTGAATGTTTTCTACCTGTATACATGTAGATATAAATAGCTAGCTAGATCGGTATATGAATGTTTTCATCTCTTTTTCTTTTTATATCTCAAATTCAGAGGCTAATCAATTAATATTGAGAGCTAGCTATGACTAACCCAAAAGGTCTGGGGTTTTGCACTTTCTTCTTTGTATTACATCTGATACAATTCACGGTACACAGTGGTTTGAACTGTCCAGTGATTTGAATCCTCTTCATTTCCAGGGTGCAGCCAAAAGCAGTTTCAAGGAGTTTTTCATTTTCTTTTGAAAGCCTGAGGCTAGCTCTAATTCATGCTGGCTGCCAAGAGCCACCAGAGGTGCAACAGATTGTATGTATCTCTTGGCTGTTTGAGGATAACAGTGTCTGTGCCAGACAGGGATTTCCTCCGCATGCTGGGTTAATTCCTCCAGGAGCAGATATGCTCGGGGTATAGCTGGAATCCATTAGTGGTGCAAGACAGAGCAGTCACACAGTACCAGATGAGCCAACCTTTGTGTATTGTGCAAATTAGTGCTTGTGCCCACAAGTAATTCTTGCCCATTTCTAGTGGGCCCAAATTCAGCAGCCCTCACTCCTGCCAAACAGTATTTACACAAATAATCCTGTTGGGCCTGATTCCACTGGCATGACAATCCCTTTCCACCTCTCTGGCAATGCAAAGTGGCCTGGTGTAAATATATTTTACCCTCATGCTAAAGCCTATTATGCTACCAAAGTGATGTAAACACGTTGTGGTGGCAATGAAAATCTGGCCCATTGAGCCTTGTATTGCAGAATCGATCTCTTGGTGGGTTGTTTGGGGTGTGCACAACTGCTTTGCATTTGGGGAGCACCGATTATTTTAACTGATTGCTCCTCCCACAGCTCTAGGTGCAGAGTGTTAAAGCTACAGGAGAAAAACAAACTCCTCTGCATTAAATGGCCTCTTCTCTCAGCTCTGTCAAAACTCATGGAAAAGGCTGCACTGCACAGCACAACCAGGATATTTAGTGAGCTGAAAATGCCTGCAATACCCTGCCTACACCTTCCTCCCATTCCTGAGGGCTTCAGCGAAAACCTCTCTGTTGAACCCCCGGGTTCGTGATGTAACTGCGCTGGACCAGCGACACCCACCAAGGAGACGGACACCAATTTCAAGTAGAAAAAAATTTATAGTGGTCTTATAAAGGCATACAATGAAATAGCAACAAAAATGTCTGGGGGGGGGGCGGTAAACAGCTACACAGTGAAAAAGACTATGCAAGATACAAGTGGGACAATAAACAGGTATTTAGTAAAAGGACTATACAGGGTACAAACGAAAAACCACACTCATAAATAATGCATAAGTGGGGAAAAAGCTATACTTATAAATAATGCCTAAAGGAAAAAAAAGACTACACTTATAAACAATGCATAAATGGTATTATAGAGGAAAGAAAGAAAAAAAGGGGGAAGAAACAAATCGAGAGAGGTAGAATAACTGTATCAGTTTATAATACCTGTCCTAGCACCGTAGTGGAACCCAAAGAGAGGAGGCAGACCAGCTGCAGCATCCCAGTACGTAATCGTTCAGCCGGCAATTCGAGTACACCCAAAAGTCTCGTGGGCGGGAGCTCCCTGTCTCGGTCGGGGGATCAGTCCAACCGGTTCGTGACGTGCCCTTTAGCGTTCGAGGGTGGGAGAACACTCGAGCCAACCAAGGCAGGCGCTTAAATAGTGTACTGCACAGCCAGAGTATAAAATAGCCAATTGGAAGTGAGGTGCAGGTCAGGACCAATGATAAAACTGGGACCCTGGACAATGATCCCTCCTTCATAGTGACGGGGGTGCAGAGAAACTGTTCAGGGGGATAGAAACTCACCCCCCCCCTTGATGACACAAGGCTAGGGAGGTAGAAACGCACAAAGGAAACTGAGGCTCATCAGGGGAGATCGATCCTTAACACTCTTTCCCTTGAGCTGGATACCCCGGAGATGAGACCCATCAGGGGATCTATACATAACATTCCTCCCTGTGAGCTCCATAGTCAAGAGGGCTATGTTGGGGGGAGGCGGGGGGGCATTATGTCTGCAACCTCCGTTGACACTCTTCACTGATCACTTCACAGCATTGTGCAGGGAGAGAGGATGCTTTTCAGGTAACCGGGTCCTAAGCCACACCAGGTTCTACAAGGTGAGGTCAAAGACCTCAAAGTTGTCAGGCAGCGCAGAGCATGGAGAACAGGTGTGGCGTGCTCTCTGGGTGGAACTCAGCAAAACAACTGCACAGGCTTCAGATGTCACCTCAGTCTGCATTGTGGTGTGTTCCAGTAATCCAGGAGACAAAGGCTGGGTGTCTATAGCATAGACCAAAAGAAATAGAAGAACTCAGGGCTGCCTGGCCACCTAAGTTCAGCTGACCCTCCAAGGGCATGTCTACATAGCAACTAGACACCAGTGGTTGGTCCATACCAGCCAGCTCAGGCTGCAGGCTTTCTTCGCCATGTAGACGGACCCAGACAAGATTCCCCACATTGTGAATCTGTGACACAAAGTGTGGTCACACCTTCTCAGTCACAGGCATCTTTCCCAATTCTTTTGGTTGATTCCCCGCTTCCCCAACTACTGCTCTCCCCTACCTAAAGTCAGCTCACCCTCAGTCTCCGCCATCAGGGAGGGTTGGTCTGGCCTAGGGACTTCTTAAAGGATCTGAAGGCCTCCTCAAACGTCATCACTTTTTGCTGCCAGGGCACGGTGCATGGGAGCAACAAAACCCTCGCCTAATCCCTCCTCTGATGGCAAGCACTTGTTTGCTAGTCATGTTGTTCAATGCAGTTCTGGATGGGGCTCAGATTTGATGGTGATGAGGACAGTACAAGAACCAAAATAGAATAGAAGCTGAGGGGATGCTTGTTCAACTTGGTGAACTTTAATAGAAAGTTCTGTGTAATCTGCTTTGTGAGCTCATGAGACTAGATTTCTGGCACCAGTGTCACAAACCTCCTTGTGGGTGGAGAATGAAGCTGTTCTGAGTTAAATTTTTTCCTGCGTATGCTTGAGTCATAGGAACCAGGTTTGGAAGCTCCACAACAGGATACCGTAGTGATTTTCTTTTACAGAATGTAGAGTGTTGTTACTACAGGATGACACTGCTACATATGTTTTCTGCTTAAGCCCTTTCTGGCATTAATTACTAAATATTCTCATTCCCTTCCTTTTTTGTATCCTGTGGTTTTTCTTTTAAATAATGGTTTCAGCTTGGAATTTTGCATGGGTGTTATTTTTCAGTGTATTTAAAAATCAGCTTGTGAGAATGTCTTTATCATGATTTCTCAAGTCTCGGAGTAGTAAGAAATAAAAAGCTCTTGGGATGCTTTTCACTGATGACATTAAAACCCATAAATACTTGCAAAATTGCATCAGGACCTTTACAGCCCAAGGTTGCCAAGTGACTGTTCAACTTCCCCTTTGTTTTTTTTTAAACACAGCTGCTCCCCACTGCTAGCCCTGATGGATGGATTCTCCCTCCTAAGAATTGTTAAACTGAGATTGGATGATTTTCTGAAAGATCCAATCTAGGGATTATTTGGGGGGCCAATTCTGTGTCCTATGCTATATGGAAGGTCAAGGTAGACAATGATCAGAATGGTCCTTTGTGGCCGGGGAATCTATGAATGAATTCCTCCATACTCTGCTTTGCTACTTCCCAAACTCTCAAGCAGAGGTGTCGCTGGGGCGGGGAAGGAGCCGGGGCACAGGGCCAGGCCCCGCCCCCAGCCAGCAGGCCCTGCCCCCCTGGCCAGGGATAGGGCCAGGCAGGGCTGGGCCAGAAGCGGCCGCAGGAGGCTGGGCCCACGCCCACGCCACTGCGGCCGCAGGTGGCCAGGCCCCCCCCGATCCCCGGTCGGGGACGGGGCCACCGCAGCCATGGGTGGCCAGCCAAGCCCCGGATCCCCAGCCAGGGATCTGGGGCCTGGCCGCCCGCAGTCACAGCAGCCCCGGCCAGGGATCCAGGGGCCTGGCCACACGTGGCCACGGCAGCACGGGGCCCAGCCTCCTGCGGCCGCTTCTGGCCCAGCTGGGCCGCAGCCTAGCCACCTGCAGCGTCATGGCCCCGCCTGGCCCTGGCCCTGGCCAGGGGGCAGGGCCGTCCGGGCAGCCAGCCAGGCCCTGGATCCCCAGCTGGGGATGGCACTGCCGTGGCCGTGGGCGGCCGCCCGGGCCCAGGATCCCCAGCCAGATTGGGCCAGAGATCCGGGGCAGTGGCGCTGGGGCGCAGAGCACATGCCCCAGGGTGCCCAGCGCCGGCAACACTCCTGCTCTCAAGCCCAATGGATGGGTTGAGAACCATCAGCTGCAAGAGGCAGGTCACACAAGAGATGCTGGCTGATCTTCTAGAAAGATAAATGAACTATGTGCCATTTTTGTAATCGATCCCATTTCCCTCTGCTCTTTCCTGGTCAGCAGCTCTGGCCTTAACATGGTGCACTTGGACTCTGAGAGCCCCATGGGCAAATTGCTTGAATGTTAAATAAATCTGGACTCTTTGAATGATGGCTCTTTGAATCCTGTAAGCCCTGCTGAGTCACTGCAATGAAATAAGAGTTGTGGGTTACTCACCAGTAACCATCCTTCTTCGAGATGGGCTGCTCTGATCCATTCAGTAATAGGTCTCTGTGCCAGAGCACCAGATTGGTCAGAAAAAAATTGTCCTAGCCTGTCAGAAGAGGGGAGGTGGCCACTGGCCCTCACGCAACCCGTGGCTATATATACAGCTGCCTCCCTGCCCCCTCCTCAGTTCCTTAGAGTTGCCAACTCCAGAAGCGGGGATGGAGGGGAGGGACCTGAATGGATCCGAGCAGCCCATTTCAAAGAAGGACAGTTACTGGTGAGTAACCCACTGTTCTTCTTTGAGCGCTGCTCAGATGCATTCAGTAATAGGTGACTACTAGCCATGCTGATGGATGGCGGGTGGAGTTGGTTCTTCTGCCTTCAGCACAGCAACAAGCCCCATAAGGTAGAGGCCCAGCAACAAGATGCTCACCGGAGTAAAAGGCGAGCAGGCCTTGACAGGCCCAGAAGAATCAAGAGCTGAGGGCTAACCCAGGACAGGGGCAGAACCGAACCCAACGAGGCATAACGCATAAGCAGGTCAGAACAAGGTAACCATAACTGGAGTAAAGAACACAACCTAAACATAATGGGTTGCGTTAGATGTTCTGCATAGGTGGAAATGTGGAGTAGGACCGGCAAACTATAGTGTCTGGTCATAGATCTTGCCACATGGACTTGACGGAGAATGCTGAATGCTAACAAGGGAGTCTGGCCATATTGGCCGTGTCTCACACGAGGACGAAGAAAGGGTAGTGACTGATCACACAAAGGCTTAGCTGGAGCCAAGGGGTTATAGACCGATCTGGCGACTACTGGGTACGCAGGAAATAGTAAGGGGGTGACCATAGCCCTTATCTAAGTTGCAACCAAGCTTAGCCAGCTTGTTAAAACAAGTGAGAATGAGGATACAAGGTTGTAAGATGGGCTCGAGAACGACTGAGAAGACCACGAGGCACTAAACAGCAGCATACGGAGTTGAGCCAAGCAGGACGGAGGCCTACGGTATGCTAGCCATAAACCTGGTAATACGGAAGTGCATGTTTTCAGCCGAACAGGCACCAGGACCAGGTTTTCACAGGACATAGGATCCGGTGAGGTCACCAACAGCAAAGTGGCCTGAGGCAGTGCTGATGAGTTGGTGCTACTAGGGCCCGCGGAAGCAGAAGAATGCACAGGAAAAAACCCCGCTGGGCCTAAGTTTGCAGGGTTTGCATCGCGGAAGCTCTCGCTAGAGCGTGAGGGAGGAAGAAAAGGGGTGGTAAAGAAAACCTGCTACCATTTGGTCACCCCATCGATGACCAAAAGATTTGAAGGAGTGTCGTGTAAGGTCATGGTCTCAGTGCCTACAGTACTTGCCGGAGGGCTAACGCTACCACTCTGCCATGCCAGGGCTGGCAAGGAGAAACTCTTCATTACATGGATATTTGAAGAACCCTGATGCCAAGGGAGGTTCCTTCCTAAGCTAGGAAGTGAAACCGTTACAGGGTGGCAGCTGCTGCATCTCAAGGACACTCTGGAATCAGAGAGCCTAATGAAGTTTTCTCCCTGGCGGGAAACCAGAGGGCGAATAAAAGGGGAGTACAATCTCAAATTGTTGGATGTTGTAGGGAAATAGGCTCTCTGTCTATCATGCCAGTGGGCGGGCAGTGGGTGTGAGCAGGTCCTCGAAAAACGAAAAAGGAGCTGCAGTATTACCAGACGCCACCAACACATATGGGAATAACCCGTGGTAGCACTAAAGGTCTACGATCGACGTAGTGAGACGGTCCCAAGAAAAAACAGGGTGGTGGAGCGGGCTCGTGTCCTGTCAGGGGACAGGACTGAAGAGCAAGAGAGGTAGTTACAAGTGCCCTGGGAAGAAAGGGACCCCTCTGTCTGACATGGACAGCTGCCCAGAAAGGCAGCAGGTAACGAGGGAGGGGGAGGATGGGTGGGAGAACACTCGAAGGGGTGGACCCTTCGCAGTTTCCCAATGTAGGGTTGTAACTAGGTGTTCTCTCTTGGGTTCCCTGCTGGGGTCTGAAGGGGGTGCACCCAGCCCGTGCTTTTGGGCAAGGGTGGAAGAAAATTGGCTACCTCAATGGGAGGCAGATAGAGGGCAAGGATTCCTAAGGTGGGGCCCTGGTTCTCACTAAATCACCAGAAGGTGAGGGTGTGGAACCGTAGTTCCCATAAGGGAAGGAAAGGAGGAGTGGGCCGTTCACCTTGGCCCCCTACAGAAGTAAGGATCCACTCTGACTACGCAGATGTGTCCCCTTCAGTGAGCAGGAGATATCTCTGTTGAACTGGGGTTGAGGTCGCAGCGGCTGGTGCCCACCAAACCAATGGTACGACCAGGGGTATCCCCTCGCTTTCCCCTGACCTGGACATGAGGGGGCCTACCTGGGGAAGGCATCATGGCCACAGGCACAGTTCTGTTGCGGGTGGGTTTTGAATGTGTGCATCTTGGAGCCCCCGCTGTGGCTGGGGCTACAACGAGACGCGCCTCCATTCCTCGGCGAGGTGTTGGGGTGGGGAGCGCGGTAGGGGAAAATATCCGGGAAGGGTGGGTTGCGAGGAGGTGAAGGAGGGGTGGTTTTTTCATCTTCGGGTGAGTCACTGCTTAAGGGGTGAGGGGAGGGTAAACCACGGTACTGGGGTACCATCGGCGTAGGTGGGCATCGTTGTATTGTCAGGCCTCGGTGTCCCGATCCAAGGTCTGCTCTCGCAGTAGTGGAGAAGGGGAAGAAACAACGAAGGGTTGGGAGTGATTCCCACTGAACCTCCCTTTCACTGGGGGGGAGTTGTGGCCGTCTGCAGTGTTGACACCCTAATGCCCCTGAACCCGAGGGTCAAAATGGGGTGGCGGTGAGCAGACGGGCCCCTCCCTGTGAGACAGAGGGCAAAGACCCAATCCCCACCATGGATAAAGTGGGAAGGAAAGAAGACTACCCTGCTGAGAAGATGGGGAACTAAGTCGGGGGGGGGGGTCTGGGAGGGAGGAGGCCAAAGTATTGAGCCTCTCCCCGAGGATCCCGGGCTGTGCCCACCACGGAGAGGATTTCAGAGGGAAACAAGACATTCCCCTCAAAGGGCAGGTCGAGAACTGCCTGCTGTGCATTAGGAGGCACTCTAGCCTCCCTAAACCATGCCACCCTGCGGATGGTAACCACTGAGGCCATGGTGCGAGCAGCGGTGTCCACTGCATCGCGTGCTGAAAGGAGGAGGTCTTGTGAGATTATGCTGCCTTCCTCCAGGAAGGCATCATAATCCTCCCTCGCCTCAGGTGGAAGCAAACTTCTAAATTTTTTGAGTGACTCCCAGACATCCAGCAAGTATCTGCTGGTTATAGCCTGGCTGTTTGCCACTCGTAATTGGAAGGCTGATGAGGAATAAACCTTACGGCCTAGCAGATCCAGCTCTCTGGTTTCCCTGGAGGGTGGGAGGGGGTCCCTGGGGGGTTCCCCGGCCCCCATTGCCATCTGGACCATGTCCTTTGGGGGAACTGGGTGGCCAATGAGGGAGGGGTAGCCCGACTCAGATACCTAATACTTCACACTCACCATATCCGAAACTGGGGGAACGGAACTTGGGCTCTGCCATCGGGAGCGTGCGAGGTCCCATACACTTGGATGGTGTGG
This sequence comes from Podocnemis expansa, assembly GCA_007922195.1. Lineage (NCBI taxonomy): Eukaryota > Metazoa > Chordata > Testudines > Podocnemididae > Podocnemis > Podocnemis expansa. Next base: position 5,551,419 of record ML682022.1, on the reverse strand, counting down.
GACTGCTAAGGGCGCCGTCAAGGCAAAGGCTGGCCCGAAGAGGGTATCGGGGGGCAGACTCAAGGGTTCCACCTCCATGCCTAAGTGGGCCGTAGCCCATCGCAACAAATCAAAATGCGCCAAAAGGTTCCCCATGTAAGACCCCGGTGCAGGGGACAGCGCAGCACCGGGAGCCTGCCATGGAGGAGAGGGAGTTCCCTGGGGGGACCATTCTTGTGGCCAAAAATGGAAACGTGATGGGGCCAAGATGCGGCCCCAAGGCTGTTTGGAGCCCCTGGAAGGTTCCTCCTCCAGGCTGGAGGCAGGGAAGGGGGACTGAGAGTCTCAGCCCGGTACCGGTGGTGGAGTGGTGTCAGCCCCCGCTGGAGTGGAAGACGGGGGGCTGTGTGGTGAGGGTGAGCATCCCAAGTGGACCTAGGCCTTCAGAAATGAAGGCTGGTTTGCCCCTTCTGGTTGGAAGTGGGGCAGGGGGTGTCAGGAGAAGTAGCAGGGCTCATGCTGCCTCCACCACTTCCAGGGTGGATGGGACAAGAAGCAACTCTACTTGAGTCGAGGGCAAGTCCTCGCTGGGGGAGGGAGAACTGCCTGAGTGGGAGGACTCCCACTCCTGCGGCACCGGGCTCTGCGGTGCCGAGGGTGGAATTGGCCAGTGCGGGGGTGAGCTCAGCACCAGCAAGGCCAGACTACACCGTGCCATCAGCACTGGAGATGATCCGGCGCAGTGTCGAGACGAGCCCGGCACCATCGGTGCCGGGCTACCTGAGGGCGACCTCAAGCGACACTGAGGTGCCAAGGCACCAGGTAGGCGCTGCAGTGCTGGAGTCGGCACCGAGGTGGTGCAGCGACAGCAGTTACCAGTGGTATGGTGCCGCATAGGCTCCAGCACCAAGCTGGGTCTTGGTGCCAGGCATGAACCTGAAGCCTCAGGTGAAGGGTGCCAAGCCTTCTCTGAGGCTAGGGTGTGGCATCGCAGTTCCCTCTCCTTGATCATTCTGGGTTTGAAGGAGAGACAAATGGAACAAGCCAAGACCATGTGGTCTTTGCCCAGGCACCTTCCCGTGGGGGTCGTTCCGGGGGAAGGCCTTGCCGCACTCAGCACAGGGTTTAAACCCTGGCATCATCGATGCGATGTTCCGGTCCGGTGTTGGGGACTCTCTTGGTGGAGTTAAATGCATGAAGAGATGCTCCCAGCTGGACAGTGAGTTAAAGACAAACGGACAGGCTGCTTGCGGTTTGCAAGGAGTGGACGTTCCAAGTCCGAGGTGCAAGGCAGAAGAAATGAAACTGAGGAGGGGGTGGGGAGGCGGCCGTAGATATAGCCACGGGTGGTGCGAGGAGCGGTGGCCGCCTCCCCTCTTCTGACAAGCTAGGACAAGTTTTTTTCCGACCAATCCAGCACTCCAGCACGGAGACACCTCTTACCGAATGCATCTGAGCAGTGCTCGAAGAAGAACTCTTGGTTCTGGTTAGAAATGAATACAGACCTGACCTGTGAAGGGTCTGTCACATGATGCGCAATGGGCTATAATCTTTGTAACTTTCCTATTCACTTTTGCAATGTAATTGTATGGTTGGGTGCAAAGTTCCCTTTGCAATGCCCTGCCACATTATTGTGGTGAGTGTTACCTATAGCATCATGTATGTGCACAGATGTGAAGAATGTTTTACATGGCTCAAGGGGGAGGGGGATAATCAGAGATGTTTTCCAGAAGCATGGAGACAGTCAGAGCTGTTTCCCAATCAGCGATGTAAGCACCTACTCAGAGAAGATAATGAAGACAATGAGGCTATCTAAATGCCTGTAGGCTCTCAGCCTAGGAAGAGGGGGAAAAGCGGAAAACAAACACAGAAGGTTTGAAATTGAACAGGGAGAAGCTTTTGACTGGGTAGGGGCATCGCTGTCGCTAGGCACAGAGGGCACAAGGCCCTAGATACCAGTGCCCCAACCTCCGCTGGGGCTGTTAGGCCAGACCGCTGCTCGTCCCCAGTCAGGATCATGCCGGATCCAGCTGCTGCCACCACGGCTGCCTGGCCGCCTGGCCCCAGCAGCAACTGGATCCAAGGCTGGTGATGGGGGGCTGGGCCACCATGGCAGTGGCAGCCAGAGCTGGCCTTGACCCCAGCTTGAGCTGCAGGGGCTGGATTCGGTCATGAGGTTGAATTGGGCTCAGGGGTGGGACAGGCAGTAGGTGGGGCTAGCCCTGCTGGGCCCACAAGATTTTTGGGGCCAGTGATGCCCCTGTGGCTGCAAGTCAGAAAAACGCCACCCTGAACCAACTCCAAGAGACCGAGCCTATCCATATGGCCAGGATGGCTGTACTCCACCAAACAGCCAGTCTCCTGGGTCAGAACAATGAGAATAAGGAAAAGTGTGGTCCTAGATAGCGTCATTAGATCAGCATGTGTTTAAAACTTTATTTGACTGTGGCAACTCCTGACTGCTTTATTAAATGATTGTGAATTGCTTTGCTAGATACTCACTTAAAATTATATCCTAATCAATAAGCTAGTGTTTGGTTTATCTAAAGCTGTGTAGACTTTAGGAGGGTGTAAATCTGAGAGGCTGGGCCAAATCCCTTTCAGTGACAAATGGATGGAATTGAGTCTGTGGTGATTGGGGGTGGGTCCCAATCTCTGTAGGATGGGAGCTCCTGGTGGAGCATCTGGGGGCTGCGTGTCCTCACTTGGAAACCATCCCATAGGTGGCCAGGGGGTGTACACACACTGCCTGAGACCGATTACACATAGGAGGCTACTATGGAATGACTCAGGAGTGAGTAGTCACCTGACAAAGCAGGGTCAGTTGGGGTTCAGGAGTGGAGACTGGGGGGTCACAGAGACACATTGGACCAGATTCTGGGAGCAGCCTGTCAGAGGTTCACATCCTCCTGTTGATAGGGCCATATGAACGAGTGTGCACATGGGAGATTGGCGGGTATGGGAACCAGGCATCTAAGTTAGATCGCTAAAAGCCCTTGTCAGCTACTGACAGAAAGGCTAGCCCTGGTTTTAGTCCCCAGTTACAAGGCATTAACCCCAGTACAGTAATGGATGTCCCTGCCAGCAGCAAATGAAATAGGGAGCAGGCTACATTAGTTACTGCACATGGCGCAAGATAGCCAGCTACTTACCTTGTGGCCAAACGGCATATGTCTGCAGCGGATGCAGTCAACTTAGGGCCGGCAGGGTCTACCCATGGTGTCTTGAGGTAAGAGTTGCTGAATTGGCTATTCAGAGGAAGAAAATGGCATATAGGTCCATCACCATTCTAGAGCTGAGTGCTCTAGCCCACCAACTGACTGCCCTAATCCACCAGCCAGTTACATGATGGAAGGATACCTAGGATGAATGGAGGGTCCTACCTGACCTCTTTGGATGGGACCCACTGTTCTGTCCAGGATATGCACATGGAGGCCTTCAACAGCAAATAAATACTCTTGCTGGAAGGCTACAGCATCACTTGGCTTTATTTCTTGGAATTCAGAAGGATAAGACACAAGAACTCCATAGAGAGGGAGATAAAACAGGCTGCTTTCTAAGGTAAAGAGGCACAACTCACTCCGTCTCCCTCCAGGTTACTGACTCTGATTGCACGTTTCCTGAAAATGGGACCAGGAAGCCACTGAGAATTTAAAGAGATAGAACACCATTTTAACACAATTTGCAAAACACACCACACACATTCTGACTGGGATAAAGGCAATTGACAGTTAATTTCTTGTGCAGTAAAGCGGGCACTCAAGGGGATGGGTTGCAGCTAGGAGACGAAAGAAGGCTGGGGACAGGATTGTTAGCAACTTTGATAGCTGATTTTGTGGTGAGCGCAAGAAAACACCAAAACTATTTTTATGCCATTACATAACTCAATGGCACTGACCCCATCAGCAAACCTTCATTCAGTTTTGGGCATCCTATCTCAAAAAAGAGTCTAACACAAACAAAGGGGCCTTTAGAGACAGAAAAATGGAATCATCAGTGGCCTGGTGAAATACCTATGGAAAGAGGTTGAAAAGGCAAGGACTGGTTTACTTTCAAGACGAGAAGAGGTGATAATGCTACATAAAAGAGTGGTGTAGCAAATGCAGGCCAGGAATTTTGGCTCACCTTGTCTTACAATGTAGGATTATCCAGCAGCACTGGAGAGGTGGCAAATTCAAAACGGATACAAGCAAAACTTTTTTTGCACAAAGCACCATTAGCTTGTGGAACTCATTGCCATATGGCATTGTTAAAGCTGAGAGCTTTGAAGGATTATTAAAAGGATTGGCCATTTATATGGTAATAAGAATATTCAGGAGTTACAATGGTAAGAATTACTTATAGCCAAGGGGCTTGGAGGCGATCTAAACTGTCTTGTTCAGGAAGATACACAGGCAATTAACTCATAGGAAGAAATGCCCCACATGGGCAAGTGATTGTGTAACTACCACCACAAGCATTCTTGCACCTTTGATTTGTGTTTGTTTTTAGGAAGTGACTGGTACTGGTCCCTGTTAGAGATGAGATGCTGAATAGGGAAGATCCTGATATGAAAGGGCATTCCTATGAAGCGTGTTCTCATGACAAAAGGCCAACAAGACTCGTGCCACTCTCCAGCCATGCTGTCATTTGTTTTTGGACAGCCCAACCCCCTCTCCTTGCTTTGGCACGGGGCTGTCTTGAAGACTCCAGCAAAACAGGTGGTGCCTCAGGCAGCATCCACCAGATCAGCCACATTCTAAATACAGATGTCTGCCTCATGTTAAAAGAGAATGGTTCTCATGGAACTCAAAGTCTGTGCTGTGTGGGGCTCTGAGGAATGGAGAGGCTGGGGAAATCTTTTGGTGGTCAGTTGCTTCATAGTGGGAAGGGCACAGTCACATTGGCAAAGCAGATGGCACATAGCCATGTGTTTCTGAGGCTAGGGAGAACCCCAAAATATTCATTGGTTTTGCTTCTGTGTCTGATTTGCCCTGGTCCTCTGGGGGACTCACCCTGAGCTCACTGGAAAAAAAAACAAAACAGTGCTTTACCTCTGGAATGTCCCTGCCCAAAGAGGATAACCTGTAACCTTTGTCCAAAGTCCTCTTTGTCTAGAAATGAGTATTGGTCACCGCCTCCATTCTCACTGCACACTCAGTTCTAGATGAAGGGACCAAGGTGACCTGTTCTTCCTGGAACGTAAAATGACTCTGCTCCTCGTATAGTAACACTGAAACCTGAGGGGGATCATTAGTGGACAAGAGAAAGACAAAAATTTCCACAAGACACCTGTTTCTGTCAACTGACCACAGCATGAACATGTATGTGATTTCAGTACCATTTTGCTGTTTTTTCTCATATTTGGACATCAGTGCTACAAAAGTGCAGACTTAAATGTTTTCCCAAATCAAGCCTGAAATTGGCAAATTTTGCACTGGCTTGTGTGTTTGTGAATCAGCTCTGTGACCAGGTTGCAACACTCTCTGGTTTATTTCCTGCGCAAAACTATTTGCCACTGATTCCACAAATTTTGTTCAAAGTGAGCTGCAAGTGTGACATTCAGACAGCATGCTGCAAACTGGTATAGCTGTGGCAGAAGCTGAGCCGTTCCCTGGCAGGTAGATTTATGTAACTAGAGAACGAATTGGTGTCAATAGACAGTTTGATCATAATAGGCATGTGCCACATTCTTTACTAGGTTGGTCCCCATTTATGTGTGATTAATCCATTATACCAGCGCAGTTTAAAAGTACAATTTACTTCATGGCAAATGTACAAGAATTTCAGCTACACCTTCACTAAGCCAGGCTTTGTTTCCTGGAACCTGACCAATTAAGGTGAAGTCTAGTTTATGCATTGAACCACAATGGGTTCTACTCAGGTGGATCAGTTTACAGGATCCCATTGTTCCATTATTGCCCCATTCTGATAAACTGAGAGATGTTCTGTGTCCTTGTCTCTGCAAATCACATTGTACAATTGATCCATCGCTAAATGACTGTAAACCTTCCCTTGCTGTGTTCAGGTATTGTTTCTACATAAATATAACCAGGGGTGTCACTCACCTCCAAAAACTCTCAAGGCTTGAGCCTGGTCCCCCACTGCTCCACCTCAACCCCTGCAGTGCCGACCCTAACTCCTAGTCCCAAACCAGCACCTGAGCCTGATCCAGCCCAGTTTCCCAGTTGGATCCAAAGCCAGATCCAGCTCCTGCATAGGGCTGGATCTGGTGGCCCCAAATTCCCAACTGAGGCTGGGGCCAAATTAGGCTGCTGCCACCATACCCTGGCCCTGGATCAGGGCCAGAACTTGGGCACTGATGCTGAGACTGGAGGTTCATGCCCCCATGCCCAGTGACAGCAACTGAATGTAACTTCTTTCCTCACTATAATCCATAATGTTAAAATCAGGGATTGCCAACCTCAGATGTTTGAATGTCATGAATCAGATTTCACAAAACCATCTGAGACTGGTTACCAAATTGTGAAGTCTTGCTGAACAGATTCTATCATGTCTCGTGATCTGGTTTGTCCTTTCTGAACTCCCCACCCCACCACCCAATGTGCAGCAATGTTAGTGCTGCCATCTTTCACACCTGGGCAATGAGGAACTGGATTTACTGCAAGAACTCTCCAGCAGGGGCCGTCTTAGTTATGGGGCACTGTGGGCAATTGCCCAGGGCGCCCTGGGGGTCCCCAATGGAACCCAGCTCGCAGGGTGGATTCTGGCATCTGGGCACAAGCTGGATTGGGGCTGCCTGTTTTAAATCTCCTGCCCGGCACACACTCATGCAAGCCAGGGCAAGAGCAGCCAGGCCAGGGAGTGATGGTGACCACCCTTGCACCTCCTACCAGGTGAGGCATGGGGCTGGGAGGAGATAAGGAGGATGGGGAGGCATGTGAGGCAGGGGAGGTTGGGGCTGCTGAAGTGAACTGGGAGGGTGGGGGGAGGGGGGCTGGGAAGCTCAGAGGAGACAGCAGTGAAGTTCAGTGAGGTGACAGCCAAGCAGCGGAGGGCTGACAAGGCCTTGAGGGAGGTAGCAAGGGCCCTGGTGAGGCCTTGGGGGCCCTGGGATGGTGGCAGTGTAGCTGGGGGGGGGGCATGGGGGACCCCATCCTTGACTTTTGCCCAGGGCCCCAGAATCACCAAGACAACCCCCGCTCTCCAGAAAAGCCAACTGAGATGGAAGCTTCAGCTTCTCACCTAACCCAAACGTCAATTAATGAATTCTGTGCTTGCCAGGCTGTACATTTGCCTGTCCCCCTGGCAACTAGATGCAGAAGCAATGCCGTGTCATTTCTGTGCCCCTTATCCCCACATTAACTTTTTGTGTCTCTCCAACCATCCCATCTGAGTCCACAGACCCACATCAATTCTGCACCCCAGCCCCACCTCTGTAACTCCTGCAACTGCCGGTCTTTTCACCTCCCTCCTCTCTTGTGAAAATGGTACTGCTCCCCCTCCCCTCACCAAAAGCTTATGTTGGGTTCTTATGAGGAGCTGGGGAGAGCTCAGCTCGTGTCCTGTCAGAGCCCCATGGGCAGCTCTTCCCCATCATGTGGGAAAGGCAATCCTTCAGAGCTGCCGGGTAGGGCTGAAAATAGCGCAAATGCCGGAGCTCCTGGTGAGGCTATCTCCAGCAGGCGCCAAAATCTCATCCAGAGAACTGGCAATGCCCAAAATCAGCCTTTATTGAGCGATATTTTGGTGAGTGTGCACCCTGCTTCAACTAAAGTGACCTAAATGATCACAGAACAAAGAACAGAAGAGTATCACAAACAGATATCTGATTTGCTTTTGGATTCAAACCAATATAAAGACCAGGTTGTTTCCATGATTCACAAAGTTCTAATCTTGTGGGTGTCTCACTGCCTGGGTAAACTCCCACTCTCTGGCAGAGTCCTGCCCCTGATCACCACAGCTCACTCCTGTAACAGTGGGCTCAGATGAAATTAACTAACTCCCCATAACTGGCCATACTCTGCTGGTCTCCAAAACCCAGCACTAAGAAAAACAAGTGTAGTCCTTCCTCTACCCTGAGTGAGAAACACTAACTCCTTCCCCATTATACTCAAAACTATTCAGTTAACCTACACCACTATATATTTCTTCTTCTTCCCCTTTACCCAGATAGTCAAGGGTTCTCAGATCAGCCTTCCCCAGGCTTGCTGGTCCAACTCTTGCTGCAGATCCATTCTGACTCCCTTATACAGTCTATAGCAAAAGACTCTGCCAAGCCTGAACATTGCACCCCTTAGCCCCCCTAAAATTCAGAACTACTGCTGCCTTTTAAGTGCAATCTGAAAAAGAGAAAAGATCTAGTATATGACCTCATGCCATGATCTAGATCTTCAGATGCCAAAGCCTAACCAGACCCTGGATCTGGCTACCCATTCCCCCTTCATGGTTGGTATCCCCCTACCCCATCCACTTGTCTTATGATGTGAAATTAAGTTCAGATATCCTTAAGAATACATCTTAATAGTAATTTGTGGTTGTCTGAAGTACAACCATCTCTATTGACACATGGTATAAATCCTTTAGCCCATAACTAAAACTAGGTCCATTTATTACTGCCTGAGAAAAAAACAGCATTGATTACCCTATGCTGACTGTTAAATGGAGCTCTCTCCACTATGGAACGGGCTCTGATCAATAGCCATAAGAGGATAGCAAATCTTGCTACCTTCTGCTTTGAATCAGATTCAGAACAATGACCAAAAGATGATGTAATAACCCTTGGGGAGGAAGGGGTTAACACTCTGGTCAGTGAGTCCCAGGACAGCCAATAGGAACGAAGCACAGCTTTTTGAATGGTAACAGCAGCCTGGCCTGGGCCTGTTTGGATGCAGCAGAGCTCCTGGAAGGATCAGGAGGAGGCCAGAGGGGCCTGAGGAAGAATCCAGCAACATCCTTACCAGAGATAAGTTAAGTTTGGTACTGACCGGGCGTGGGTAGAACAGGGAATGTTTATTTAGACGCGGTCAGGGCATTTTCTTTGTTTTTGGCTTGTTTTTTGGATTTCTCTGTGCTAACCACATGTAACCCAAACCCCCACCCCACTACCCTGTAACTACCTAAGTTAATTCCCAGAGAAGCAACTCTCTGTGTTTATCATCTGTTCTTTTTGATTAAAGAGTTTACCTTTTAAGCAAGTTCTGGTTCTGTGTCCTGAGAGGCAAGAGGTTTGTGTGCCCGTGCCTTAGACTGCACAGGCAGCTACTAGCGGGAACCCTGTTCCAGTTCCAGCTCATATTGCAGCTGGAGTTCAGTCACTTTCCTGAAGGAGGAATAAAGAGGATTGCAAGTACCTCACAGGGAGGAATTCCCAAGTGCGCCTTCCTGGGTCACAAGAGGTTTTTTTTTTTGCATTTGGGTGGTGGCAGCGATATCACTCCAAGGCCAGGAATTGGAGGCCTTGGAGACTTTTAAGAGCAGGCTTTAAGGCCAGTGGCTTTTCTGGCCTGTTGCAGGCCCCCACCTTCTGCACTCAGAGTGCCAGAGTGGGGAAAAAGCCTTGACAGATGAAACTCCAAAACCCCAGTACCATTGTGGCAAGCCAGTCTCCTTACTAATCGCATATCCGGTGATCATTGCGTATGTACTTCCCTGACCAAAAGAAAAAGATAAACATCAGTTTAAATTCTCAGAACTGCAACAGTCCCTCAAGAAAAATGATTGAGAGCTATGGCAATCTGAACCTGACCTATGGAGACTAAAATAAGAAACCCATCCCCCTTCACAGAGGCAGACCACAACTGAGGATTAACAATATCTCCCTGTTGCTTTGACTCAGTAAATGAGTGAGAATAAATCGAGTCCTTTCTTCATGGGTTTGGTGGTTGTTTTTATTTAACTCTTAATGGTCTCCTTATCTATCTGAGACTCCTCCTGCCCTGGCCTGAAGACGACTGAGTGTCTTGCTAATCGAAGCTGTAAACTCAATCCCAGATTATCTCTGTGGTATCAAAGGCACTATCTGATTCTTACAGAAAGCCTGTTGGTTTTTTTTCTCCATTTCCCTGGCCCTTTGCCGAAATCTCTCTTATCTCTGTTATATTTCGTCTGCTGTTCTAAACACACATATCATAATACAGTTAGAAGGGACCTTGTGAGGTCATCTAGTCCAACTGTTCTAGAAAAATTATTCCCAGAGAGGGATCGGGATACATTGTGCAGTAACAACCCCCTCGAGCATCTATCAACTCGATGTTAGCTTGCTGGAATAATCACCAGGAGACAAGGCTTTCCAAAACAAACACAGTTTATTAGTTGTCCACACCCCACTATTACTAAACACAAGCCTAAGGACATTAAAGAAAACACAGCCACAGGTAAGTAACAGGTAAGTAACCCCTCCTAAAACTACCTAACTACCAACCCAAAAGAAAAAGGAATTAGAGAACCTAGGCTTGCAACCTGATCTAAGCTGGTCTATTTACAGGTCCTTTTCACTCAAGCGGGGCGTTGACCTATGATTCCTGCGTCATCTTCAGGCCTCCAGGTACAGGCCAAGTTCCCCCACTGTGAGGAGCCCCGAAAGACTCAACTCAAGCAGTGGCTCTCAGGCCGCGCCGAGTCCCTACTCCACAGACCGTCTACTTCTAGATCCAGGTCCAGCGTCCTCCAAGCGTGGACCGTCTACTTCTGGACCACTTCTGGTCTGGTCCTGTAATGAGAGTCCAATCACCCTAAGCAAAGTCCAGGGATCCCAGCCTCCCAGGGTTGAGCAGGGCACTGAGACACAATCCTAGGCTCCAAACCCAAGGCTTCCAGGACCGATCCCGCTTCAGGGTCTCTCCTGTGTCAGTCTGCTGAGTGTCCCACGATGATCCCTAATCTATCTGCGCTCAGAGCTTCCCGGTGCCTGAGCCAGAGTCCTCAAATAGGAACAGTCACACTCTCAGTCCTCCGGCTCTGAGTCTTGCAGCTGAGGGCTTCCAGGTGCCTCAGCCCAAGTTCCAGCAGCAGAGCAAGTCCACACTGTGCTTGGAAGAGTCCTCTAACAGCAGCAGGTGCACACCAAATCTAGCCACCCTGCTGCCAGCACGCTCAGCTCTGCCAGGACTCCCTACAGGCTAGTCAGCAAGATCCACCTCGTGCATGCACTGGTCTTCTGGTCTTCAGGCTCTTCCTAAAGCCCTAATCCAAAAAGAAGCACCAAAAGGACCCCTCCCCATCGCAGGCAACATATAATGAACTCTGTGGCCCATTCAAACTGCCCAATCAGAGAGTTACATTCTCCTGCAGTGGAGGATCCTACCAATCACCCAGCAGAGTGCACAGAAAGTTCCAGCAATAAACAGCCTTCACCCAATCAAATACAAAGCTTCATGGAAGGTTCTCACAGCCCTTCAGCCTGCCTCCAATCAAGACACAGGCCTTCATGAAAGTTCTCCTGCTGCCAGGCTGACTCTAGCTCTTGCAAGCCTGCCAGTGTAACTTGTTAGTAACATGCTGGATTGCACAACTCTGCTGGTTACATAACCAGGCCTCTACTGCTGGTTAGGATCACTTCTTATTTACAACTTACCACTATAACAAACAGAAATAGTGGTTTTAACACAAAATTAACCCAACACAACCCCCTGCCAAAAAAAGCAGGACCACTCTCACTAAATCATCCCAGCCAGGGTTTTGACTAACTGAGCCTTAAATATCTCCAAAGATGGAGATTCCACCACTTCCCTAGATAACCCATTCCAGTGCTTCACCACCCTTCTAGTAAGAAAGCTTCTCCTATTATCCAACCTGGACCTCCCCAGCTGTAACTTGAAACCATTGCTCCTTGTTCTGTCCTCTGTTACTAGTGAGAACAGCTGAACTCCTTCCTTCTTGGAGCATCCCTTCAAGTAGTTGAAGGTTGCTATCAAATCCCCCCTCAGTCTTCTCTTCTGCAAGCCTAGTTCCTTCAGTCTCTCTTCATAGGTCTTGTGCTCTAGTACCTTGATCATGTTTGTTGCCCCCTGCTGGACTCTTTCTAATCTGTCCACATCCTTTTTGAAGTGGGGAGCCCAAAACAGGACACAGTATTCCAGATGCAGCCTCACCAGTGCAGAATAGAGGGGAACAATCACATTCCTCGATCTGCTGGCAACACATCTACTGATGCAGCCCAGTATGCCATTGGCCTTTTTGGCAGCAAAAGCACACTGTTGACTCACATCCAGCTTCCCATCCACCATGACTCCCAGGTCCTTTTCTACAATGCTACTACTTAGCTGATTGCTGCCCAGCCTGTAGCAATGCGTGGGGTTTTTCTGTCCCAGAAGCAGGACTTTGCACTTGTCCTTGTTGAACCTCATGAGATTTCTATTGGCCCACTGCTCCAATTGTCTAGATCTCCCTGAATTCTGTCCCTGCACTCCAGCATCTCTACCATTCCACCCAGCATGGTGTCATCTGCAAACTTACTGAGTGTGCAATCTATCCCATCATCCAGATCATTAATGAAAATGTTGAACAGAACTCGCCCCAGGAATGACACCTGGGGCATGCAATTTGTTACTGGTTGCCAACTAGACATGGAGCCATTGATTCCTACTTGCTGAAATTGCTGATCTAGCCAGTTTTCTATCCACGTTACAGTCCACACATCCAACCCATACTTCCTTAACTTGCTGACAAGAATGCTATGGGAAACTATCAAAAGCCTTGCTAAAGTCAAGGTATATCATGTCAATGGCTCTTCCCACATCCACAAATCCAGTCATCTCATCACAGGAGGCAATGAGGTTGGTCAGGCATGATTTACCTTTGGTGAATCCATGCTGACTGTTCCACATCACTCTATTTTCCTCCAAGTGTTTCAGGATGAATTCTTTGAGAACCTGCTCCATGATTTTCTCAGGGATTGAGGTGAGGCTGACAGGTCTGTAATTTCCCAGATCCTCCTTTTAATCTTTCTTGAAGATAGGCACTATATTTGCTTTTTTCCAGTCCTCCAGCATCTCCCCCTTTCACCACAAGTTTTCAAAGATATTGGCCAGCGGTACTGCTATCTCATCGGCCAACTCCCTCAGCACCCTCAAATGCAGTTCATTCAGCCCCTTGAACTTGTGAACATCCAGCTTCTTTAAGTAGTCCCTAACCTGAACTTCTGTCACCAAGGGCCACTCTTCTTCTCTCCAATCTGCCATACCCCCAGTGTAGTGGGCTGGGAGCTGGCCCTCCATGTGAAGACTGAAGTAAAAAAAGCATTGAACACTTCAGCCTTTTCCTCATCCTCCACCATGAGGATACCTGCCCCATTCAGTAAGGGACCTACACCATCCTTGATCCTCTTCTTGTTATTGACATATTTGTAGAACCCCTTTCTGTTATCCTTCACATCCCTTGCTAGCTGCAACTCCAATTGTCCTTTGGCCTGTCTGATTTTATCTTTGCAGTCCTGAGCAATATCTCCTTAATCATCTGTCCAAGCATCCACTTCCTGTAAGCTTCCTTTTTGTGCTTCAGCTCAATGCAGAGTTGTCTGTTAAGCTACGCTGGGTGCCTTCCACATTTGCTGTTCTTTCTGCTCATTGGAATGGTATCTTCTTGTGCCTTTAGCAGGGTTTCTTTAAAATAGAGCCAGCTTTCTTGGACTGCTTTCCAGGGGCGTCACTGGTGCTGGGCAACCCAGGGCATGTGCCCCAAGTCCCAGCGCCAGTGCCCCGGATCTCCAGCCCAATTGGGCCAGGGATCCGGCGCTGGGCTGGCCGCCTGGCCAGCCCCAGCCCTGGCCAGTGATAGGGCCAGGTGGGGCTGCGCTGCCGCGGGCGGCTAGGCTGCAGCTGGACCGAGCCAGAAGCAGCCGCAGGAGGCTGGGGCCCATACCACCGCGGCCATGGGTGGCCAGGCCCCCGATCCCCAGCTGGGGATCGGGGGCCTGGCCACCCGCAGCCATGGCCGTGGCAGCGTGGGTGTGGGCCCGGCCTCCTGCGGCCACTTGTGGCCCAGCACTGCCATGGCCTACCCACCCACAGCGGTGCAGCCCCGCCTGGCCCTATCCCTGGCCAGGGGGCAGGGCCTGCCGGCTGGGGGGCAGGGCCTGGACCCTTGCCCCTCCCCACCCCAGTGATGCCCCTGCATCTTTCCCCTTCAGAGTAGCCTCCCAAGGGATGCTTCCCATCAGCTCCCTAAGGGAGCCAAAATCTGCATTTCTGAAGTCAAGGGTCTGTGTTTTGCTTCTTTTCTTTTTCCTATTAATCAGCATCTTGAACTCTATCATCTCATGGTCATGGCTGCCCAGGTTGCCATTCACTTCTACTTCCCCAATCAATTCTTCTCTGTTTGTGAGCAGCACGTTGAGAGGTGCAAAGCCCCTATTTGGTTCCTCCAGCATTTGTACCAGGAAGTTGTCCTCAACACTCTCCAAAAACTTCCTGGATTGCCTGTGCACTGCTGTATTGGCCTCCCAGCAGATGTCAGGGTAATTGAAGTCCCCCATGAGAACCAGCGCTTGTGGTCTAGAAACTTCTGCTAGCTGTCCACAGAATGCTTCATCCACCTTCTCCTTCTGGTCTTGTGGTCTATAGCAGACACCCACCACGACATCCCCCTTGTTGCCATCTCCTCTAAACTTAGCCCACAGACTTTCGATTGGCTTGTTTCCACTTCCATAATGGAGCTCTGAGTAGTCATAAAGCTCTTTTACATATAGCACTACTCCTCCCCCTCTTCTTCCCTGCCTGTCCTTCCTGAACAATTTATACCCATCCGTGGCAGAGCTCCAGTCATGCAAGCTATCCCACTATGTCTCTGTTATTCCAATTATATCATAGTTCTTTATCTGCACCAGTACTACCAATTTTTCCTGCTTGTTTCTAAGGCTCCTTGCATTTGTGTACAAGCACCTAAAATACTGGGCCGATTGCCCTACTTTCCTCTGTTGGTTTTCAGTTCTATTGCATCTGCCTCCTTGCATTTTCTCCCGTCTTTGTCCTCCCCCACTTGCCTCAGGTATTAGGGCTTCATTAGGACACCTAAGACAATTACTTGATTCCCCTCCCCTATATTCCAACTACCCTCTCTTTTATCCCTGGTGTTACAGTCCCAGCACCCCCCAAGTTCCATCCCTTCCACCAGATCTCCCACATTGTGACTTACATGTGGGCTTTGGTCACCTTTCCCCTTCAAGCCTAGTTTAAAGCCCGCCTCATTAGGTTAGCCAGTCTGCATCCAAATATGCTCTTCCCCTTCCTTGACAGATGGAGTCTATCTCTGCCCAGCAGTCCCTCATCCTGGAACAGCACCTCATGGTCAAGTTAGCCAAAGCCCTCCTGATGACACTATCTTCATAGCCAGGCATTCACATCCAGGATGCATTTGTCTTTGCTCCTTGATAGGAAGGATCAAGGAGAACACCATCTGTGCTCCAAACTCCTTCACCCGCGCTCCCAGAGACCTGTAGTCACCTTTGATCTGCCAAGGATCACCTCTTGCAGTATCATTGGTTCCCACATGAATGAGTAGCATGGGGTAGTAGTCAAAGGGACAGATGATTCTTGACAATCCCTCCATAACGTCTCAGATATGGGCCCCCGGCAGGCAGCATACTTCCCAAGAAAAAAAGTCACGGTGATAGATGGGTGCCTCCGTCCCCCTTAGAACAGAGTCCCCAACCACCACATCCTGATGTTTCCTCCTGGGTGTGATGGTTGTGATCCTCCCAGCCTCGGGGGTGCACAGTGTCTCTTTTTCCACCTCATCCATCATCTCTAGTGCTGCTCAGTGATTCTTCACCACAACGGAGGGTGGGATGGAAGCAGGGGTGGAGCACTGTCTGCTGCTAGAAGGTAACCAGCTGCCAGTGTCCTCCCTGTGCCATAGGCATCCCATCCTTCTCCAGTGGTGTGGCAGTAGTCTTCGGCACCTGGCTAGTATCCTCATCCTTGCATGTCTCCTCGTGGATGCTATCGAGGAACTTCTCCAGGGCATGGATACTCCTGAGCCTAGACACCTCCTCCTGTAACTCTCCCACCTGCCTCCTGAGAGATTCCATCAAAAGGCACCTGTCACATTGAGTCATCTCCCCAGTCTGATTGTCCATGACAGGGAAATGCAGGCCACAGTCCCTGCAAGTCCACACCAGTCCCTAGACAATCACCCAGTCACAGTCCCAATTCCCACAGTTACTGACAGCTAACAGAAATCACCTGTAGGGAAAGACACAAACACACAGTCAGCAATTCACTCACCCAAGCTTCGCTTTCTCCCTTGTTTCTTCAGCTAGGGGATCGCCTTCGCCTCTGTCGCAGGGCTTCACCAACTACTTCCCTCTCAAACTCCTGTTTGCTGTCCCCATGCCTCCCAAGATCCAGTCAGCTGAGCAAAACCAACCAACCTGTCAACAAGCACCAGCAAAAATCACCAGCCTATCAAAGTGGAGCAAAAGGGCAAACGTCATGGTGCTTCCTGAATACTAGCACCCAGGACAACTGCCCTGCTTGCCTTCCCCAAGAATTACCCTGATGGCCAACTGTTGAGAGTCCCCCTTTTAGCCCCTGTAGCCCATTCATTCTTTGACTTCTCTGCTGGGAACCACTTAGTGCCCATTATGATGGTGGGCTGTTGACATTTAATTGGGCTAAGCCCAACATGTTATTTCAAATTCACACTCTTCCTGTGGATGACCAAATACTTGGGCTGTGGAAATAACTTACAGTATTTGACTTCTGGAGGGAGGAGGGGAGACAAAAATCCCAGACAAGTTCAACTGTTAATATAGAAGACTCGCTCGAGTACTGATGGGATGTCATGAAGTCACCACACTCTAGTCCTGTGATACCATCAATATGGGTATGACTAGCTTAGAATACAACATGGAAATAGAGAATACACCAGACAGAAACGTCCCACTCTTCTATTGTTTTTTAGGTAGTTTGGGTGTTCTGGATGTATGAAGAGTTGACATGAATGGCACTCCCTCATATACCTGGAAAGAACATAATGCTGCATCTTTCCTCATCATGTCTTTTTGACACCCTTCTCCTTTCTCCTCATCTCCTTTTTTATCTATTGAGTTAGCAATATAGTTTTGAAAGTTCCTTCTGATCTTTCCCCCACTTCCAGAGTCCCTAGCTGGGCAGTTTTGGACACATGCATTTTCAGTACCATCAGACAATTTTAAAAAACAAACAAGACATTGTAAATGTTATTTAGTTAATCCTTAATGGAAGCATTAAAACTAAATGAATAGATTTCATGCCTTTTTCTCATTTCAAGGGGAAGATATCCTTTTTATACAATTAGTAAATGGTTCTATGAAGTCTTAATGACATAGGAATAAAGAATTGCTAATACCTTTAAATATATGTATATAAAGAAATTAAGAAAATGAATATTTATATATATAAATCATTTTCTTAATTTTAGAGCAAATATTTTATGCAATTAGTATGATTCCAAATAAAATTGATTAAACAATTGCAAAGAGCTGCAAAGTATTAGTGACAGAGAAAATATAAACTCAGAGGGTATGTCTACACTGGAGCCTTAGGCTGACTTAACCTCCCTTAAGCCAACCTCAGGAACTCCAGGTTCAGACTGGGCTTGTATTAAGTTGACTTAAGCCTTTGCTTAAGTCAACGTACTAACACCTGCTCCTAAGTTCAATTTAAGACTTAAACTGACCTAGGAGCCAGGGCCCAGGGCTGAACCCTAGCATCTGCCCCACCCCAGGGCCCAATCCAGCTGCAGGCCTGATTCAGCTCCTGCTGCCTCTGGCAGGCAGTTTGGAGCCCAATCCAGTCCCAAGCTACCCGCCAGTGGCGGCAAGAGCCAGCTCCGAGCCTCCTGCTGCTGGCAGCAAATAGCTCAGGGTTGGATTGGGCCTTGAGATGCCTAATGGCAGCGGCAGGGGTGGGCTAGTTCTGGCTCTGAGGAAGACGAATCAGGGCCCTGGAGCCAGACTGGGCCCTGGGGAGGGGTAGGGGTAGGGGGAGGGGCCCAGCAATGTTAAGTCAGCGTAAATTCGACCTTGTTAAGTTGACTTCAAAGAGCCCCCCCGGTATAGACATAGCCAGAGTTACTTATGTTCTACCGAAAACAGTTGTTATGCAGCCAGTTTTCAGCGATGTCCAAGAAACTACTTAAAAAAGCAGAAAGAAGAGAAAAAAAAATATCTCCAGCTAATTTTCAGTTAGACTGAGTCTACGAGCAGGACTTGAATCAAAATGCTAAGTAACAAATGTGAAGTATTGTGTTTAAGTATATGGATAACATACCTGTAAAATAATATAAAATGACTATAAATATATTTTTAAGGTGGTTTATCTGTAAAATAGAATACAATTTGACTTCACCACATGCTTAATTGTTTTGTGAAAAAGATGGAGGGGGTGTAGATATTGGCACAATATGGGATTGTGAGTGTTGTATATTTTGTTAAAATATTTATTTATCTTCCTTGCAAAATCTTTTCTAAAATTAAGAAGCCTCTAAAACAGCTGAAGGCAACAGGCAGTAATTTTCAATCATCATAAAAGTTTATGAAGAAATAAATGGAATAAAGGAATAAATGTACTAAAGATTAGACAAGTATTTTATTAGGGTATCTTCTACCAGTTTTTAAAAAGAAATCACTAAAGAAATTGTGTTGAAAAAGGAAATTTTGTTCTTGGTCCAGAACTAAATGGCAAATTAGACTGATTCCTAAATTTACATAGGTTTTGTAAAATGTCTGATAATGCAATCTCCAAAAATGCTCCTTTTGGCTGGTATTTTATTTTTCATTTATATTTGAATATGCTATGATAAATAAGTCGATAAAAGGCTGTGGGGGTCAAAAGAATCTTCAGATTGGCTCATGAAAATGTGATATAGTTGATGTTCTGTGCTGTGTGAGTTCTCAAAAGGCCATGTTGTTAAAGAATACCCCTGGACAGGCTTGGCTAGTGAGCTATGATTTATCACAGGCTCTTGCTATAGGAGGGTTCTGCCAATTGGCTATCAACAGTCGGTGGAGTGAGATGCTTTTCTCTTCTCTCTGCCTTTTTTTCATTTCTGTGGGTTTTTTAAAATTTTCTTGGGACATCTCTGGAAAGTGGCTATAGAACAAATATGTACTATAACTTATTCGGTATTTATAGCCTCTCTCTCTCTCTCTCTATGAATACTTTGTGGCCTTTAGAGAATTGATTCATAAACATCCTTTGTAATTGCATGGAAATATTTTACTAAAAATGAAGAAAATCCATGATTAGCAGCTCTTCTTTATTCCTGTTATTAAGACATTGTACAATTGTTTACTCAATTAGAATTGTACTAACTTCTGTGAGAGGGTCAGGCTGGATGGGTATAGGAGAGTGGTCCTATTGAAGAGGACGGTAGAGTGGGTGGGCGCAAGTGCACCCGCTTCTAAAACCCCTCCCCCAGCCTAAGGGGAGGTGGCACTGAATCACTCTTCAAATGATTAGTGGGGACAACTAATAAAATAACAGGACAGGTGTGAAGGTCACAGCTTTAAAATAAGGGATTCAAAAGGGGACACCGAGCAGAGAACCCCAGATAGTGCCCACTGCTCCTGGAAGGTGTCGAGGGAGCCAGCAGATGCCGCCCAGAGCAACTCTGCCCGAAGACGTGCACGGACGAGGGACCGGAAATAGGCCCCACAGTCACAGGCCCCTCCCTCAGCCAACCTCCTTTCCCTGGTCTTATATATGGCTACTTTTGCATAAGCCAGGAGGAAGCTGATGAGGAGGTCCTACGACTTCGTGGGGCCATGGAGAGGTAATGCATAAAGGAACAGATGTGGGGAAAAGTGCAGCCAGAACCTCAACAAGAGGTTCTGGAGGAGCCAGAAGAGGGGCTGCAACCTGGCGCACTCTAGATAGGCATGCACCAGGGTCTCCCTCACACCACAATAGGGGCAGGCATCCGGGCGAGGGGTGAACTGCGCCAGGTACACGCCCGTGCTCACAGCTCCATGCAGGAGCCACCAACTGATGTTCCCAGCAACCCGTGGGGTAAGGGTGGCATACAGACTGGCCCACCAGGGGTCCTCACCCTCCACAGGTGAAATGAGGTCCCACCATTTTGTATCAGGGCGGGACGCAAGGGCAAGGAAATGGATGGTATGCAGCACGAGTGTGTACAGATATTTACAGGGCATGGTTCTGAAAGAAGCCAGCTGCAGGTCTAGCAGCCAGCTCGGGGTGTGGGGCGGAGGCAGCCGGGGGGGGCTGATGGGGCTGAGGCCCGATCAAAAGCTCCAGAGGGCCAGGGCTGAGAGGGGGCGGGGAGTACCCTCTCACAGGACCCACTTGAGGTAGACCCGAGCAGTGGGAGGCAAGGCTGGAGTAGGTGCCAGGGGATATGAGGAGTGGAGAGCCCCATGCGTCAAGCCAGGTCATGAGGATCCACCCAGTGCCCCCGGGCATAATCCAGGAGGTCTCTGACCCGAGTGACACTTGCCAGGACCAACCTCCACCTCATGGAGAGGGCCTCCTCCACCTGCACACCGAGATGGGAGTTGTGTAGCAGGGGCTCCATGAGGAGGTCCTCCCCCTCAGTGGGTACAACCAACCTGGAGGCCGCAATAGCCTCCAGGTCCAAAGGAGGTCATGGTAGAAGGCCAGCAGCTTGCAGAGGTCTCACAGACCACCTCTCATGTCAAGGAAAAAGAGCTGCCGGTCATATTGGAGCCCTCAGTAGCGGCGGAGGAAGGTGCGTGCTAAGTAGCTCCACACCAGACTACCTGCACCATAAAGGAGTCTCTGCAGTGCCTAGAGAAGGAAGGTGTGGACCTGGCTGTAAATACAGCACAGGCCCTGCACCCCTTCCTCCAAGGGAAGGCTCAGAATCCCTGCAGAGACCCAGTGCAGTCCTGGCCGGAAGAACTCCAGAATTGTCTTCTGGAGGTTGGCCAGGAAACTCAGAGGTGGGGCCAGGATGTTGAGCCGGTGCCAGAGCTTGGACAGGACGAGCTGATTGATGACCAGCACCCATCCTCAAAGGGAGAGGCACTGCAGCAGTCCCGGCCATCTCCACAGCCGGTCAACGACCCTGCCATCTAACTCATGCCAAGTCTCATCAGGGGAAGGATGGGTGGCAGAAAGGTAAACGCCCAGATAGAGCAGCAGACCCGTGCTCCACCGGATAGCCTGAAGCATGGGTGGGAGAGAGCTTGCTGGCCACCTGGCCCTTACCATCAGGCCAGAGCTCTTGACCCAGTTGACCTGGGCAGAGGAGGCTGTAGAGTAGATGGCCAGGCAGGCCTCTAACCACATCAGGTCACCTGGGTCCTGGACCATGAGGAGTATGTTGTCAGCGTATGCCAACAAGACCAGCCTCAGCTCTGGCTCATGGAGCACTAACCCTGTCAACCTCTGACAGAGGAGACAGAGGAAGGGCTCGATGGCCAGATCATATGGCTGGCCCAACAGTAGACAGCCTTGATGCGCTCTTTGACTGAAGCTGACCGGTTTGGTCATGGTCCAGTTGAGCTTGACCAGACACTCCACAGAGGTGTACAGCACCCAGAGAAACCCCATAAACCAGGGCCCGAAGCCAAACGCCTGCAGGGTGCCCAGGAGATACCCGTGGTCCATCCTGTTGAATGCCTTCTCCTGGTCCAGGGCCAGGAGGGGGAACAACAGACCGTCCCTACACCCGAGCTCCGAGAGATCCCAGACCAAATAGAGATGGCTAAAGATGGAGCGGCCCAGGACGGTGTAGGTCTGGTCGGGTTGGATCACGTCCTGCAGCACGGACCCCAGGCACAGTGAGATGGCTTCCGCTACTATTTTGTAGTCCCTGCTGAGAAGCGAGACAGGACACCAATTCCGGAGATTGCAGAGGTCCCCCTTCTTGGGCAGCAGGGCCAGCACTGCCCACTGGCAAGAAAGGGGGAGCTCTCCACTCTCCTCGGACTTGGCCCAGACAATGGAGAGGTCCAGGCCAAGGACATCCCAGAATGCGTGGTAGAACTCCACTGTCAGCCCGTCCATGCCCGGAGATTTGTTGATGGGCATGAGACGCAGGGCTTCTGAGAACTCAGCCAGAGTGAGAGGTAGTTCTAGCTGGTCTCGGTCGCCTTCGCTGACCGTGGGAAGTTCATTCCAGAGCACCTTGCAGGCGTCGGTCAGATCTGGCGAGAAAAGACTGACGTAGAAGGCCCTGACCTTTCCACGCATCTCCTCCAGATCCGTAAGGGGGGGGTGCCATCCTCCACCAAAAGGCAGGTGATGTGCTTTTTGGCCCACCCGTTTCTCCAGGGCATAGAAGAAGTGGGAGCTGCGATGCATCTCCCAAATTAGCTGGATGTGGGATCAAACAAATGCTCCCCGGGCCCGAAGGTCCTCGAGGGCCCGCAGCTCCTCCCACTTCTCCTGGTGCACCTCACAGAAGGACGGATCCTCAGGGCTGGCAGCCAGATGCCTCTCCAGCTCTAAGACCTCCCATTCCAGCTGCTCCAGCTCCACATTCCTCCACTGGCTGGCCCCCTGAGTGTAGTCACCGCAGAAGAGCTAGACATGCACTTTCCCCACACCCCACCAGTGCCGCGCCGAGTGAAAGGCAGCTTTCTGCCTCCTCAAGGCCAGCCAAAACTCCCAGAAGACGCCACAAAGCCCACATCCTCCAGAAGGCTATTATTAAAATGCCAGTAGGCCAGCCCTGGCCTCTCTGCTGAGACAGAGGACATCACGGTCACCTAATGGTGATCCGAGAAAAGGGCCAGCTGAATGCTGGAGGAGTGGGCCTGTGAGAGATGACATCGGGACAGATAAATACGGTCCAACTGGGAGTGGCATGACCAATTGTCCCCCACCCAGACATACGTGAAGGTCACCTCATAGTCCGGGGGGTGGTCGCACCAGACGTCCAACAGGGAGTGATGGTCAATCACCTCCCAGAGGACGTCTGCAGTGGCCTGGCTCTGCTCAGTCCCCGTGCGGTCCCTTTCCTCAAGGGTGGTGTTAAAATCCCCATCCAGGACCAGGCACTCCTGAGGATCCAAGGTGTTGAGGAAGGTGGCTGCCTGCCAGAAGAAATGCACCCGCTCTGGGCCCAATGTCGGGGCATAGACATTGACCAGGTTCAACACCAGCCCTCCATACGGACCCTGAGGTGCAGCAGGTGGCCCGGCACAGCCTCGGCAACCCCCAGCACCTCAGGTTGTAGGTCGGGGGAGAGCAGGGTGGCCACGCCGCTGGAGCGGGTGGACAGATGGCTTAGGTACACCCCCTAGCCCCCCACTCCAGCCACCAGCTGGCCGCGGCAGCTGGATTCATATGGGTCTCCTTCAGGAAAATCACAAAGTACCCCCCCCCCCCCCCCCCAAAGGAAGGAGAGCACCTGGGTCCTGTGGAGACCCATTCTACAGCCTCTGGCATTTAGAGTTGTGAAGATGACAGGTGCCATGAGGAGGGTTGGGGGCGATCCTCAGAGGTGGCGGGAGTGCCAGCAGCCTCCACTGGGCCACGCTGCAATCCGTGACTGACCCTGAAGGTCATGAGGGAGTCATGGAAGCTGCGGGCCCTTTGGTAGGCTGCAGCATCTGGCCTCCCGGTCCCTTTGCCCTCCTTCAGTATGGCCCTCACATCCCAGAGGACGAGATGGAAATTCCCCCAGCGCTGGAGGGTGAGCTGCACCCAGCTCCTGGCCCCTCGAGTGTTGGCCAGGAACACACACAGCTCCTCCCACAGTACCAGGGGGTCCGCGGTTGAAGGCTCCCAGCTGTCCTCCAGTCGGGTCCCTGTATTGGACCCACAGTCAGCTGGGATAGAAAGACAGGGCGTAGAGCCCTGTCTCGGCGCCAATGTCATGGGTGCCGTATCACCCAGCTGAATCCCCGGTACAAGGAAGGGTGGCAGTGGAGGGAAGACAGCAGCCGCAGGGACAGAGGGAACCACAAATGCTGCCCCCCAGGAATCAGTAAATGGAAAGGGGAAGAACATGATCCTGGGGGCGGCAGCAATAGGGGATTGAGCCAGGGTAGGACTAGGGGGAACATCTAAGAGGGGGGTTGGAACAGGGTCAGGAACAACAGTGATGGAAACAGGGGAAGGGGTATGAGTTGGGACAGGGGCCTCGGTGGTCAAACCATCGGGGTGTGGCTCCCCTTGACCAGGCATGGGATTTTCTAAAAGGGTATCGGGGCGGGATCCGCGCTGATGCTGGGCATGGGAGATGAAGCTGGCTGATTTTCCATGTCCTCAGCATCAGACAAGGGGGAAAAGACAAGTGAGGGAAGGGGCGGGGATGATACCCTGGGACCCGGCTGCTCGGGGCTGACCATTGTCTCAAAAGGCTTGGTGGCCACAGCCGGAGTACCCACAGCAGCTGGGCAGGTGGAGCAACCTGGGGGTGTCCCCGGGATAAGAGCAGAAACAGCAGACAGAGGTTGGGGCTCGGATTGGGTCTGAGGCAAGGGAGGGAGCGATGATAGATTACAGCCACCCAGATCATGGCCTGTTGGCAGAGGGTCATCCTCCCTTGGGGCTACCAAGGTCAGACCCAGGGCCTCGATCTCTGCAAAGATGGAGCCAAAGTCTCCCCCTGCCTCAGTTGCTGGTGGTGTAGCAGGTTCAGGGGGGACAGAGCCGGCTCCATCTGCAGCCTCTCCAGGAGGGGGATCAACAGGGGCCTCCTGTAAGGGGGCAGTGCTGCTCCCCTCTTCTCCTGCGCCCATCTCCTCAGCCAGAGCCTCCTGCTGGACCTCAACAGGAGGCACAGCAGGCATCTCAGCATTAATAGTAGCATTGGTGTTATCAGCCCCCCGCAATGACTTTCGGGGAGCCTCCTCCCCATCTGGGGAGGGACTGAGCCTTCTTGCATTTGCTGCGCTTCCCCTGGAGGGGAACCCGGCCCTCTAAGATGGCATTGGAGGGCTGGCCAGCTGGGGCGGGGATAGGCGGCAAGGGCGACGGCTCTTGGGGGGAAGGAAACAGGGAAGGGGCATCAAGGGGATGGGAACCTGCCCCTGGGGTGCACCCTCTCCCATATCTGGGTCCACCGTGGCCGCTGCCCTCTCCTCTCTGGGCCCCAAACAACAAATCAGCAACAACCAGGCTATCTCTGCCATCTTCACACCAAAGCAGTGCTCCAGACCAGTGGTTCTCGACCTTTAGTGTGAGACATGCTTGGCAGCATATTTCAACTGTACAGGGCACATCAGCAGCACCCCCACCCCCTAGCTGAATCCAGCCTTCTCCCCAAATCTCTACGGCGCATTTACTGTTGTGTGGCGACACATAATATGTCCCACTGCAATGGTTGAGAACCACTGCTCCAGACAGTCCAATCCATGGGACTGTGCAGCTAAGACAGAAAAAGAGAAGACCAAATGAATACTTTAATCACTGATCAGGGATAAGATTTGCAGAGAACACCAAACTAGGAGGAGATGTTACTAGCAAAAGGACCAAGAAATATGCAAAAGGGGCTGCTGAGATCAGAAACTTGGATTAAAGATAACATGAGGTTGATCTGAAAGAATGAAAGCTAATATAAGGGGACAACTGAGTCAAATCAGGGGTAGATGATGGGAAGGAGAAACTCTGAAACCTAGTCAGCAATATTGATGGAGCAGACGTATATAAGGCAGGCTTAGAAGTTGTGCCTAACAGCTTCTAAGGGGAGGCAGCTGATCTGCAAGGGTTTTGTATTTGCATGACCACAAAGAGCATATTACCATAATGTCACTATGGGTGAAGGGCAATATGGGTAATGGTATTTGGGTCTATTTGATCACAAATCTGTCAATATCTGTAATTTTACTGAAGAGAAACATGAAATACTGTCTTTTGTAATATGCTACTTTCTCGTTCGTTCAGACTCTTTTTAGGTGGGGTAAAGGACAAAAGCTACCATTAGCAAAAAAAATATTAAAAGAGGGGTCACCCCCTCCTTCCAGCCTGGTGAAGTTAAGACAGGGGGTGGGGGTTTAGCATTAGCTCAGTCTAGAGCTATGCCTGAGGCTCTGCTTCACCCCATTGCCCCACTGTCAAAGGATAGATCTGGTTAGGCTTCCTGTGAAGCCTTTCTTTTGTTATTTTAATGGGAGAAGCTGCTTGCAGCTATGTAAGGTTTAAGAGCTGAAACCACTGAGAGAGGCAAACCCTCTCTCTGAGCTGAAATCACTGAGAGAAGAGACACTTTCAGAGCTGAAATCACTGAGAGAGAAAAACCCTCTCTTTGAGCTGAAATCACTGAAGAGGAGCAGCGATGGAGTAAGGGACCAGCAGGTAGTGCCAGTGGACAGTGGGCGGAGCCAGCAGATGGTGAGAGTGAAGCATGAGCGACCAGTGGGCAGAGCCAGCAGACAGCAGGCGGAGCCAGTGGACAGTGAGAGGAGCCAGTGGACAGCAGGCAGAGCCAGTGGATGGTAAGAGCCAAGCAGGAGCGACCAGAGGGTGGAGCTGGCGGCTACTGAGAGTGGAGCGTGAGTGACCAGCAGGCGGAGCCAGTCGCTATTGGGCAGAGCCAGCAGCTGGTGAGAGTGGACAGTGTGAGTGACCAATGGGTAGCACCGGCAGACAAGCGGCATGAAAAACATTCCCTACATATCCTGGTGTTTGTTGGGAACCTTGTTCTGCACTGATCCCCCAGATCACTGCTGGTTTTGCTACTGGGTTTATATGTTCTGTTATGCTGTGTGGGATTATGCTGGGAACCTTGTTCTGCACTAATTCTCCAGATCAGTGCTGATTTCTGCTATTGAGTTTTTACATTATGTTTTACTACTATTAAAAGTTCTGAATACCATACTCGGACCTGTGCTTGTGAGTGAGGAAGCCTTACCCCTTTGGAGGGGCCAGGGAATAGTGCATGATTATCCAGAAGACTGGGTGGGGGCTCGAGCTGGTTGGTTCTGTAACATTACTTAGAAACCCCTAGATATTGAACCTGACCATTGTTTTGCCAGCTCACCCTAGCAGAAGGGTTACATGTAGATATGATGATGGAAAGCTGATTGGACATGGATTTGTAATTCAATATGTACCCAATTCAGTAAGGTAATTAAGTGCAACTAGAAGGGCTGGTCTACATCTATGTGGGACTTCGGTGTCAATGGACAGGAAATAAGCAAAGTACTTAAAATACCTTGTGTGTTTCCCTCCAACTGTCTACCACCTACTTACCACAGTGTCTTCAGTGTGCTGAGTTGGAGGGAAATGCCTTTTCCTCCAACTCAGAACTATTCCTTCTGCAGGAGTGGTCTTACAAGATTGGTTTCCTGATCAGCTGAGTGAATCTTCACAGACCTGATCAGACAATCCGGAAGCTCAAACTGACAGCAGCGAATTTGTAGCTGTCAGTAAAGACCTGCCTTAAGTATGGTAACAATTTCATTGCCAATGCTTTAGTACTTTGATGACTTGGGATAGAGACAAGCAAAACAAGCTAATACAGTTTTGGACTGTTACCCAAGGGCTTTGTATGATGGGATAAAAATAGAGAATTTTTACTCTTAAACAAACTAACATCACCCAATGGGCCAGACTGGGAATTCAATCCAAGTATTCTAAATGACAGTTTAGTGCTGAATCCATTAGGAAACATCACCTCACTATATGGACCTCCCTTTCTTGGCACCTCACCAAAAGAGTTAAAATAGGTACCATTCACCTAAGAGACAAGGTGGGTTTGAATGTTTGAAGATGATAAATATGAAGAAAAGGGAGGAATTTATTTGAGGGGAGACAAAGTATCCATGCTAGGAGAGGTAAAATCAAACCAGGAGAGGCTGAGCATCAAGAACTTAACATGAGCTAGCTGCATTGGGTTTTGAGAACACTGATGAATACTCTGGTAAGAACTGGACAAAATTTGTCCATGGGCTGTAGAGAATAATTCTGCCCTAGTGAGGGTTTGAGGGCATGACCTACCAGATCTTCCTTACTTCTAACACTAAGAATGTCATCGCTCAAACAGATGCAATTTTTCAAATCATCCTATTTTGTGTACAAGGGCCTTAAACCTTTCCCTGCCTTCTCTACCTAGGGGTTAAGCACAGGGCCAAATTAAGTGGCCCTAGGGCCCTGGGCTACCCACTTTCATGGGGCCGCCAGCCTCAGGCCCAGACCCCCCTACCATGGGTTCCCTCCGCCTGGGGCACTGGACCCCTACACAGTGGCCTGGGGCAGGGTGGGCCATCGCCCTGTGGCCAGAGGCCATAGCTGATTGTGGCACTCCTGCCCCTGGACCAGCTGGTCTGCCCCAGAGGGTGAGGTCAGGCCAGTGCTGGGCTGCTACACTTGGGAGGTGGGACTGGCTGGCCAGTGCACAGAGCAACCTCTGATGTAGCCCTACAGGCCCCACAGCACTGTTGGACCACCATGCCAGGGCTGCACAGCTCAGGCTGGCATGGCCAGCCTCCTGGAGCCTCCAGTGCAGCCCAACAGCATTGCAGGGCCTGGAGGGCTGTGCTGGAGGCTGCACTGTGCACTGGGCAGCCCCACCTGCAGAGTGCATGTGGCTCCCCCCCTACAAATCAGCCAGTTTGGGGGCAGAACAGGAGCACCACAGCCAGCTGTGCCCTTTGGCCCTAGGATCCTGCCCCCTGCACCTGCACCTCCACCCCACCAGCAGGGCCAGATAAGGGGCTTTACAAGATGCAGTCTAGGCCCCCTCCACCTTCAGACTGGGTCTGAGGCTGCAGCCCATAGCCCCTGCATGAATCTGGCCCTGACCCCTCCCCCCAGTTGTGTGTCATCTGCAACCTTGCTGATCCTCCAGATAATTAATGAAGATATTGACCAAAACTGGTCCAAGCACCAATTCCAGGGGCACTCCACTTGATAACAGCTGCCAGCTACACATCAAGCTGTTAATCACACCCCACTGAGCAAGATGACCAAGCCAGCTTTCCATCCATCTTATAGTCCATTCATTCAACCCAGCGTTCTTTACCTTGCTGCTATGAATACTGGGGGAGATTGCATCAAAAGCTTTGCTAAAGCTAAAAGAATGGAAGGTCATGGAGTTCAAGGTCAGGCTGGTTGCCTGCATATCACAGACCACCAGGGCCCCAGCTCCTTCATGCTAAACCTAGCAACTGAGTTTACACTGAAATAATACAGCCCACAGGAGACTAGATTATTAGGTGCCACAGGCAGAGAGTAGGAGGGACAGAGGTGCACCAGTGCCTGCAGTAGGAAAATGATGAAGTGAGATAGATCCAGACAGTCCTGGTAAGTAACCCACACAATGCAGACAAAGGTGAATCCCCTCCAGTAAGGTCATTACCAGTCTGAATGGGGGGGGGGACTCTTTCTCAACCCCTCAGAATGGTGGTAAGTGAGTAAGTTCTGGTGGTAAGTTCTGAGCATGTGGGCCAGAACCAGTCAACCAAGCACCTGAGATGGAGGATTGGTGCTTCCTCTGAGCATGGCCACCTCACCCAGTGTCTCATCTCCAGTCCTGGACATCCTTGTGAGGAAGCTGTCAGTTCTCTTCCTGTCACACAATGGGGCAGCCCATCTAACAGCTTGTGGGGCTTAGTGTGAAGCTATGCCTACATTATATCTTATCAAACCAGGAGTCCTATGAGAAAATCCCACTCATGCAACAAATCAGTTTGTTTGTCTGTAAGTGGCACAGGACTCGTTTGTTCTGCTGAACTAGACTGACATAGCTGCCTCTTTGGAACTATAGCTTATGTCAGTAAAAGTTATGTTGCTCAGGGCTGTGACTGTTCCAAACACCCCTTGTTTATTATGGCACGGACAGTTCAAAATTAAGACTGGGCTCAATGGCCACTCACATGTTCACATAAATCAAGCCAACCAGTGGTGTCATGATCATCTTCTGACCCAAAAAACAAACTACACTTATTTTAATAAATAAATTACCAATTATTCTGCTTATGCAACAATATGTCCTGTTAAAACCAGCAGTCAAGACTTTCAAAATTGAGTGCCTAAAAGACATGATCAAGCAGGTGACTTTGAAAATCTCAGCTTAAAACCAGCAAAATTTTCAAAAGTACTGTATAAAAGTAGCTCCCACTGAAGTTATTTCAATAGTGAGGCAGTAAGAGACTGAGTTATCTGGTTTGCTGAGAGCACTCACAGAGTGTTTAGGTTCACCACTTATCAAAACCTTGTGAAAAGTTTTGCGCAGGCTGAAAAGTGAGCACCTGCTCATGTGTACATTACATTGCCTTGAGCCTCTTCCACTCTGGTGGCAGGGTGTAGGTATGGAGTCATTAGGATTGTAGCAGGAAGCAAGCTATTACTGGGCTGGGAAAGATGTTAGACAGAAGCCATATGGTAAAGCAGAGAGAGAAGCATTGGTGATAACACTGGTCTACTTTGACTCATACAGCTCCTTGTTCAGCGTGGGAACAAAGCGATGGACTCTTTGTATTGGTCATGTGCCACTTCTCCAGTCATTCTGGTTCTACATCAGGTTTGTCCAGTAGAGAAAAAGAGCGTTAATAACAATCATGTATTTTTTCAAAAAACATTCAAATTATTGCGTGATCTCACATGACAGAACTTTGATTGGGAGTAGCCCAGGGAGATGCTTTGTTATGAAGATATGTATTTAACAAAATAATCAGTGAAAAGATATAAATTAAGACTGGGGATCATCAAAGGAACTGAAGTGATTCATGCACATGACTCCCATCAACTTTCCAAACTCACAGGCCTTTTGGAAAATCCCCTCCTTTATCAAGTTTATATATTGCTACTATTTATTTTTTTTATTGCAGTAGCAGCTAGAGACCCTGAGCATTGTACATAAACAGAACAAAAAGACAATCTGTTCCCTAAAGATCTTCCCTATTTCACTGCAGGATTCACCAAACCAGTGTGTTCTTCAGTGCTTCTGCATAGAACCTCCACTAGGCCTGTTCTGCCTGACTTCTGTCTAGAGCAGTGGTTCCCAACCAGTGTGCTGGGGCACACTGGTGTGCCGCGGCAACACCCAAAGTGTGCCACGAGCATCCCTGAGAGCTGGAGTTAAAGTTCCCTCAATGCTCAGCCCAGCCACGTAGCCTGTGAAGGGCTGGGAAAAGGCAGGGTTTAAAGTAAGGGGGAAGGCACCAGAACACAGTTCTGGGACCCCCTATTTTTAGGCAGGCAGCCTTCTGCCCCCCCTAAAAATAGAGGAAGGCACCAGAATATGGAGTTCCAGGGGTCCCCCTAAAAATAGCAGGAGCAGCCTGAACACAGTGTTCTGGTGGCTCCACCTTAGGCCCAGCCAGCAGGGAGGAGCAGGAGGCCGGGAGTGTGTGAGTGTGTGCAGGGCAGAGCAGCTCCTGTCAGGCAGCCTGCAAACAGGCCAGGTAAGGGTTTTGGGGTGGGCGAGGGCTGCTGGGGGTTGTTTGGGGCAAGTGTGTGTAGCAGAGGTGGGTGGGAGTGATTGTGTAGCAGAGAGTGTGTAGCTGGGGTTGCTGGGTGGCTGTTTGGTTGGCAGTGTTTGTAGCTGGGGGCTGGGGTGGCTGTGGGGGGGGGTGTAGCTGGAGGCTGGAGGCCTAGTTCTGGCCCCAGCAGTAATGAGAGGGTCCATCACAGGCAACAGGGGGCTGGGGGAAGGGAAGACGGGACCCACTGGGTGGGAGGAAGCAGGAGTGGGGTGAGGATTTGCCCTGGGTGGCAGGGAGCCACTGTGGAGAAGGGGGAAGTGGGTGCTGCACCATGGTCCCCTGCCATACCTTCCTACTCCTCAGGTTCTCCCCTGCCTCCCCACAAAGCCACTCCTGTTCTCCCTTCCTCTCTCCTCTCCTGCCACCCTTGTGCTGTTCCCCACATGGCTGCCCATGTCCTCTTTTGCCACCCCTGCCCTGCTCTGCTCCCCACACTCACTCCTGCCACTGCACATGTCTCCTGACTTCCCCTGTTTTGCCACCCCTGCTCTGCTACCTCTACTACCCCACATAGCAGCATTTCCGAAACACTCTGCCATGGTTCATGAATATTCATAAGTAATTAAGTTAATTTGAATATTCATTAGTTGTTTAATAGTGGTGTGCCTCGAAAAATTTGAAGGTATCAAGGTGTGCCATGGCCGAGAAAAGGTTGGGAACCACTGGTCTAGAGGCTTATAGAACTGGGGCAGGAGGATTTTCCAAAGGAATCAAAGATTCTGGGTGCCCAATTTGAGACACTTTAAAACAGGGGTCTCAAACATGCGGCCCTTGGGCCACATGAGGCCCATAAAGTTATTTCCTGCGGCCCGCAATGACACGCTCATTACCAATATTTGCAATATCATTGTATGGAAAGGTTTCAGTGGTGCGGCCCTCGGGCTACCACACTAATCCTCATGCAGGCCCTCTGCTAGTCCTCTTGCAGCCCTTGTAGTGATTTGCGTTTGAGACCCCTGCTTTAAAGTGACCTGATTTGGAGAAAGAGCTGAGCATTGACCCTCCAAAAGCTAGGCATCTTTAAGGTGTTTCAGGGTGGGCATCTTAAAATTGAAGCACCCAAAATTACTAGCTACTTTGGAAAGTCGGGGTCACCTTACTGAAAATTCCACATTTCATATATTCATAGAGTCTAAGGTCAGAAGAGACCAATATGACCTCAATCTCTCCTGCTGGCCACAGAACCTCATCCACCCACTCCTATAACAAACCTCTAACCTATGACTGAGTTATTAAAGTCCTCAAATCATGATTAACCAACTTCAAGGAACAGAGATACCACCAGCAAGTGAGCCATGCCCCATGCTGCATGGAAAAGTTAGTGCTTTGATTTTACTGCTGAAATGCTTTTGAGGATTAAAAACACAAATCATTTGTTTGGAAGTAAGCATAAGTGATGAATGTTTCAGAGGGGAATTGCATTCCAGTTATGAATTACAACAGGAAAACACTTGATTGTGAACCAAGGAATGGATACAGGCAGTTTTCCTTAGAGGAGACACAAGATAGTTGTTTATGTTGCTTTATACAAGATGGCTCTGATCTTGCACAGGGATCCACAAACTCAGACACTTTACTCCTGGGTGAAGTCCCTAGGACCTAATGAAGTTTCACTCAGTGAGGATTGCATAAGAGTCTTTGCTAGTGCACAACTGGACCAGTTAAACGCTTCACCTTGGGTGCTACTAGTTGTTGGATGTTAAATAAACAAACAGGTTGTCCTGGAGGCAGATTGGGTCAAACATTATTCTTTATTGCCTGCTCCTTCCTGTCAATGTCTCGAGTGAGCAAGGAGGGGCAGTTTTACAACGTTTTTTTATCCAAAACAGTATGGAAATACATAAATGATTGACAATGTCCTATAAACCCTTTTATGGTTACCTTACCATCTATTTAATGCATATTAATGATTAGAGGATGCATATAATTATCCCCGCCTCTGATTACTATTGACAGATTTTGCATACATTGTGCAGTCACTTTTCCTTCAAACTATTAATTTTTTTCACAAAACACTGACTTAACATTCTTAATGGGGCGTGATACCAGGGCGGGTAAGGAGAAGATAAGAAGTAATACCACCCCTTCATTAAAGATCAAAGATGAGACAATCCAGACCGCATTTCTTGCCCTAATGGCCAGAAGAAAACAGAAGAAGGAAAGGTAGCATACTTTAACTATAAATTTATGCTACTTTCAAGGATACATAGGTATACAACTTGCCTGAGAAGCAACCCCATTACCATATTGATCAGTGGCTCAAACCTGGCCTGTTAACTTTGATTGCCCTACACTAGTGACACATGACATGATGATGACTCTTTCACCTGTAGACATCTGTGTTTAATTATATGGTCAAGTCCTCATTAATTGCATTGGTAACCAGAGCACTTCACTGGCACCCAATACAGATGTTCCAACCACCTGAGTGTGAAGCTCAGGGGGCACCACTGATTTTTTAGTTTGGCGGCAGTTCTGAAACAAATCAGTGGTTAAAATTGATTTGGATCAAGCGAAATTCCAAAATTGTTATAAATTTAGGCTCCACTTCAATGGATTTGGGGGGGCAATAGACTAATCTTATAACTTTTACCCCAGTAGCTGAGTAGCTAGGAGAGCCAGGTTCAATTCCCCCCTCTGCCTGAGGGAAAGCAGGGATTTGAACGGGATCTCCCCAGCTTCAGGAGAGTGCACTAGCTATGGGGCCCTGCGGAACAGGGTTCTTAATCTCTCCTGCTGAAGCTGTTCCACTTTTTCTGAAGCATTAAACAGCCATCAGAGCAGAGTCCTAAATATGGGTGTCCCACATCCTTGGTGAAAACCCTAAGAACCAGACAATGGAGTCAATCTCTGTGCTCACTTCCTGGTCCCAGCACTATTCATCATCATTCACAGTGGCAATTCATACTCATTCATCCTTTAAAAATCTGGCTTGCCATGGATTGAAGTCAATAGGATTTAGGCTTCTACATCACTTTGGTGCTTTTGAAAGGTTTACCCATAATCCTTGCCTCCATGAGTCTACAGTTTAACTTCAACATGGCTCATAAGTGCCAGGGGGAAACCAAAGGAGTAGAGGGAATGATGGACCAGGCAGACACTAACAAGAATCTGTAATGTTTCATTTATGGTATGCACACTTCTTGATGACTCCATTTAATGCATTTGGAGTGTGTGCGTGTCTGTGTCTTAACATGTGTCTTGTAGGCAATGTCTATCTATAGTGGTAAAGCCACTTCACTGGAGAAGCCATTGATGAACATGCATGAATGTATCTCAAAACATTCTTGGGAGGTAGGGAAATGTTATCCCCACTTGATTGATGGGGAATTAATACAGAGAAAAAATTAAGACCCAGGTGCCTAATTTCCATTGAAAGCAATGTGAGTTAGGTGCCTAAATACCTTTAATCTCAGGATCACACAGGAAGGTTGTAGCTCAGACCCCTGGCTACGTCTACACCTAAAAGCTTAGTTCGGACTTGCTTAGTCTGAACTAAGTAGTTCAAAGTTACTTCAAACTAACCACATTTTTTTAGTTCAAACTAACTTTTTAGTTTGAACTAGCCTTCCTTTTTTTAGTTCAAATGAAAAAAGCACAGCTACTTTGAACTAAAAGTTAGCTCGAACTAAAAGAACATGGTTAGTTCAAACTAACCACTAGTTCGAACTTATTTAGTTCAAACTAGCATATCTACATAGTGCTAGTTCGAGCCAAATTTTCCAAATAAGTTCAAACTAAGCTGTTAGTTCAAATTAATCAGCCAAACTAACTAGTTCAAACTAAGCTCTGCTTAGTTTGAACTAAAAATTTTTTTAGTTTGAACTAGGCAAAGCCTACTGTAGACAAGGCTCAAATTAGTCTGGATTAAGCCTCCTTAATCTGGACTAATTTGCTAGTGTAGACATACCTTCTGAGTCCTGGCTAACTACCTGAATTACCTCACCATCCTTCTTCCTGCCCTACAGAAATGAGTTTCTCTGGGGAGCCTGGGTGAGGGCAGGGATTCCTGTGTTATGTGACTTACTCCACATTATGCCTATGCACTTTCTCAGGTGAACAATGGTTGTTGTAGCCTTGTTCAATACAGAGTATGACACCAAAGTCAACAACAAGAGAGAATCTGGGTTATCTAGGGAGGTGGCAGAATCTCCATCTTTAGAGGTTTTTAAGGCCTGGCTTGACAAAGCCCTGGCTGGGGTGGTTTAGTTGGGGTTGGACATGCTTTGAGCAGGGGGTTGAACTAGATTATCTTCTGAGGTCCTGACCTCCTAATCTTCTATGTAGCACAAATGACTATTTCTGCTTGCTGGGGATTTTACACACATTTCATTTCCTTCTCTTTTCTATGAAAGCAGGCATTTTGACACTAACGTAAGATTTGTTAAAGGGCAAACCTCTAAAGTATATTATTACTTGACATGAAACAAGCTTGCCAAGTCTGGCGCTAGATATCACTGCAAGCAGAGCTCAGATTCTGGAATTCAGTATGGGCTAGGATTCGGTCCTGGGTTCAATGAGACTGGAATCTCATAATCTAATGTGATTGTCTTCTGCCTACAACTGTGCCCACTACAGAACACATCTGACCCAGGACTGGCAAATGGGCTTTTCTGCTTTTTGGATCATCCTTGGAAACTAAATGATAAGTGGATAGAATTCAGAGCTGGGGATTCAATTCTGAATTTATCCTAACCCCAAAAATTGAGGAAGGAAAGGGGACAGTCAGAGTCAAGGTTCCATCCTGAGATCAGGGTTAACTGTAATTGATTGAGAAAATATGCCATGCTTCATCACAAATGTAGCCTGTCATGAGGTGAGTCCCCATAATGGGTGAGAAAGGGAAGAAGGCCAGTTAGGCACATTCGTGCCACATGGGCAATAATTAGATCAATCGCTTGTCAATCAAGAGGATGGAACTAAAGAAGGGTCAGGTGATAACTCTACAGACACCTGGGCCATATCAACAGCCTTCAGAGCATAGTTACATGATGGAGTGATATCACAGGAAGCAGGCAGGCTGGCTGGTGCATGCTTGGCTAGCAGAACACTGTGTGAGAGCAGAGCTAGGGAAAGGCTGAGCACACAGCCCAGAGAAGAGGTTGATTTTTTAGGATTTTGGATGGTGCTTGGACATTTTTTGTTACCCTGGAAGGGGTGTGAACTAGCTGTATCTCCACTGGAGGGCTGAGTGGTGCGCAAAGATAGCTGGCCTGAAGGAGGTGCAGCAAATTAAAAGCCCTCTAGCTTCACACCCTGACAAGGCAGGGGTTACAGTTAGCCAAACATGGGGCAATGCCATTCAGGGGCCCACTATTTTTAGGGCCTCAGCATTCTGGGACCCCTAAAAATAGAAAATGGAGCTGGAACACTGTGTTCCAGGGCCCATCATTTAAAAAAAAGTAGGCCCCGGAATGCAGCGTTCTGGCTCCATTTTCTAATTTTAGGGGCCAGAATGCTGAGCACCTAAAAATAGCAAGCTCCAGCATGGTTCTGCTGCATTCTGGCAGGACAGGGAGTTCTGAAAACTCCACCTGCCAGCCTCAGCCGGGGCCCCTCCCCATGGCAGCCAGGTAAGAGGGTACATGGTGGGGCAGGAGCTGAGGTGGGGGTAGGTGTTGGGGCAGGAGCTGGGGTGGGGGTATGTGGGGGGGGACCAGGAGCTAGGGTGAGTGGGCAGGCATTTGGAGGTCGGGAGCTGGAGTGCATGAGGGGGCCTGCACCAGCATGAGGGGAGCCCAGACTGGCATGAGGGGGGCTGCCAATTTAGGAGAGTTCCAGACCCTGCCAAATTATACTTTAACCCCTGTGACAAGGTACAGACCCACCACTATGCAGTCAAAATGCGAAGATGACTTACTCATAAACAGGGCCTCACCAAATGCAGCATCTAGTCTAGTCAATTTCATGGCTATAGGATTTGAAAACTGGTAAATTTCAGTATTTCAGCTGTTTTCATCTGATATTTTACGATATAAGGGTCCTCACCCACAAGGGATGGGGCTGCAAACCCGTTGTAGGGGTGGTGGCAGAATTGCCACCCTCATTTCTGTGTTGTCTCCAGAATTGGGTTCTGAAAGCAGCAATGAGGCGAGTCTTCTCACCCCAGTGATGCTGAGAGCACCCCGGTCCAGCCAGGACAAAAAGTGAGTGGCCCCCAGCTGGAGGGGTTCCAGAAGTCTGGAGGAGATCAGATTGCACAGGGAAGGGCCAATTTCATGGGTCTCCAATGTGTTTTTCAAGGCTGTGAAACTGGTTGGGCCTACTTAGAAATTTCTTAAGATATGGATTTTACAAAAGCATTGAGAACAGTAGAAGTTACTTGTATGCAGTTTAAGATATTTATATCAGTGTCCTGTGAGATGTCTAGCTTCCCTGTTGGATTACCCTTCTGTCAGATTTTTGTATACAAGAAATACTTAGTCTTTAAATGTGCCACAGGACTTTGTGTTTGTTTTGAATACTCTAGTTAGCAAGTGAGTACACTCTGCACTCAAGCTGGTTTGGAATTTTTTGATTAAGCATGCCAATCTGCCAAAACCCAGATGGGCATGGAACAGATCTGGTTTAGACAACTCTCCAAAGTTCAAAACATTTTTGGGAAAATAGACATTTAGAATTTGTGACTGTTTTGGTTGGGGATTTTCAAAATGAACAAGTCCAGTTCAAAATAACTTTGTTTTAAAATGTAAGTGACTCAGACTGAAAAAAAAAATTAAAATTGAGTATTTCAAAATTATTGAACCAGCACTTTTGATTGACCCAAAACAAAGCAAAACAAAAATTGGTTTGTAAAAATGTTAAACTTGTTGACATTTTGTCCCAGTTCAGGACAGTAAGTATTTTTCTGCTCTTGAACATATCCATTAACCAGGAACACCATTTCCTCCCCAGTTTTACTCTGAGCGCTGAGGTCCAACTAAGGCAGAAAGAGGGCTCAAACCATAACTGAGTAGAAAAGCGTGAGTGATTGCAGATTCCTGAGGCAAGGAGGAACAGTAACAGAGAAGTTGTATAGGGAAAATCCCTAGGCACAGTAAAATGAAGAGAAAGTTTGCTGAAAGGAGTAAGCTATGTTGCTATGTCACTTAACAGTAAGGGCAAATCCCAGAGGGGGAAGGATGGAGCATATCCTACCCTGGAGCATGTCAGGACCTGTTTATAAAGCCATACACAGTGGCCCAAGTTTTGCTGACTAGTCCACAAGCATACTGCTGGAAGGCCTTTACATTGAGCACTTAGCTGTGTCACTGACAGTACCTTCCTCAGACTGGAAGAAGAGCACAGTATGGCTGAAAAGGGTGTGTCTCTCCCCATCGATCAAAGATCTTACCAAAGATCGTGGTTCAATCAAAGATCTTACATCACCTACCTTTTCTCTCCAATATTCCAGGACCACCATGGTGACACCACCACCACATATGGATCTTCACTGAAGTAAGAGGACTCACTTTATATGAGTTAAACTGAGAGCACAATGTGCCCCTCAAGTTTTCTACATCAATTCTATATTCCTTCAGCAGCACTGATTGTTTACACATTTCAAAACCACCCAATCATAATTTATCCTTTGGAGGAACATACTTGGTTGGCCAGAGGTTAAAGTATAATTTGACAGGTTCCTGAACCCTCCTAATCTCTGGGCCCTGTTCCTGTATTGTCCGGGCCCCCCTCATGCACGAGCAGGCCCCAGCCCAGGTAGGCACTTGCAACCACTTCTCAGTACTATACACATTGGTTATCGCTCCATCAAAATACTGGCCTCGATCCTGGCCTCACACACTGCCCACAGCACTCCTCTGTACCTCCCTGACTTTGATCCCAGCCTCACACTGTGCCTCTGCTGCTCCCCTGGCCCTGATCCTCCCTCACACACTGCCCCCTCTGCCCCCCTACACCATTCTGGCCTCACATGCTGCCCCCTCTGCCCCTTATCTCCATCCTGGTCTCACATGCTGCCCCCTCCGCCCCCTACCCCGGCCTCACACGGTGCCCCCTGCACCCCCCTAGATGGCACTTGGTGCTGGCAAGAATGCAGAGGCCTGTACTCAGTGACCTCTCATGGTCCCTTCTGGTTCTAAATTACCCATGCAGACCCAATGACTCCCCGACCCTGTCCCCAACCCCTTGGGAACTCTTCCCCTATGGCCAACCTGCCTTCCTGCCAGCTCCCCAGCCACCTTCCCTGACCCACTGACTCCGTGACCCCCAGGACCCTTCCCCAATGCCCAGTCCACCCACCAGCTCCCCGGCCCACTTTCCTGATCTCCTGAATCCTCGATCCACCCACACACTGGATCCTGACCCTGGCCTCCTTTCCCTGACCTCTGACTCTCCGACCCCCAGCCCCTTCCTTGCCTTGCTGGCTCCACTACAGTCCCAGGCCCCTTCCCCACCCACCCACAAACTCCCTGACTCCCTTCCCTAACCTGTCTGCTGACTCCCCAACCCTGACTCTGACCCCGACCCCCTCCAGCCCTTTCCCCACTGACTTCGCAACTCCCCCTTCCCCATCCAAGCATTGGCTCCTGACCCCCCCAGCCCCTTCCCCATCCATGCACTGGCTGCCAACATCTCCCCTCCCCTTCCCCATTCGTGCGCCAGCTCCCCAACCCCAAGGGCCTCTTCCCCCTACCTAGCTGGAGCTGCAGGGGCATCCAGCTGAGTCACTCCCTGACCAGGCTGCTCCTGCCCTTACATGCATCTGAGCATGCTCAAGGCAGGAGAGTTGAAAACTGCCTGTCTGGCATGCACACAGCAGCCAGGCCATGACAGAACATGCGTTCTGCCCTCTTTTTCTGTTTTTTTTGGGGCCCCAGAACACTGGCCATTCAAATTTATGGGCCCTGGAACAGCCTTCTGGAGCATTCCAGCTTCCTTTAACCCCTGTTTGGGATAATGATAAGTATTCTTATGTTGAAAGACAGTAATGGTTGCCATTGGGGGGGCAGGAGGGGATGGGTCTTAAATCCAGTTAAGCCCAGTGCGTGACAAATATTTTCTTTAAGGCTCCACAGAAGCAGGAATCTGTTTCACTCACAAGAAAAGATGCAGAATGCAAGTTACCATGAATAAGCAGAACAGTAGTTTTCAGACTTAGGGTTGGGACCCAGTATTGGGTCACAGACCCACAGGCACTGAGTCACAGCACCCCCTCCTGCCACCACCAAAAGACTGGAATGCATTGCTCAAAGATGTAATTGTTGGGTTGCATGGAATAAATTATTTTATTAACTG
Source organism: Podocnemis expansa (assembly GCA_007922195.1). Taxonomy (NCBI): domain Eukaryota; kingdom Metazoa; phylum Chordata; order Testudines; family Podocnemididae; genus Podocnemis; species Podocnemis expansa. The sequence goes on along the minus strand of ML682022.1, from coordinate 5,510,918 downwards.
GATCCTGAGAAAAAAAGTTTGAAAAACCTCTGAAGTAGAACATTATTAAGCCATGTACATTGCTCTGTCCCTGGGATTGAGTTGTTCCCACACTGACTCCATGATTCCCCATTTTCTGGGTGTCCCCTCAAAAACAGTCCCAGAGAACATAGACTCTCTAACTTCAATTCTATTGATCATGATACATAATCAAGCCCATTGATGTGGTATGAACAGCTGAAGATAATGGTGGTGACCACCCAAGGCAATAGGCTATGTGGCAGGCCAGAGTGAACCCAGGTAGACTAACAGGCTTACCTTGACATGCTAATGTGGGGTCTTAGCTGCTGAGTACAGAGTATATGTTGGAAAGAGAAAGCCAGAAGAAGGCATTATGAGTATGATCCAGAGCAAATGACAGGGGATAGGGCTCCCTGGAGTGGCAGATGTAGGGATTTCTGAGCACTCCACTGTGTTTTGGGATGCAGGACTTTGTGGACATCCTTTGGAAACAGACTAGAATACACCAAGAATAGACCTCTTTCCGATCAATGAGTTCTCCTTCAGCAAGATACAACCCTGCAAGGCCCCAAGGACTGGCTAAGGGTTTTGGCTAAAGGAGCAATAGCATTCCTAAGAGGCCAGAACTGTGGCCAAATGTAACCTCTGCATAGAGAGTGCAGTGCGGCAACTCCAAACTAACACCAATGGACATGAAAACACCATTCTGTCCCATGTCCCAGTTGATCTCAACAGCAACTCTTGCACCACCAACATTCCTCAGCCCAATAATCATTTGGATGACGCTTTGGAAAACAAATATGATGTGGACAGATCAAGATGACAGAACTAGCCTTGATTTTCATAATTAATAATAATAATACAAAAAGATTGGCCAGGTGCCAAAAAGAATTCTTTAAAAACAAATAATTTCTGGAAAGAGATCAGATCTGACTCACAGATTCCATGAAGAGCAGGTCTACTTAGTAAAAAGGGACCCTTTTTATGTAACAACTCTTTAAATTAGAGACCAATTTTAAAGTACAGAGCTGCTCTGAAAAGTGACTCTTTGCATGGGATTCTGTGCTATTGCTCCTCAGATATTTCCACAGCAAAAGTCCCCAGTTTTCAGCTAAAAAGGTGATGGTGTTTTCCATAGTGCCTACTAGAGCTCTGAGAGCCATGCCAGGTTCTTTCCTCTCAGGTATTATCTCCCAGGGAAAAGATTCCATAGGCCTCACTAGGTATCTGTGCAACCCCACGGTCTTTTTAGTATAATTTTAATGACATGTGAGGCAACACTGCTTTGAAGAGGTGAAGGTGCCTGTAACTGAGTTATAACAGGGCTATCACAGGAATAACTGATTGGCATGTATTAAAGTTCTGTGGAGGACATGCAAGAAAGCATAGAATCCAGCTCACATGCGTAGCCCTGCTGGATCCTCAGAGTTAAAAGGTAAAAACTTACTGTAGGCATTAAATGAGCTGAGGTGACTCTTGTGAGTGAAGAATCAACTGAGTCAGAAGGTGCCATATTTACAGTCACTTGTCAAAGCAAAGCCACGTATGAGGCAGGGCCCTCTCTGGTGAGGATGTTGTAATTCAGATCTGCAGCTTGTACCAGTAACAAACATGACACAACCTGATTTTGAGAGGAAGACTCTGGTTGTAGTGGCATGAAAGTGGGCAATGGGTGTAGAAGAGGAACTGATGAGGGATCTGATGACAAAAGAGGGGCCAGATCTTTAATTCTTTGTGCACCCTTGGTTTCTCAGCATAGACAACCTTAAGTCAGGCCTCTCCTAACTTTTGAGTGCATGCTATGTCACCTTAATAATGTTCTTTTAATGTGACTGTAATATATTAAGTGTACTGTATCGTGTTAATATGGTACCTAAAAGTGCGACTCCTTGTGGCTGTAACCAAAACCTACACAATATATTTGTCACTAAAGAAAAGGCCACAAGAAGACTGCAATTAGGAAATGGATAGAAAAAGCAGAGCAAAATGAAGTGTCAAGCTGGTGCCTCTTTGCTGCAAGGAAGGAGACATGTTCCTTCATGAGGGAGCCTATTTGTTTCGGTTTTCTGTTTTGAGCAATACCCAGCAGAGCTTCTAGAAAAACTCTGTGTCACTGGCATTAACAAGCATCTTGTCTTTATGTCAAGTGGGCCCATCAGTTGCCTGTGCCCATCCACTGTCTAAATTGAGGATGGAGTATCTCATTGGTTTCATCCACACATCTGTTTCTGTAATTAAGGTCAACGCTGCTGACAACCCATTTCGATATACTAAAGCAGTGGTTTTCAAATTTTTTTTCCTCAGGACCCAGTTGGAAGAAAACTCACTTATGCCTGCGACCCAACGATTACATCCTCAAGCGATGCATTCCAGTCTTTTGGCGGAGACAGCAGGGGTGCCACAACCCAGTGCCTGAGCGTCTGTGACCTAGTATTGGGTCCCGACCCTGAGTTTGTAAACCACTTCACACACCGCTCCAACCATGCACTATTTTCTGGGAAGTCTTCAAGAGAGAAATATTTTGACATCTCTTGGTAGCTTCTTCCATTGTTGAATTGCTCAATACATACAAACAATAAAGACACACATTCACCAGAATCTTGTCTTTGCAGAAAGAATCCCAGAGTGCTCTAAAACTTCTTTAACTACAAGTCTTTTTCACCACTGACATACAGTCATGGCTGCATTAAGAGGGTGGGAAAAGTGCAAACTGCCTCAGATAGTTAAGCCCAAAGCTGAATGAGAAGAGTTACAAAGGAATCTCAGAAAACTGACTGTGCAGCAAAATGGCAGATGAAATTCAACATTGATAAATGCAAAGTAGGGCTCTTTAGAAAGCATAATCCCAACTAGACATGCAAAATGATGGAATCTAAATTAGCTGTTACTGTTCAAGAAAGAGATCTTGGAGTCATTGTGAACATTTCTCTGAAAACATCCTCTTAATGTGCAGCAGCAGCCAAACAAACTAACTGAATCTTGGGACTTGTTAGGAAAAGAATAGATTAAAAAATATCATATTGCCTCTGTATACATGCATGTCACATCCACATCTTGAATACTGCATGCAGATCTGGTCATCCTGTCTCAAAAAAAAAATATTGTAATTGGAAAAGGCACAGAGCAGGACAACAAAAATTATTAGGTGCATGGAACTGCTTCCATATCAGGAGACATTAATAAGAATGGGACTTTTCAGCTTGGAGAAGAGAAGACTAAGCGGGCAATATGACAAGGGGTTTATAAAATAATGAAGGGCATGGAGAAAGTAAGTAAGAATGTGTTATTTATTCTCTCTCATAACACAAGACTTGGAAACCCCCCAAATGAAATTAATAAGCAGCAAGTTTAAAATAAACAAAAGAAAATATTTCTTTACACAACGTGTTATCCACCTATGGACTCTTTGCCACAGAATGGTGTGAAGCCAAGACTAGAACAGCATTCTGAAAAAGAAATAGAAAAGTTCCTGGAAAGTAAATCCATCAATGATTGTTGGCTAAGATGGGCAGGGATGCAAAATCATGCTCTAAATAACCCTAGCCTTTGTTTGCCAGAACCTAGTCTGGGACTGAACGACCAGGGATGAATCACTTGATCACAGACTGTTCTGTTCATTCCCTCTGTTCATTCCCTGGCATTGCCTACAGCCAGAAGACAGGACTATTGATCTAACACAGCATGGCTATTCTTATGTTCTTATAACAGTGATAGATGAGGAATTATGGACAGAGGCAGAGTTCTGAGATCCTGAAAAGTCTTTTACTTCCATGCAGAATGGAATGCAGGGTTGAAGGTTCTCTTTGAAAGACACATAGTCAATAAATCAATTTGTCCATCTAATTCATTCTGGCCACATGTGTTGGAGAGAAGGAAGAATGGTCCCCATTCCCCCAATTAGGAACAGAAGCACCGAGACTAAAGGTGGGTTGTTCAGAAATCTTCACCAATGGCCCAATTCTTCATCTACTTCAGCCAACAGGCCAACACTGAGAGCATGAGAAAATCTGCTGCTGACCAGTCCAAGTCATGCTGAAACAGCTACAGCTCTTAGCATAGTCCCTTAACTACAAGATCACTCAACTCATCCCACCTCTGAAGGAGGCAGGCCTGAGGTAACAGTCATGTTGAGGGAACTGGATTCAATGGCTGCCTCTGCCACATACTTCCTGTGTAACCTCAGGCAAGTCACTTAGGTAGAGGTTTGCCAAAGTACCTGATGACTTGGTACCTAGGAGCCTGTACACCGCAGACCTCACTCCAAGCCAGTCAGCCATATCCTTTGATGCTCTAATCTCTAACCTCAGATCTCCCAGCTGCACTCTCCTACTCTTCCTCCACTGCCAAATGGGAAAGGGAGTGAGCTTAGTCTCATTGTCTATGTCTACACTTAGAATGTTAGTTCGAATTAGCTTAATTCAAACTAATCTAGTCGAACTAATAATAATTAGTTCGAATTAAGTCAATTTGAACTAACATGGCCACACTAGGAAAACAAATTCAAACTAGCATGTCCATGGACAGGACTTGTTAGTTCAAATGGAAAGAGGTGCACCATGGGAGGTGTGGCAACATGGCCCCCAAGGAGGGCCATGCTCCCACCTAATCTCCTGCTGGGCTCCAGCCCTCTGAGCCCTGCACAGGGAAAAGCATACCCTGCCCAGCTCTAGCCACAGTACTGCTAGAGCTGGGCAGGGGATGCTTTTCCCCACAGGGTTCAGAACGCTAGAGCCTGGCAGGGGATGTTTTCCCCTCCCTGAGCTCTGTGGGGCCAGGGTACCCCCTTGACAGTGCTGACCAGCAGCAGGGAGAAGGGATTTCCCCCCCCACCCCCAGCAGCAGCTGTGCTGCCTGTGGGGCTGGAGCTGCACTCCAAGGGCACTGCTTCAGCCCCACTTGCCAGCATGGAGAAGGAATCCCCGCGAGGGGCTGGAGCCACACTCCCAGGGTGTCACTCCAGCCCTGCTTGCTGGCACAGTGAAAGGATATCTGCATGCGACTGAAGCTGCTCTCCACAGGCATAGGGTTGGTGCTCCTGGGCACCGCTCTGGCCCCGTGTGGGGATCCCTTCCCCGTGTTGGCAAGCAGGGTGGAGCAGCACCTGGGGAGCACGGCTCCAGCCCCGCTCAGGGATCCCTTCCCTGCATTCGGAGAGCAGGGCTCAAGCCACGCACTGGGCTTTACTCCCTGTTCCCAGTCAGGTTGGCTGGAGCCAGCTGTGAGGATCCCTTCTCCCCATGCAGCAGCCTCTGCAGAGCAGGGTAGAGTCTCCCCCCTCAGCCAGGGGACAGGAACCCCATTGCCCCCGGCCAGATCTGGCTGGGTGGTAGAATGGCACCTTTGGGGTGCTTGCCCCAAGTACTGGAGGGCTGGTCTTCTTTACAGGGTGCCACACATCCTGGGAGAAAGGTCAGCCCATGTCAATTTGAACCAACACAGCTACACTGGGTCAATGCGAACGAATGAGTTTGAATTGACTGTCACTTTGAAGGTAAATGAGGTTTTACGACTTCAGAGTTAGCTTTCACCAATTCGAACTAAGGAGTTAGAATCATACAATCATAGGGTTGGAAGGGACCTCATGAGGTCATCTAGTCTAACCCCCTGTGAAAACACAGGACCACTCTCACTAAATCATCCCAGCCAGGGTTTTGACTAACTGAGCCTTAAATATCTCCAAAGATGGAGATTCCACCACTTCCCTAGATAACCCATTCCAGTGCTTCACCACCCTTCTAGTAAGAAAGCTTCTCCTATTATCCAACCTGGACCTCCCCAGCTGTAACTTGAAACCATTGCTCCTTGTTCTGTCCTCTGTTACTAGTGAGAACAGCTGAACTCCTTCCTTCTTGGAGCATCCCTTCAAGTAGTTGAAGGTTGCTATCAAATCCCCCCTCAGTCTTCTCTTCTGCAAGCCTAGTTCCTTCAGTCTCTCTTCATAGGTCTTGTGCTCTAGTCCCTTGATCATGTTTGTTGCCCCCTGCTGGACTCTTTCTAATCTGTCCACATCCTTTTTGAAGTGGGGAGCCCAAAACAGGACACAGTATTCCAGATGCAGCCTCACCAGTGCAGAATAGAGGGGAACAATCACATTCCTCGATCTGCTGGCAACACGTCTACTGATGCAGCCCAGTATGCCATTGGCCTTTTTGGCAGCAAAAGCACACTGTTGACTCATATCCAGCTTCCCATCCACCATGACTCCCAGGTCCGTTTCTATAATGCTACTACTTAGCTGATTGCTGCCCAGCCTGTAGCAATGCGTGGGGTTTTTCTGTCCCAGGAGCAGGACTTTGCACTTGTCCTTGTTGAACCTCATGAGATTTCTATTGGCCCACTGCTCCAATTGTCTAGATCTCCCTGAATTCTGTCCCTACACTCCAGAGTTTCTACCATTCCACCCAGCTTGGTGTCATCCGCAAACTTACTGAGCATGCTATCTATCCCATCATCCAGATCATTAATAAAAATGTTGAACAGAACCGGCCCCAGGAACAACTCCTGGGGCACACCACTTATTACAGGTTGCCAACTAGACATGGAGCCATTGATTCCTACTCACTGAAAATGTTGATCTAGCCAGTTTTCTATCCACCTTACAGTCCACGCATCCAACCCATACTTCCTTAACTTGCTGATGAGAATGCTGTGGGAAACTGTATCAAAAGCCTTGCTAAAGTCGAGGTATATCGCGTCAACGGCTCTTCTGCATCCACAAATCCAGTCATCTCATCATAGAAGGCAATGAGATTGGTCAGGCATGATTTATTCTTGGCGAATCCATGCTGACTGTTCCACATCACTCTATTTTCCTCCAAGTGTTTCAGGATGGATTCTTTGAGAACCTGCTCCATGATTTTCCTAGGGATTGAGGTGAGACTGACAGGTCTGTAATTTCCCAGATCCTCCTTTTCCCCTTTTTTGAAGATAGACACTATATTTGCTTTTTTCCAGTCCTCCAGCACCTCCCCCGTTCACCATGAGTTTTCAAAGATAATGGCCAGAGGTACTGCTTTCTCATCAGCGAACTCCCTCAGCACCCTCAAATGCAGTTCATCCAGCCCCATGGACTTGTGCATATCTAGCTTCTTTAAGTAGTCCCTAACCTGACCTTCTGTCACTAAGGGCCTCTCTTCTTCTCTCCAATCTGCCATACCTAGTGTAGTGGGCTGGGAGCTGGCCCTCCATGTGAAGACTGAAGTAAAAAAAGCATTGAACACTTCAGCCTTTTCCTCATCCTCCACAACAAGGATACCTGCCGCATTCAGTAAGGGACCTACACCATCCCTGATCCTCTTCTTCTTATTGGCATACTTATAGAACCCCTTTCTGTTATCCTTCACATCTCTTGCTAGCTGCAACTCCAATTGCCTTTGGCCTTTCTGATTTTATCCCTGTAGTCCCGAGCAATATCTTTGTATGCCTCCCTAGTCATCTGTCCAAGCTTCCACTTCTTGTAAGCTTCCTTTTTATGTTTCAGCTCAATGCAGAGTTGTCTGTTAAGCTACGCTGGGTGCCTTCCACATTTGCTGTTCTTTCTGCACATCAGAATGGTATTTTCCAGTGCCCTTAGCAGGGTTTCTTTAAACTAAGTTCCTTAGTTCGAATTCATAAAAGCAAGTGTGGCCATGCACTTATTTTAATTCGAATTGATCATCATGAATTTGAATTAAATTGTAAATGTAGACATGCCCAAAGATCAAATCAATTCTACATGTTTGAGGCAGAGTTCATGTCTCTCCTAAGTCTTCCTTCTAAACTGGATGTACTCAGACATGCCTTAGAGCTGGCCCTGCCCTTTACAAAGAAAACCCCTAGAATCTTCTGCACTTTTCCCTTCCTGCTCTCATTTTGAAAAAGCATCTATAAACTTGCAACCCCTGCCATCAACAGGTTGCCTAGTTGCTTCTGGAGTCTGGCCAAAGCGCACCCCAAATGGACAGCACGTCTCATTTTTTCACTAATAATAGCCATCCCTGATGCAATCCCTTTCTTGCTCTCTTCTACTCCCCTGACAAGTTAGATTTGGTAACAAAGCACAGGAAGCTGCAGCCAATTTTTCAGACTGCATTTCCTGACCCAGGCTTCTGGCTCTGAGCTTTATCATAGAGATATAGAAACTGGAAGGGACCATGAGAGGTCCTTGAGTTTGGTCCCCTGTACTCATGACAGGAAGCTAGGGGTCATCTGCAATTAGAAATCACAATGTTTATGCACTAATTAGTATTTAAAAGTGCCACAGGACTCTATTTGTTCAGCTCTTTTTTGGGTATTTCACTCCATCTACTCCCATCTGGCAGCTTACAGAAGGCAAATGTATGAGAAAATGGTTGCTGCTTCTACCAAATGAAGCCTGAGCCTAGCAAAGCACCTCAGCTGAGGGCATATGCTACCCAGTCCCACTGATATTTCCATAGCCTCTTTGCAACACCCACCCTTACTCACTTGCTGAACTTTTCTGTGAGACTACAAATAGTGAGGCTGCTCTCAGCTGCAAGTTAAGCATATGCTTGATTGTTTTGCTGCACCAAGACCTGAGTCAGCGAGGTTTGTATGCTCCATTCTTTGTATGCACAAATGGTAGATTAAACCCAGTAGGACAGTGATGTTTGTTGTTGTGCTACAGTATTTTAAAGGAGGGACAACTGTAGTCCTATAATAAATTACTCTAAAGGAGTAAATCTGTGTCTGCCTGGCCTCTGCAGGAGATGCGAAGTTCCAGCTGTAACTCCATCAGAGTGCAGAAACTCATGCTTTAAAACATTTGACATTATAGCTAGCAAGAAACCGAGCATGCTGATGATGGACTTGGACACCAATTTCACATGTGGTTCTTGTAAAGTTTCAGTATAACTCTCTGGGCTAGAACCTCAGCTGCCACAAATCAGAGCTGTTCACCCCAGCTGAGGATTTGGTCTTGCAGAAACAAAAGCTTGACTTGGAAGATGTGAAAGGAATGAGGAGGGGAGGAAAATCAAAAGATCAGAAAGAAGATATCAGAACATGATCCAGTTGTCTGAGAATAAGCCACGTTTAATACCCAAGGGAAGGGCAATGACCAGAGTCATCTGAAATGACACTGTGGTAGATAGAAGTTGCACACAGAGTCCCAGGAGATGGAGTATGTGACCACTTCTGTCATAAAAAAAGATGATAAAGAAAAACATCTGCTCTGTTTTGCATACTGTTTCTGATGAGCTGCCAAGTCTCAGACCATTCAGTGTCATCTATTGCCAACTTCTGTGATGTGCAGAAGTGAGCACATGCTACAAATAGCAGAGGTTCACAAACGGGATCACAACCCTTCAGGGGGTTTTGAGGTGTTAGCCCTAGCGAATGCCAGTAATAGTGGCATGGCACAGGAGGTTATCACTTGGGGGCGTGGAGGGGGTTCATTACAACCTGATATATTTTCAGAAGGGGTCCCAGCAAAAAAGTTTGAGACCCACCTGAACTAGACTATACCAGGATTTAAAGCGGTCACCCCCTTGTGGCCTGTCTTCAGCTGCTGCATGTCTCCTCAGCAACAAGGGCTGCCATGCTGCCATGCCTTCACTGGCTTCCTAAAGAACACTGAATCAAGTCCTGAGCCATTACCTTCCAACGGGCTCAATGGCCAGGGCTCAGGATATCTCAAAGATGACCAAACGTTTCAGGAAGAGAACCCTGGTACACAGCTCTGTTGTTCAGGTACTTCCTACAATAAGGGTCTGTGCAGGACACTGAGCTTTCTCAGGGGGCTGTGAGACTGACACAAACGTCCCCTAGAACTGAGAACCACTATAAGGCTTCCTTCTGTTGTGTATTTGGGTGTCTTATGTGGGGAAAATCTGGTTCAGGTCCTCAACTTGGAAGGAGGTACCTCAGAGCCTCCCCAATGATGCAGACCCGTTCCCAGCCGAGACTCCAATGAGCAGAGAAGGAGGTGTGGTTCCCAAAGTTTATTATTCAGCTGAATAATAAAAGGAACTGCATCAGAGGGAAGCAAAGAGAAGCTCTCCTCTCTGAGCAAGAACCCCCAGTATAGGGGTTACTGGTCACATATACCTTCTAACATGCAAAATACAATATACATAATGCAACAAGCTCACGCATAATACAACAAGTTACATCATGCCTAAAATCTGTACATGGTACTACTACTCTTAATATGCAGGTTACACAACTAGATTATACTTAATAGGCAGCATATAGTTAGCCCGCCTCTGTTGTTGTTTACTGCTTATTTGGGTAACAGTTACTGTCCTTGACCAATGAGAGTGGCCAGACTCCTGTGACCCCTCAGCTACCTAGCCCCTGCCAACCTGTTTACCAGACTAGGTTAATAGCTTCCCATCAGGATCCAGACAGGAGGGATTGTCTTATAATCAACCTTTGTGGATTACCTCATCTATAGAAACAACAAGCAGTTGTGTGGCACTTTAAGACTAAATAAATCTGTTAGTCTTAAAGAGCCACACAACTGCTTGTTGTTTTTTTACTGGACTAGACTAACATGGCTATCCCTTTGGAAATTGACAAGATGCAAGGCTCATCTATAGAAACAGTCTACTTTGTTATCAATCTAAACCCCTAGCTCCCCTACCTAACTATGCCTTAATAAACTTGTCTCAGCAAAGACAGAGCCTCTGACACAGAGCTGCCAGACCAAACTTACTCCATCTTTCAACTTCCTTCACACGTACCTAATTGGCTGGTTGCTGTAGCCACTCAGCTTACTTATTGCCATAGCAGTAGAATTAGATCATTAGGGTATTAGCCAAACCAGTATGTGCTGGTTCTTAGTTTCTCCTAGTAAAAGCTATATCTAGACATGGACCCCTTGTGTTGTGTGTGTTCTTGATATCTTCTTGGATACAAAGACTCAACATAACACCTTCCTCCCCAGGGGCAAGGTACATTTCTTCAACCTGCCTTCACCAGTACAGAGACAGCTCAGAACATAATGAAAATCTGACACTCAAATCCTCCCAAACCATTCCACTTCATCCCAGGGCAGAGGATGCAAGAAAGATGTGATAGAGGCCAGTCACATTGCTTAATGCATGACTGGAAGGTGCCCAGATACTCTGTGCTGCATAAGAACCGAATGAAAGCAAAATCCATACTTTTTTACACCTCATAATTCAGCTGTGTTTGGAGCCAAGGGTTTGGTTCATCCTGTTACAGATAAGTGGTACTTGCAAAATTCACATCTAGATCGGGTTCAGATTTCAAATGCTTCCAAAACTTGTGGGGAGAGGATTAGAGCCAAAGCTTTTGTGTGCCTGTGTCCCTCCCCTTGGTTAAATGGGATTGAAGCTGTTCAGCCATCCCCAGCCCTGGTCAGCTGGAGCCAATGATAAGGTCTGGGCCCACTACCTCAATGACATTCCATGTGGCTGTAAGAATAGCTACACACCTGTGAAGACCTACAGAGCCCTATATTTGCACTTCATACAGCCCTTTTCAGCTAAGTATCTCAGTGCATTTCACAGACATTAATACGCTGTGACAGAATGCAGCCTTGTATTCACACACACTGTTTAGTAATCCTTGTAGAAAATATGACTTGTAAGTATCATTTGAAAACGAATTACACATGGGGCAATAATATTATGGTGAAATGTAAATAGCAGTGTTGTGTGTAAAGTTAAGAAATCACTCTCATTTAATGTTAAAGCCAGATGTCCAGACTCACATAGTCTTAAATAGGTAAAATTAGTCAAGTAAGTTTTAAACAAAGGGGTGTGTTTATCTCAATTTGCATATAAGCTGTAAACAGAGTCCTCAGACTGAGAGAAAAAAGGCTACAGGGAAAGAAAATCTGTAATTCAGAACAAAGATGGGAAAGAAAGGACAGAAGACAGTAATGCTGTCCAAAGTATGGGGTAAGAATTTTACCTTGAACCAAAGCAGGGCTGTAAAATGTTAGTACTAAGAAACATTTTATCTTTATTTTTCTTGTTAACAGTTTCTCACTTTAATGCCTTAATATTTGCACTTACTGCAAATCCTATTTTTCTTTTGTTCAATAAACTTGTTTTATTCTCTTATCAAAACTAACCCACTTTAACTGTGTGGGTAACCCCATTTAAGGGGGCGAGTTGGTGCATACTGCTCCTTTACAGGGAAAACAGACTTGAAACATCTGAACCAGACAGTACAGAACACACATTTTGAGAGAGAAGGAGGAATCTGAGGCTGGTAGCATATTGGGATCTCCTTGCAAGTGGTTACCAAGACTGCTGCAATCCAGAGTATGGTTGGTATTGGCTGACAAGCTGTGAGGGTCAGCATTATTGAACCAGAGTTGTAATCATACACAGATGCTGAGGATGTGACTTTCATGATAGCAGGCTGCAAGCAGTCCAGCAAAGCATCGGAAGGCACCCAACGATGCAGGGTATGAAGACACAGCCCCTCACTGGTTTGATTTGAACCCCAAAATGCCATATACTCCCAGCACCTTTCTGAGATGGTGGCATTGTTCCTATTTCACAGTTAAGGAAGTAGAGGTACACAATTTAAGTGGTACACCCAAGGTCACATGGCAGTCAGTGGCAATGTGGGGAATAGAACAGAATAGAATAGAACAGAATAGAATCATACAGTTGAATAAAACCCACAAGTCCTGTTGCTCAGTCCAGATTTGCCCAGTACAGTATTAAAATAAAATGTAACCCCCCACGACCACCCTCATGAGACTGTGTTCTTCTTAAAGAGAGCCTGACCCAAGGAAAGCTTACTTTGCTGAATAGCTCAAATGGCTTAGGCCTGGAACTCCAGAGAGACCTCCTGGTTTCCCAGAAGGCCTTGCGTATTGTGAGTCTGCAGCCTCTAAGCCCCAGAAATAGATAAGCAGATCTCACACCTCATGTCTCCAAAGGGGATCAGACTCCAGCTCCCAGCAAGCTCAATGAAGAGACTCTTACTGAACTCCAGAGCAACTGGATCAAGCCCATGAGGCTAGATCGATATGGCAAAATTAGGTGCTGCAGCACCAAATCCCTGGGCATCTTGCTGCCCTGTGGAATTCACAGCCATGAGTTAGGCACCCTGACTCTCTTGGCATTGGATGGAGTTAAGCACTTCAGAAGCTGACAAGCTGAGGGAGCCATCCAGGGCTGGATTAAGCCCTCGCCCTGACCAGAAAGGGGACCCCAGACTCCAGTCCCTAAAATTCCTTCAATAATCCAGCAGCTGCCTAGCTCAGCACTGGTAGGAACCTTGCAAGCACTGTGATGCGGCAGGGCTCTGGGCGAGAGGCTGGGCTCTGTGCTCTACCCTACCCCCAGGCCAGCTGGGGGACCAAGAGTAGATGAGCCAGCACCTGCTTGCTCCACCTGGGGATGCCTCTGCTGCTCCCACCTCGGCCTTCTAGGGCCCATCGTGTGCCAGCTGGGCCCCCACCCCCTTGGGCAGAGTGGCTAGAGTGTGGCTGGGTTGGGACCACCCCCCCTCCACCCCCTGCCCAGTGATGGGGATGAGGGCTGGCCTGTGCAGCCCAGGCACAGGGAGACCGCAGTCAGGGACAGCTGGGTCCCCTGTGATGGGGGGGCCCCAGGCAGGTGGATCCTGCAGTGGGGGGCAGATTGGGGACCCCCGGCTGGTTAATCCAGTCCTGGAGGAACCTAACCCGGTCGGGAGTGAAATGCTGAGGAAAAGGTGAAGCGTAAGTGCACTGATCCACACAGATACTTCAGTGCCTAGCTCCCACTGATCTGAGCCCTGGGTACCCCACTCCTCTTGTCCTGGAGTTAGGCATCAAATGCAGGTCAGCCCTTCTCTGCAAACACACACCAGAGAGAGACCAGCACAGCAGCAAGAGTCAGGGCATTCACCTGCCTTGCAAGTCCAGTTCTTCAGCCAGGAATTCAGTATTTCATATCAAATGGAACAGCTGCAGGAGGAGAAGTTGAAGGCACCCACCCCAGAATACCCACTAGGCTGGCATCAAGGGCTTGTCCCTGGAATGAGACACACCTAGACACAAATTCTTGCCTTAAATCAGGCAAAGTGGGGGCTGAAGTCAGTTTCTCCTGTATCACACATCAACACACAAGCCACAGGATGTTGGGTAGAACAGGAGGGATGAACTCAGGTCATCTGGCCCCAGAAATTCCCAGGCTGCTTCCCCTCAGCTGTCATTTGTGCAGACTGGGTGCACTTTGAACACTCCTGCCAGCTCAGACCGTGCAGGAGAGATAGGCAACACAACGCCTGGCCTGAGAAAGCTGCTGGGGCTGGAACCCAAGCAGATGCTCTGAGCTGTGTGTGAACTCCGATGCTGCGTCAGGAGTTACGTGGCTCTGTTCAGGCCAACCTGTGGAAATTTTGGCCCTGTGACTGCTGGAATTTTACGAGCAACTGAGCAGAGGCTTTTGTCAATGTCAGTGGTGCCTAAATGTTGAACTTCAGGACCTAAAAAGATAGCTGGGTACCTCAATCCCTGTGTGACTCTAGCCTTTCATGACTATATTAGCCCCTGCCAGACATAAGGGAATGAGTATGGATCCCTGGGTTTCCTAAGGGATCCTAACATCATTGGCACTGTCTCCTACCCCAGAATCAACACCAAGTTTGTGCCCTGTGTTTCAAACCCTCAACCCCACCCCCAAAAGATAAGAACATAGGGGTTTTTTGAGAGACGAGTCATGCCCTTCCAGAGGGCTCCCCACATTGTGCAATCCCACCTCCCACACAGCCCCACTTTGTTTGATAAGGCCACATGTAAACCTTACTTCAGGTCTGAGAGGATCAGAGAGTAGAAACTGAGACTGCCACATGCACACGGCATGTAAAAAGGGGAAACTTCATATTATTCCCACACCCCACACTGTAACAACACTGTGGTTAAGGCAGTGCGTTTGCGGTCTGTCTCGTTTGCCTAATACAGCATATCAGCTGCTTTGATGTCACATGTGAGGTTGGGCTGTTGCTTTTGTTGTCAGCTCTCATTTTGACCCAAATGTGTCCGGTGAGCAGTTTTACTGTTTCCCTCTAGAGAGCAAGGCTGAACTTGTCTGAGTGGCTCACCTGACTGGGGATCAAGCCGATTTAGAGGGGTCCTGTTAGTTATCCTTGGTGCTGAATTGACAGGCCTGAGGCCTGAGCCTTGTGAATCCAGAATATAAGGGCAGCATATGCTGAAAGGGCCTCAAGAGGGTAGACGACACTGCCTGGTAGACAAGGCATTTGATGGGGATTCAAGAAATCTGGCTGTATTGCTGGGCTCAGGCACAGATGTCTGGCATGATGCTGGGGAAGCTGCTTAAACTGCCCTGTCCCTCAAGTTTCCCATCTGTAAAATAGGGTTAGCACTTCCATACCACAAGCATGGGAGGACAAAATGCTATTCATCAGACTGGGGCACTCAGAGAACATAAGTATCATGTAAGTAACTAGATAAATGCAGGCATTAAACCAATTGTTCAGTGGTGAAAAGCCCCAGTATCTCCCAGGTGTTGCTCTGCTGCTCTTTGCAGCTGACTGTCCCATCAAAGGCAGCCTGCTGTGGGTAAAACAGCTGCATCAGCTGGAGAGGTTGGGCTTCTGGATAAGGCTGGGTCTCAGCAGATCTGGAGCCAACCCCTCATTCTGCTACAGACATCAGGTGTCACCTTTGACAACTGATTTGACCTACCCTATTGCCTCGTATCCCCATCTGTGATTGGGATTACATTGTCTTCTATTTATAGTATTTGCTCTTCAGTTAGGGATGGTGTCTCTCTGTGAGTGTGCTGAGAGCAGCACAGAAGATCCCTACTAGTACCACTCAGGATGCAGCAGTAAAGTTTTCTCCCTACAAGTGGCAAGGCTAAGCTCAAGGATAGAGGGTGGAAAGAACCAGAGTGTGGGAATGGGGAATGAGAATAGAGAAAGGATTTACTGAATAGTGGCACCTTCAGCTGAGTTATACAGTGGCCTCTGAGTGGCAAGAAGTGTCTTCTCTGGCATTTTTTGGTCTGGAAAATGGCAGATGCAAAATGATGCATCTGCAGTGGGGCTGTGAATAAAGTAAAATTGTGGTGGGAGCTACAAAAAAGGTGCGGTGACACTGTTTGGGTAGGAAACAGGCCAAGAAATTGAGGGATGAGTGCTGAAAAAAATCCTGCATGGGTGATTTCTACTAACAGACACCATGGTGTTTAAATACTCATGTCTAACATTTCAGGCCTGCATGGTGATACAGGAAAGGTCACGCAATCTATTTGTGCCTCACTTTTGCCGGCTGCAAAATGGGGATATAAACACATCTACACCTTAGTTCCATGCTCAGAAAATGTCATTCATTAACTGATATTTCACTAAAATTATTAATAATGTTACCAGTTTTCTGATCCCTTCCACTTTCATTATTTCTCTTTGAGTCAGGAGGTTGGCCCTGGTTTATGGAGATTAATCGGCTCAGGTGTGACTGAGCAGTCTCATTTTGAGCATATCAGCCCTGCGGTGCTGGTCTTCCCAAAATAGAACTGAACTATTTTGTTTCTCTGAAAACCTCATTTCTTCAACCACAGTTTCCTGGAAGAACGCTTGAAATTTCCCAGACTGAGTGTATGAAGAAGTAATACATTTGACATGACTGCATTCTTCCTGTGCCATTATTGTATATATTTCATTAGGCAGTGAGTGAGGGCAGGGAATTTTATGGTGCCTGGCAAAGTCATGCTGGTTTTGCATCCATGCTTCTAACTGCTTGGAGATTTTAAGGCCAGAAATCACCATTAGATCAGCCAGTCTGACCTTTTGGCTAACTCAGGCCAGAGATTTTTACCCAGTTACCCCTTTATTGAGCCCAATGGCTTCAGCTTGACTAACTCAGATCTTCCAGAAAGAAATCCAGTATTGATCTGAAATCGCGGTGGTGGAGAAGCCGCCATTTCTCCTGGGAGTTTGTTCCAATGGTTAATCATCATCATTGTTAAAACTGTTACTCCTGCTGGAATTCTGTGTCACTGTACAATGCTGAATTAGTGCAAAAGTAATGTTCCCTGCATAATTTTATTTTTTTCAAGCAGAATTTGTGGCTTCCACCAAAATGATTCCTTTTCTGGTTCTGTATGTTTCAGATACATTAGTTCTGTACTCTTATAGTGACTTTGCATGCATGAGTGCACCTGCTGTGGGAGCTGTGAGGTACTCTGTAAACACCTCACTCGCACTACATAGTAGTACTTCATTGTCAATGCCACTCTGCTCATGTCTGACCCTAGTGGCACTGCCCTCCTTCTTATATTCGATGCCAGTCTGAACCCAGCCCCCTCCACTCCCACTATCATGGCACTCCCACCTGCACCTGGCACCAGGGGCATAGTCAGTCCCTGATATTTGGCTGGACCCCTGCAAGTGCAAGTCAGGCCCAGCCAGGGCAGATTCCAGTCATGTGACTGGAAGCTGCCTCCCCCTCTAGAGGGGGAGAGCCACAACTCCCAGGCCAACAACAGTGTGAACTTCGCCACTGCAGCCACAGAGCTGGCCAGCAGCCAATGGCCGCAGCTGCAAGCGGAGCAGAGGTGCTGGCTTCTCATCTCCTCTCACAGCAGAGAGGCCGCGGGTGGAAAAGAAACACTGGCACCCCTAGCTGTTCATGGTCACAGCAGCGAGACCACACAGCCATGAGCAGAGCAGAGGCATTGGCACCAGCGTCGCTGCCCCAATCACTGCTGCTGGCTGCTGGGCAGCCCCGTGGCTGTGGCAGCAAAGTTTACACTGTTGCTGTGGGCTAAGGTGGGAGGGCCTCAGGGCCAAGTGGGTTGGCCCCGGCCCATCCATGGCTACACCAATGCCTGGCGCAGGGTGCAGACATCACCTCTGGAAACAAAGGGGTGTTGGTTGGTGAACCATGTACATGACCCACACACACACACACACACACACTTTATCCTGGGTCTCTCTTCTCTACTCAAACTACTCATTATCCTACAACTGAATTAACTCACTAGCCCTCCTCCATCTATAGTGGCATGATCCAAAAACTTTACAATACAAATAGGAGCTTGAACAGGAGCAACACATGACAGATCAAAACAAAAACAGTCCATAAGGATGCTGGTGCCATCTTAGGCCAGGTCATTACAATACTTTTATGACATGACTTTGTTTAAGTGAAATATTTAATTTCACTGAAGCAGAAGATAACTATTAACAAAGATACATCAAGTTTTGCACTAATATCCCCCAATAAGGAATCTATTTGTCAAAAAACATTTCTTGAATCTTTTTTGTTGTCTGTATTGTTACAGACAGACTTGCTGATATGTATTTTGAAATAAGTTACAAAAACAAATGGACACTAGTGTGATTACATTGGGTTATTTTGACAAACTGCGTAGTTTTTTAAAATATTTTGCTCAGAATTTTTAAGCACAGAATTCATCCTGGAGTAATTAAATGTATGCCTTGTTTCTAACTGGCATTTGATTGGGTCTAGGTTCCAGCTATTAGTTTTTATTCTCCCTCTTGACACTAGGTAATGTTTTCTTACCATAAAAAGACTTTTACACTGTAATCAAGTCCCTTCTCAACCCTCATTAGGATAAACTGAACAGTGGAGCTCCTTTAAGTGTCTCACTGCAAAGTGTTTTCTCCAGCCCTCAGAGTCATTTTTGTAGCTCTTTTCTACACTCTCTCCAAATTTTTCCAACATCCTTTATAAAATGTTGATAGGAGAACTGGGTACAGTATTGTAGTCCAGTCTCAGCAATGACATACACAAGGCTAAAAACCACCTCCCTGTTCCAACTCAGTACTCCCATTTATGCACCCCAGGATCACATTTGCCCCCCCCCCCCGCCCCAGCATCACACAGGGAGTACTTGTTGAATGACTTGTCTGCTATGACACCTACATCCTTTTCCAGATCACTGCTTTCCAGACTACCACCCCCCACTCTGTGGATATGGCCTGCATTCCTTGTTCCTAGACATATACCTTTGCATTTGGCTGTATTAAAATCCATTTTGTTTGAGTCAGCTCAGCTGTCCAAGATTGTTCTGTATGCCCTATGTTCATCATTTTTTGCCCTTCCACCAATTTTGTCATTTGCAAATTTCCTCCACTGTGATTTTATATTTGCTTCCAGATCACTGAAAATACTGACTAGCATGGTGTCATACTAGGCCCCAAAGGCTGAGCAGCTTTGTAAATGCATGGCCCAAATCTGATCTTTAAAGACATATAGGAAAACACAATAGTAGTGAGAATCATTCCTGGT
This sequence comes from Podocnemis expansa, assembly GCA_007922195.1. NCBI lineage: Eukaryota > Metazoa > Chordata > Testudines > Podocnemididae > Podocnemis > Podocnemis expansa. Next base: position 5,491,720 of record ML682022.1, on the reverse strand, counting down.
AAGTAGGTTAGAGCTTTGATATGCAAATATATAGTTTGTAGTCATTGTCTACATCTAACTGCTTAGTTTGAACTTATTTTGAACTTTAGTTCAAACTAGTGCAATATAGTCATGCTCATTCAAACTAAATAACTAAAAAGTTAGTTTGAACTAAAAAAAGCACAGCTAGTTTCAATTAAAAAGTTAATTTGAACTAAAATAACGCAGTTAGTTAGAACTAACGTCGAACTGCTTAGTTCGGACTAAGCAAGTCTGAACTAAGCAGTTAGATGTAGACATAGTCTAAGGTACCACAGGACTCTTACTGGTTTTGCTGTACACTGACTAACATGTCCACCCCTCTGGAACTTGTCACCATTGAGTAAAGGTCAAGCATGCAAAGTCCTCATGAGGGAATTACCTGCAAATACCCACCTTGCTACAACTATAAAGGAAGCCTGAAGTGTAATCTTTTTATCTCAGATCTGTCCAAGCTTCTCAGGGGAAGTCTGGATTTCAAGACTGAAATCCCAGCACCAGCCTGGAACAGCCCTGCTAATTCTCGTGGGAGGATTAGAACAAACTGTATACATGGACTATTTAGTAGTAATTTCTCTGGGCTGAATTTCTGAGAACTGAAGCTGTGAAACAAAGGATTGAGAACCTGATGTATATGGACTTTCAGATCTTTTGTATGTATGTGATTGCTTTAATCTTTTAACAGTTCTCCTGTAGTTTGTGCTTTCTCTTTTATAATAAAACTCTAGTTTTAGTTATTAAAGGTTGGCTGGCAGCATGGTATTTCAGGTAAGATACAACCTTACATTGATCTGGTAACGTGACTGACCCTTTGGGGTCAGGAGAACCCTTTTGGTAAAGACCATGGAGTTTTAAAAAACTTATCTCCTTACTAGACCTGATGAATTATTGGGGCCTGAGATGAAGTGCATAAAGGGAGCTGAGTTTAGTCTGTTTTAGCTTCTTGATAAGCAGTCTGGGAGAATTAGAAGCATTGTTTGTGACTGTTTGGGGAGGTTTGACTTCAGTGTCACCCACCAGTGCTGGGAGAAACATCTTTCCATTTGCAGTCTGCCGTGACCTTGGTATTTACAGCGACTTTCTTCTGCAAAGCTGCAGTGTGGAAGCTTGGCATGAACTTCTGGTCTAGCATGGTGCCTTGGCTTGCTCTGTCAGTGCTAAGGAGCATGAACTTTAAATGCCAATGTCCTGCTATGATTTCCCTCTCTTCTGTCTGACTGGAAAATCTCAGGGAAGCTAGCTCAAATGGAACATTGGCTATTGAGAAGCCTAGTCCAAAGACAAGTTCCAAAGAGGTAGCCATGTTAGTCTCATTCAGCAAAACAAATATGGAGTCCTGTAGCACTTTTCAAAACTAACAAAAAAGCTAATGCAATACATAAATTTGTTAGTCTTTAAAAGTGCCACAGGACTCCTCATTTGTTTTTCTAGTCCAAAGAATTGCCTTTGGTCTTGTCTACACTAGGATTTTTCAGACTCATGCTCCCACATGGGAGCATCTCCACCAGTGGAAGCTATAATGCAGAAAAGGCTCAAACAAGGTGTTTTGCTGTGCTGCCACACCCATCCTGGTATTTGCATCTTATATTGCCCTGAGGGAGTTAATGGTGCCTTAGGCCAGCAGTTTTCAAACTTAGAGTTGGGACCCAGTACTGCATCATGGACCCTCAGCTACTGGGTCGCTGTGCCCCCTGTTGCCACCACCACAACATTGGAATTCATTGTTCATAGATGTACTTGTTGGGTCATGAGCATAGATGACTTTTTTTTTAACTGGGTCCTAAGAAAAAAGGTTTGAAGTCCACTGCCTTAGGCTATGTCTACACTGCCAAATTAGTCCAGACTAAGGAAGCTTGGTCTGGACTAATTTGGCCCATGGCCACACTAGGCAGAATTTAGTCCAAACTAGTAAAACCTGGTGGTTAGTTTGGACTTCCGTGCATAGTTCACTTTAGTTCAAACTAAGCATGGGTGTGACATGGTTTGCCTGGCCTAGTCCAAGGGCGGGCCATCCATCTGTGGCAGGTGGACCAACACAGTTTTAGTTCAGTCCCTTCCAGGGAGAGAAAAGGGTTTTGGGGAAAAACAATAGACACTGTACAATAGTCTATAATGTGGAGATAAGGAACTCCAGCAATAGTTCAAATGTCTTCCGAGTCATCAAGTACAAGGGGGTAAACAACATGGGGTATCAGATGAGGTTGCTGCCTGAGGAGGAGGGGAGAGGAGGAGGGGGACACAGGCCTGCCCCACTTCACTGTGTCACAGCCCTGGACCCTGACAGAGGCTGGGTATTTGACCATGGGGTCAGTGGGGATCTGGCCACAACACGCTGACCAGGGGCATAGCTGGCTGGGGGAGGGACCCAGGGCACAGGCACAGGCCCCACCCCCTGGCCTGCAGGCCCCACCCCCAGCCAGGGATGGGGCCACCGCAGCCACGGGCAGCTGGGACCTGGATCTCTGGCCTGATTGGGCCGGAGATCTAGGGGACTGGTGCTGGGGTTCGGGGCACATGCCCCGGAGTGCCCAGTGCTAGCGACACCCCTGATGCTGACCTCGGTGTGAGGCTTACCTCCCCTGGGCTACTGCCTTCCCCCTCTCCCAGTGGTACCTGTTCAGCCCCTTCAACAGTGTCTTCTGGGTAGTCACTCAGGGGCAAGGAGCAGAAGCCCTCCATTTCATCTGGTGGGGGTAGGTCAGGAAGCTCTGGCGTGACCTCCATCTCCTCTGGCCAGGGTAGCTCTGGAAGCTCCATGTGGCCTGCTGCAAGGGGCAGCTCCTCCAGATCCTGCCCTGCAGGGAGGTTAGCTTCCTGCAGAGCGAGGGGTAGTTCCTCCAGATCACAGGAAGGCAGATGGGCCATGTCATGGCAGTCTGGGCCTTCCAGAGAAAACTTGGGGTTCCCGGACTCTGGCTGCTCCCCCGGTCTGTCATCCCCAAGCAGAATCAGCTCCTCCTCAGGGGCACCGACCATGGGAGACCCAAGCCAGCCATCCTGGTACTAGGATGGAGGCCCGTGAGTGAGCATGGGTTCTCTCTGAGGGAGGAATGGCTGGGGCTGAGGAGCCAGAAGGGAGCCATCCTTCCTCTTCAACAGCCAGGGGTGGACTGAGCTCCCTGGCCTGGCTTTTATATTTCCTGCCCCGCCTCTTGAGTTCCACTTTGATAGACAGCTGCCCAATGGCCATTTTGCATCTCCTGGGGGCAACAATTTTGCCTCATCTGGGGGGTGGCCATTTTGCCTCTTCTGGGAGCGGTCATGTTGCCCCTTTACAATGGGCAATACTCAAAGTAATGATTAGTTAGAAATTAAAAACTTTGAACTAAGCCATTAGTTCAAATTAGCCGCGCATTCTATTTCAAACTAAAAAGTTAGTTCAACCTAGAATGCACAGTTATTTCAAACTAAAAAGCCATGGTTAGTTCTAACTAGCCGACATTAATTCAGACTAACCTCAGACTTATTTAGTTCAGACTTGCAAGTCCAAACTAAATATTTAGATATAGACATAGCCAAACAAATAAACAAAACTATATTGGCAAGATTTTGGATAAAGCGATTCCAGAAGATGACAGGGTAACATCGTCATTACACCACTTAAATCTCAGTTTACTATAAAAATTAGGTAAATGTATAGGATAGAAGGGACTAGTATGGTGATCTAGTCTGACCTCCTGCGTAGCATAATGTGTCATGATGAAGTATTTTACCTCCCACCACTCATTTCACCCTCCAACTGTTATTAGGATGTGGTTAAAATGATGAATCTGTTCCCAAATGTCTCATGCCATCACTGGTAACCTTTAATCAATAGCTTGTGCTTATCACTAATTTTAAACCAATGTCTTTGCACTTTATCCCTTCATTGTGAGTTATTTAGACATAGATATGGTGAAGATTGTATAAACATTCACATCTTTTGGACCAGATTGTCAGCTAGTTTAAATCAATGTGCCTGCAATGGAACTTGCTGGAGACCTGTCAGCAGCAAAGACTTTTATTATATGTAATTGTGGCACAAACATTTTTTTTCATCTACAGATGTAATTTGTAGTGCAGATTTTAGTGAAAATTAGAACTTACAAGTAGAACCCGTTCCCCACCTCCCAAGCCCAATCTTCATTTAGAACCCTCAGAAATTCACATTTGTTCCCAGATTTTCACTTCCTACATTTACAAAGAGAAGCCAGATGTGGAGTGCAAAGCCAGGGTCAGATTATTCCAGAGATTCCAGCTCCACAAAATGTAGGGGATTCAGATCTTCAGAGAAAGAGGATCCAGCTACATTAAGCTTGGGGCTGGAGAGTGGCTGGGTCCAAGGTTCTGGTACCATAAAGCTGGGATCAAGCAGCAAAAGAGATCCAGATCTGGGTCCAGATTTCAAAGGAGCAGAGAAGCCAGCCATGAAGGTTTCAATCAGGTTTGGATCCCCAACATATGTTAAAGTTGGCAGCAATGGGACAATCTGATCCAGGGTTTGGATTCAGACCTATCTCTAATACATAAAAGGATACAAAAGAGTAGCTCATTTTAACTCAATACACTGTCTTTCCACCCCACAATTCTGTGTCCCTCTCAACTCCAGCCAAGAGACCTTCTAGATCCACCTCTACCATGTGGCAGAACAGAGAGCTAACCATCAAGCCATCATTCACACCGACGTATTGCCAGCTTTAGTACAAGGGCATTAATCATTATACATTCAACTTTGTGAGCAATGCCTACCTGACATATGAATTCCCACCACAGTTACCACTTATCCACACTGCATCAAAGGGAATTCCCATATGCACAAGCTTCTGGTGGCTTGCAGCATTTTTATCCCCAGGTCACTCATGTGAACCCATTCCTCTTTTTCCCCATTCTCAATCAACTTACCTCCCTGTTGACTCTCTCAGCTTGCTGTCATGTTAGAATTTCCATCACAAGCTTAGGGGCCATTAGTCATTTCAGTGCAGGCGGCTGGAGGGAATATGCAAGGTAGTGGAAAACAGAACTGGGAACCTGTGCTTGCTTAGGGTTTTGTTGTGTTTTGGGGCTTTTTTTTCCTACCGTGGGCGACTTGAAGAATAAAACAGTAAAAAGGTCAAGAAAGCCGTCACTGTCCAAGCTGGGAAGTGTTAATAGAAGCCTCTTTCCTCCTACCTACAGACACTAAGATTGCTCTGGGTAAGAGAGAGCAGATAAAATGTGAGACTTCAAGGTTTTGTGGTGCAGGGCTGTTTTTTCCGTAGCCTGATAGAAGAATTTTGCATCTATTCACTGCTCTATATTACAGATGGCACATTATATTATTGATGATACCAAAAGTTAAGGTTGCCAGTCAATTTCCATTAGAAGACCCTGACATCAGTTGCATAAAATTTTGCCAAACATTAATTTTCCATGTCAGAGGTCTGCTTCAGGCTGAATTATTAATTGTGTGGGAGGGGAGGAGTTTCAGCTGAAATGGGTCAGCTTAAAAAAAAAATCTTAGAACAGTTTTGTTGAGAAGCTCTAGCTGCACCCTTCAGCAGAGAGGAATGGGTGGAGTTTTCTGAAACATTCCTTCTAAAAACTTCATTGCCACCAACTTGAGTGTCTGCCTGGAAACCTGGGAAACTATATAGCGCCCACAGTATTCTGCATAGATAACACATCCCCACTCGCAAACACAAATGCATGGATTTAACACAAGATCTTTACAGGAGGCGGGGACAGAATAGAGTTGAGAACACTAGGTAAGGCTCCAGGTCACCTTGGCAATCATCTTCTTGTAATGGACTCCAGCCAGTGCATCCTAGTCACCTCCCTCCTCCCCACACAGTTTGCTGCCCAGGGTTCCAAGACCCCCCCAGAATTCTGGCAGGTCGACCTCCAACCTTGAAGGAAGTGCTGCTGCAGCTGCTCCAGGAGCTGTACCCCAGCTGAAGCACTTTCAGCTCTGAGTGCTGGGAAGGGAAGCCCACATCACAGCACCTCAGGAAGAATGCTGCCCTTTGTAGCTTCAAACCCAGCCTCCCACCACCACCTCATTTGCCTCATCGCAGCTGCCTCTGCCACCTCCTCAGAGCCATGGATGAAGTTCAGGGGGTTGAGAGGATGCTCCACCCCCTCCCCCAAACAGCAAGCCTCAGGCAGATGTGGAATTTGTTCCCCCCCCCCGCCCACACACACACAGGGAGTGTCTACACTTACACTTTAAATTGAAATAATTACGATTATTTTGCTTTAACATAACTCATGTCTACACTAGGTTTCCTTATTTCAAAATGAGGAGCTCCCTCATTTTGAAACATGAATGGTCATTTTGAAATAATAAAACCTGGTTTTATATCAAAATGATGGTTAAATCAAAACTGTTATATCAAAATAACACAGTGTAGATGAGTTATTTCAATTTAACTGTTTTTTTGATTTAACACTTTTTGCCCCTCTTCCTCTCAGGGTGCCTTCCCCTTTCTATATGTTGGGTGGAGGCATGGTCTTTCTTGGGGGCCATCTTGCCACACCTCCTGCAGTGCCCCTCTCCTAAATTGAACTAGCAAGTCCTCTCCATGGACGTGCTAGTTCAGTTTGGGTTTCTAGTGGGGACATGTTAAATTGATTTAACTTAAATCAATTGAATGATTTGTATTTCAATTCAATTAGATCAACTTAAGTTAAATTGATTTAACAATCTAAGTGTAGGCATAGCCACATACATAGCCTATTGAGCTGACTGGATCTGTACCCATAGTATAGAAGTCAAACTATGCCTGTGCTCAAAGCTACCCATGGTCTTGAAGCTACCCCTAGGCTCAGGCTTCAGAGAGGAATCTGTAGGACACAAGATCCTTAACAGAGCCTGTGTCATCAGAGGAATGCTCCCAGCAGAAAATGGGAGACAGACTTTCTTCTTGCTCCTGCTTTAGCTCCAGACTTCCTTATCCAACTGTGCCAGACCTTAGTCTTACTCACGGTGACCCCTGACCCCAGAGACATTTAGTGCATGGGTCTTGCCCTTCAATTTCCAAAAAGGACCACAGGGTTTGCTTGCCCCCAAATTCAACCCTTTGCTACATTTTAACCCAAATGCTTCCAAGTGTTTCTTAAGTGAAATGGGGCCTGGCCCATTCTGTCATTTCCCCTTTCTCACCAACAGATGGCAGCAGGAAGCTCCTTTCCCAGATCAACAGAGCCAGGTGGGTACCCAGGAGTCACAAGCTACAGGATAGACCCAACAAAGAAAACACCAGAACACCACTGGCCATCACCTATATGCCCCAGCTAAAGTCCCTCCAAAATATCATCATAGATCTACAACCTATCCAAGAAGATGATCCCACACTATCTCAAGCCTTGGGAGGCAGGCCAGTCCTTGCTTACAGACGGCCCTCCAACTTGAAGCAAATACTCACCACACAACAAGAACACAATCCAGGAACCTGTCCCTGCAACAAACCCCGTTGCCAGCTCTGCCTGAAATTGACTCCAATGATACCATCACAGGTCCCAACCACATCAGCCACACCATCAGGGGCTCATTCACCTGCACATCCACTAATGTGGTATGTGGTATCATGTGCCAGCAATGCTCCTCTACCAAGTACATTGGCCAAACCAGACTGTCCTTGAGTAAAAGGATAAATGCACACAAATCAGACATCAAAAATGGCAACATCCATAAACCAGTAGCAGACCACTTCAGTCTCCCTGGATACTCCTTAGCAGACTTGAAAGTTGCCATACTTCAGCAAAGAAAATTCAAAGAGACTTCAGCATTAAACTGCAGAGCTGGAGCTGATATGCATACTTGACACAATCAGACTGGGTTTAAATAGGGACTTGGAATGGTTAGCACATTACAGAAAGTGATTGTCCCTGCTCACCCATTCTTTCCTTCTAATCAGCTGGTGTAAATGGGCCTTATCTGCCCTAACTGAATTGATTTTGCTAACACTTGCCTTCCTCCATCCTGGCATGGGTATATATACCTCTCTACTTTAGTTTCCATTTAATGCGTCTGACAAAGTGGGTTGGAGTCCACAAAAGTTTATGCCCAAAGAAATTTGTTAGTCTTTAAGGTGCCACAAGACTCTTGTTTTTGCTGTATGCAGACTAACATGGCTACCTCTATGGAAATCTTCCCAGTCCCAACGTCTGTGTAGAATTCTCAAGCAGCTCTCAGTTGCTCTTCTCCCCATTCACCAACTGGTGTCAGCTGCAAGCTCCTATGCTCTAGGGCTTCAGCCCTCAGGGCTTACAGACCTTTGGAATAGGAAATTTCCACAGGTTGGGAGGATCACCCTCTGTGTCAGGGATGTGAAAATATGCCCAGATCCAGCCACGTTATAGACCCTTGAGAAAAATCTCAGTTCACTCATGCTCAGTGCAAACTTGCTAGAGTTTGGCAATTAATTTCTCCAAAGATTCCATCTTTTCTGAGTATGCTCCTCCAACCAAACCTACCTAACATAAATGGCGTAGCCTTTTGTATGATGTTAAACTGTAGTCTTTAATGACACGGTTACCAGCTATTTTTTCCACAAGTTCCCTGCCTTGCACAAATCACCTTAATTTCAGAATTTCCAGACTTCTCAGTGGTTGACTTCCAATCTTACTATGGATTTTTTTTTAATGTACTTTGTATCCCAGGAGCAGCTGGTGACCTTAGCTGATGTCCAGGCATGGTACACATACCTTTAAGAGAGAACCTGCGCCAAAAAGCTTGCATTCTATATAGAACATATAAAACACTAGAAAAAATTCCCATTTTACTGAAAGCTGTGACTTGTTCATGCTCACACCACCTGTCTGTGACAGAGCCAGAAATTCATCTCACATCTCCCAAGCCCTAGTTCGTGTTTTAGCCACTAGACCACCCACCTGTTATCCAGTGGGATTTGGCAACCTCCTCACTACTCAAGACAGGAATAGATATGATGCAGCCAAGTAACTTGATGGATCTCATTCTTGGGAACACATTTCCCATAGTTGGGAAAGACCAAACACAACTCTCTTTTCTTTTAGATTCAGGATCTTTAAGGTTTCAGCAGCAGATTAAAGCCAAAGATGATCATGACACTGATAAACCTAAGACCAGCTAATGCCAAGGCTGCCTTGTCTCAACTGAACACTGACTAATACTTGGCTGGAATCAGTCTAGACTGCCTGTGTGTTTCCATTGTACAAATAGGAATGAGTTATTTTAAAAAATTCACAAAGCATTTAGCCTTTAGTAGTATTTTAAGTGTTTGTCCAAGCTCCATGAAAACCAGTTGGCTGGCATGGGCCAGCCATGGGCTTTTCTTTACAGAGCATTTCAGTGAATTATCCTTTTACATAACCTCAGTGAATTCCTCTTCTGCACCCTCTGGCTTAAAGTAGTAGTACAAAAAATATGAAAGACATGATGTTCAGCAGAAGCAGCGCTCCCAGTATAAAAATTGTTGCATCATTTCTGGCTGAACAGGCAGCTCAGGGAAGGCGGAAGGGAATAGAAATCCTTCACAAGGAGAAACCATGTTGCTTTGACTCGGGGTTGAGGCTTACGAAGCTTAACCAAAAGAGTTCCAGTGCTTAGCTGTAAAGGACAACCAGTGCTAGCTTATATGGAAGTTTCTATTACTTTTCAGCACTTAAGACTGGAATTCATTTGTGTGTGCATGTTTACTTGCTTTAACCTTTTTTATAATTCTTATGTCCTTTTCCTAGTTAATGAATCTTCAGATAGTTTATTATAGGTTTGGCCAAACGCATTGTCTTGGTGTGAGATCTGAGGTACATCTGACCTGGTGCAACTGGTTCAGGAAGTAACCTGAATATTGCTGGGATTTTTTGGTGTGAGCGACCATCTATCACAAAGGCAAGCTTACCAAGGTGATAAGACAAATCAGAGTGCACAAGAGGGCTGCCTGTAACTTAATGTTAAAGTTGTTATAGGCCAGGCCTGTGGAGTTCACACTTGATAATGGACTGGTGAGATTTTGTGTCCTGTTCCATGAGTCTGCCCTGAGGTTAGTGCCCTCATTCTTGAGCCATTGCAGGACAGCTTGACACTGGTGTAATGGCCATAGCAGGATTCACTCACCACAGGTCAGTTAAGGTGATAGATCGTAACCACAGCAATGTTAGAAAACTTAAACTTGACCTGGAGAGTTTTAAACGATAATGAATAGACACAATGAGTGAGCCACAGTCATATGATGGTCTTGAGGCAAAAAACCATGACCATTTATGTTTAGAGAAGGGGGAACTCCTTAACAAGAAAAAGCCCAGATCAGGACCTCAGAGTATGGCTTGTATATTTCAGCCAGGTGCCCAAGGCCTCCCCTGTCCAGGGATAGCAGAGGAAACCACAGGAGGGGAAGTGGTCCAAATGCAGAACCTCAGAGCTTTAGAAGAATGCCAGTACCAGAGACCAACAGCAACACTGCAGCTCAGGGAAACTGAGACCAAAGTCAAGACCAGCAAGGAGGCGGAAGAAAGAGCCCACCAATGATGCAGGAAATGACCAGCAACTGTCAGAGCCAAGGACAGGACATACTGGAGGCTGATGGGAGCTCAGACACTGCAGCTTAGCAACCCCCCTATGCAATGAGTGGGAGAATGTTTGTCTAGCTTATAAGAGAAACTGACTGAACAAAACAGCTCCTACCACCTTTGAGAAGTCTTTGGTCCTCTTCACCCCAGAATGGCCAGTAGGATGGTTCTGGGCTAAACTGAAGTGCTGTCCCCTGTACTTAGTTGGACCTAACAACTGCCTCTGACGATAGAAGTGGGAGTAGTACTGCCTCTGGCAGGGGGTTAGACTAGATGACCTATGAGGTCCCTTCCAACCCAATGATTCTATGATTCTAAGTTTTCCCTGTGCCCACCCGATAGAGTCGCCTTGTGTAAAAGTCCTCTTTCAATACCAAACCTGGACCTATACAAAGAGCTGAGAGACGATGGGCCACTCTGTGCCAACCTCCAAGCTCCCTTGAGCCTCTCATCTGCCTCCTGCTTGGCTTGGAACTGCTCCCTTGACCTCAGCTCCCCCGAGGTTGTGGACTTGTACTCGGTCCCTCTGGAAATGATGCAGGTGATGTGGATGCCTCTGCTAGTTGGGAAACACTCTTGGATGGTGTGTGGGGTTGCATTGCAGACTCCAGGACAGCCTTTCACACAGGGTCAGCCACTGGTGCAAGTGTAGGTTAAGCAGCATCCTCCAATGCTGGCTTCCGTAACTCTGAAGGGGCTGCAAGCACTGGATCTGGTTCTCGTTCTGGGTGGCTATCGCAAAGTGGCTCTACTGCTGCTATTGTAGATGCTGGGTTGGGGTCTGGATCTGATGCCTCTGTTTGGGTCTCTGGAGCTGTGATGTCTGGGAACACTGACTGGACCTGGGTAAAAGGCTCAGTAACAGGGTTAGATGGTTGCCCGGCTGCGGGTGATGGTGCCTTTTGGCTAGCCTCATGTGGTTCACTAAGTCTTCTTCCACCAGCATGGGAATGGGATAATCATCATAGACTGCAAAAGTCCAGGTCCCTGACCAGCCTTTGTACTGAATTGGCAACCCTACAGTAGGCAGGTCAAAAGAGTTTGACGTGAAGGGTTGAACAATTACTTGAGCTTTTACATTGTTGCATTTGAGGTCCACTAAGGACTGGTGGGTAGTTGACACCTGTGCTCCAGCGTCTCTCTCCATGCAACAACTTTCTTCCCGCCCACACTCACAGTCTCACTTTGCTCTGGGGGTATCTGTGAGGTATCTCGGCCTGCAGGCTCTTGGTGTGACCCCGGTGCCAGGAACTGCACTCTGTTTGTGTCCTTGGGGCAGTCAACCTTCACATGCCCCAGGTCATTACATTTAAAACATTGCCTAGCTTGGCTGATCACTTGAGTGAGGTATGTTGCTGGAGAATGGGGTTGTAGGATGAGAAGGCATCTGAGGCTTCCCTTAGGGTGCGAAGGGCTCTTCCCTGTGAGGTAGGTCCTTGGGTTGTCCCCGGTGGTGAAATTCCACCTCTGGGCACCCCTCCTGGTTACCCCCCCCAAACTGCTACCAGTTTGGGTCCTCTTTCCCACTTCCACCCACCTGAATCCAATCTTCCCTGCCTCCGATATAGATTTCAAAATTTTCTAGGAAGACCTCTGCATCATCTTCTACCTGGTACACTGGGTATTTCTTGTGTTGCATAGCATAAGTTGGGATAGGATTGGCAGTAGAAGAAGCCAGAGAGAGCGAGCGAGCGAGCGAGCAAGTGAGAGAAGAAGGAAAGAAAAAAAATCTCCCAAAATTTCCACTACCTAACAGGAAAAAATGTGTCCTTTTAAAAATCCTGAGGTTTGTGCTGCTGGTTCGAAAAAAATCCACGCTGCTATGCCACCATGTCAAGGTTATTTCCCCACTCTGGGACTCTGAGTGCAGAAGGTGGGGGCCTGCAACAGGCTTTAAAACCCACTGGCCTTAAAGCCTGGTCTTAAAACTCTCCAAGGCCACCAGCTTCTGGCCTTGGAGTGGTATTGCTGCCACCACCCAAATGTGAAAAACTTCTTGAAACCCAGGAAGGCGCACTTGGGAATTCCTTCCTGTGAGGTACCCTCAGTCACTTTTATTCCTCCCTTAGGAGAGTGACTGAACCCCAGCTGGGATATTAGCTGGAAATGGGACAGAATCCCCTATGCAGTCTGTGGCAGATGCACACAAAACCTCTTGCCTTTTAGGACACAGAACCAGAGCTTACTTTAAAAGGGTAAAATCTTTAATTAAAAGAACAGATAAGAATGCAGAGAGTTGCTTCTCTGGGATTTAACTTAGGTAGTTAAAGGCTAGTGGGAGAGGGTGCATGTGTTCAGCACAGAGGAATCCAAAAACAAACCAAAAACAAAGAAATACCATGACTGCGTCTAAGTAAATGTTCCCTGTTCTACTCATGCCTGATCAGTTACTAACTGAGCTTATCTTTAGCAAGGATGTTGCTGGATCCTTCTTCAGGCCTTTCTACCTGGTCTCCTCCTGATCCTTCCAGGAGCTCTGCTGAATCCAAAACAGGAACAGGCAAGGCAGCTGCTCCCATTCAGAAAACCTCTACTTTGTTCCTATTGGCTCCCCTGGGATTCATTGACCAGGATGTTAACCCCTTCCTCCCCAAGGTTACAACAACTTGGGATTACAGTGACCAGATAGCAAGTGTGAAAAACTCTGGACACTTTTTGGTGTGTAGTGTGAAAGTATAGCTGCATTAACACAAAGTCCTTAACATCAGGATATCTGGTCACCCTCTGTGGGATGCAGAATATCTGAGTGGAGAAGCATATAATTGTCCTCTTAACTAGATTAAAGGGGGAAGCCACATAAGTCTTTAATGATATGGAGAACAGTGATGCTAAAATGTCTACAAAATTTAAAGAAAAAGTGTACTGAAAAGATTTAAGATTACTCCAAGATCTATTCATTAGAGTAGTGAAACCTCAGAATGTTGGATGATGTCACTCATATTTGAATAGGTGCATAAATGTTGCCAAGTTCCAATGGGACAGCTGTTATTAGTCTAGTTCAGCAAAACAAACAAGGAGTCCTGTGGCACTTAAAAGACTAACACATTTATTTACTGCATGAGTTTTTCATGGGAGAAAATCCCACTTCCTCAGACGCTTTGAAGATGGGGGAGCTTACAGAATGGGAGGAAATAAATGCAGGCAAGAGTAAGTCATGGGATCAGGTCACATTGTAACAGCAAATCAAAGCTGTAAAGATTCAAACACTGGTGAACAGCATACAGAGGAAGATGAGGTCACATCACTTGTTGTAATGAGAGAAAAATCCAAAGTACCCAGGGAGCCCTGAAGCAATGAAATCAAATTTGCAAATAAATACAAGCTGACCCACTGGTTTTAGAAAAAGCAGGCACATATTTGTGCAACAAACCACACTGCCAACTCTGCCCACAAGACACTATTACAGGGCCTAATAAAACCAGCTACTCCATCAGAGGCTCATTCACCTGCTCATCCACCAATATGATTTATGCTAGCATGTGCCAGAAATGCCCCTCTGCCTTTTGTTTTGGACAAACAGAACAGTCTCTGTGCCAAAGAATAAATGGGCACAAATCTGACAGCAGAAATCACAAAATTTTAAAATTCTGAGGGGCACTTCTACTGCGGTGCACTGTGGGCCAGCTACCCACAATGCACCATTCTTAGGGAGAACTAGCAGCTGCCACTGTGGATGTGGGCAGCCTCCTGACATTTTGAGTGTGGATGCTCTAAGCCAGCTTAATAGGAACTACTTTAAGCCAATTTAAAATAGACCTTATTAAACCAGCTTAACCAAGCCCTGTAGTGTAGACATAACCATTGTGGGCATTGAGAACTTGCTTCTTGCTGATGTTTTAAATGGCAATGATACTTCAGTCATATCTAAGATGGTTATTGCCATAACTAACAGCCAGAAAGAGCATGAGTCTTTCACATGTGGCTTGTCAGCAGGCAGTAGGGAGGCCCAGGAGAGGGAGGGAAAGCCCCTCAGACAGCTGAGAGTAACTTTTTGTCCCCAGAGGAAGGGTTTGGAGAGTCCACTGCTTTGCCAGAACTTCTCTTAAATGAAATGCAGCTCAACAGGAATTTGTTGAGGCTCATCAGGCTGATCTTTCCCTGGGCAAGGAGAGGATGGAGCTCAATGTAATATTCTGCTTGAAGAAGGAAAAGATAGATTTTTGTTTTGTAGAAGGGAGTTTGTTGTAAAGGGAGGCTCTTATAAAGAAAAAGAGGTACCCTGGCTGAGGTTTGCAAGAAAAGAAGTATTTGTGTCTGATACATACAGGAAAGATCAGTGTTGCTACCAGTAACTCATGGTTTCCCCTCTTCTGGACACTTGGGAGTGGAGACAGGTGGTGACAAACCCAAAAAGAAATTCTACTGGCCTCACATGTTTAAGAAAGAAAAAAAAAGTACTGTAAGAATCGTGTTTTGTGTCAACAGTGTAAGAGATTAAAGGAAACCCTGCCAGGCCCCTATGCAGTCATTCACCATTCTTAAGAGGTGTTTGCCAGAGTGTCTGTTAATATTCTGGGCAATAAATATGCTAGTTATGGTGGATTCTTCTGTCAGACACCCTAAAAATTCAGCTCAACCTGATGTTGAAGCTGAAACTCTGCTTACTCACCTAATCTTTTTTTCTTTTTTATTAATTTGCTTTGTTTTGTTTAAGCAAAGTAGATTCTTTCAGAAAATCATATTAGATCATAGTGCAACTTTCATGCCCATAGTTTTCAAAAAGTAATGGGAGTTGTGTGGAGTAAGGCATACATGACATACTGCACTTGAAAATAGCACCCTGTAACCGCCATATCCACTACTGATATAGGATTATAACATATTGTACAAAGTATGCCCCATAAAGGATCATTTGAAAAGTCATGAGTTGTTGAAACTCATTATCCTGTTTACATGTGTGCATTTTCATTGTATTTGAAGTCATAAGATATTGCTGTATGTTTGTGAGTCTGGGAAATGCCCACAAACTAGCTCCTCAGAGATTATAGAAGACCAACACACAGCCAGGTGTTTAGTGATTATTACCAGCTATTCTCTAGTAGAGGAGTTGCAAACAGAACATTAGCTCAAGCATGTACACTATAGGGGCTGCCTAATTCGATGATATAGCAAAGAATTTTCCAGCACCTGAAGCAAAGTATAAATAAAGGACAGTGACATCATCATGGACATTTGATTTAGTTGGGGATGGTCCCACTCTGAGCAGCAGAAGTCACTTGGTCTCTTTCATCCATAGCTTAACATTTGCCAACAGTATCATTTGGAGGACATGGAGAAGTCTACCTGACCACTGGGGGAAGGGAGGGTACCTACACAGAAAGCTTTCAAGTTAGTACAAATTAGTGAACTGAAAATGGCCTAGCAATGTCCTGTAGGGTGAGAAAAACTGCTTCAAATCTTGCTTAGCCAGATAAAGTTGAGGATTTACAATGTGTGTTTACTTTCTAACACATATAATCATTTAAAATCTATCTTTCTATACTTAAATTTATTTTGCTGTGTAATCTAAATCAATGAGTTTGTCTAAAGTGCTCAGGAGATATGTTTAGATTACCAAGGCTGCTAACCTTTGAAGGAATGGAAAATTAATGAATAAGTTTGCATGTATCCAGAAGACCTTAAACAGTGGAAGACACACATTTCTACAGATCAAGGCTTGAGTTGTGGAAATTGGCAATTGTCTCTCTACATATGTTCATCAACTGCTTCGGATAACCTTCATGTAATTTAGCCATCAGCAAGTAGAGCACATGAGTGAACAGAGCCTGGAGGGTTTTGCTGTTCACAGGCATAGCAGTGTAGTAGACAATCTGGATAGGAGAGTTAGAGGATGCACAAGGGTTCAACAGTCCAGACTGCCCCCCAGAGCATGTCACAGCGTATTAAGGCTGTCCCCCCTCCTCCAGCTACTACCTGTCTGGTAGAAAGATTCAATGAGGCATTGAAGTCTAAGTTGTGGATGTGTGCTACCAGATGAGAGAATGACTGGGGAGGGTTACTCATTTATTATTCCTGTACTGGAGTATATCTCAAAAGTCTATGAGGTGTGTCTCATTTGATTTCCTTTACAGGATACAGGTGAGGGGACCCCTAGATCTAATTAGATACTCTTGGAAGGGTAGGAGGAGACAGAGTAGCCTGTATGGGAGTCTTATCACTCATTTTAAAGAGCATTTAATGACTTATGAACTTAGTGCATCAGAACCAGTATCAATAGATGTCAGGTGTGTCAGAAAGCTTGGCATGACCTGAAATTTGAAGAAGGATCTTTGGTGGAGTGACTTGGTGTTAGCGTTGATTCCAGTGAGGAAAAACAATATGCAATTTGTTGGAAGAGAACCTTTTGAGATAGGACACAAGGTAATAAGGTCACTTGCCATATAACGAGACTCCATGGGAAGGGAGCTGAGCACACAACACAGGTCAACAGATCAAAAGCTTATCACGAAAGAGAGATGATGGTGAACATGATTAGTTGCACTGATGAGGGAACATTTACTGCGCCTTTAATTGAATTGGCGATGGAGGGTAAGAAAGAGATTCCACTGGAGCACATTGGCTATGTCTACACTGGAGGTTTAAGTTACAACTTAAGCAACTCCCTGGCCACATTTGGAGTTCATTTGCTTAAGTCAACTTAATAACTCCAGCCCTTAAAGTTGACTTTAAGGATTAAGTTGACTTTATTAAGTCAACACATTGTGCCCAATAAAGTTGACTTACTGTATTAGAGCCATTTAAGTCAACTTTATAAAGTCAACTTAAACAATTGAGGTTTCAGTAAGTCAATTTAATAAGGTCCACTTTAAGTCAACCTTATTAAGTTGACTTACCTGAGCCTTGTTGTGTAGACATAGATGTTGAAATTTGGGAGGGTTTGTACCCAACCCAAAACCAGAAAATGTTGGACCTCCCTTGAAATACCTCAGGCAGGAATTTTACAGCATTCCAGAATGAATGAACTAATGTGCTCCACTGAAACTACAGGCCGATGCCCTGCTTCCAGCAGAACATATTGTGCCAAAGAGGAAATACAAAGACAGATTCTGAATGAGATGGAAAACATGCTAGCTATAGGAGTGTTTAGTACATCGAAAAGACTCTGGGCATTTCCTGTTGTGATGGTATCTAATATGGATAAAACTATGAGATGATTTTTAGAAGGATAAATGCCATCATGCAGCGTAACCTTCATCCCACACACTGTCTAGAGGGGCTAGTGGATCTAGCAAAGGTTGCAAAATTCGTAAGTAGTTGAGATTTGACTCAATGAAACTCAGACCTCAGTAATTCATGAGCCAAGTTAGCAATCAATGTTACCTTACCAAAAAGAGCTAGAGTTGTGTGATTTCATTGTTTCATTTACTATATGCTATTCATATCTAAATAGCATGACGGGAAATATATTAAAAACTAAATATATTTTATTCTCAGAGCAAAATACCGTTTTATTTTATTCTCAAAGCAAAATACTGACCATAAAATACTGTATTTTTTAATCAATTACAATTTACCCACTAGTGGATTCTGTCTATCTTAAAGTCTTTAAATCATAATTTGAGAATTTTAATAACTCAGACATAGATTAGAGATTTAGTGCAGGAGTGGGTGGGTGAGGTTTGGTGGCCTGCATTGTGCAGGATTAGATTAGATGATCATATGGATCCCTTCTGACCTTAGAGTCTATGGGTATGTCGACACTTAGCATTCAAATAGAAATAATGATGATTATTTCTATTTAAAGAAGAACAAGTCCACACTACCTTTCCTTAGATCGAAATGAGGAGCTACCTCACTTGCTATAAGGAAAAGTCATTTCAATGTAATAAAACCTAGCATTATATCAAAATGACACAACTCAAAATGACTATTTCGAAATAATGCGGTTAAGCCGCGTTTTCTTGAAACAATCATTATTTCAATTCAGATGCTGTTACCAACTTTGCCCACCAACTCGGGGTATGCTCATTTATTAGGGTTACTTTCTCTTTGGGGAAGACGATAATTCTATTAGTGTGCTGCTTGTGCCACTTGTGTTTCTATATAGGTGCGTCTGAGCGGACCAGGTCTATCAGCACTCTCAGCTGACCCCCTATGTGTCCCTGCACTCAGTAGGCTGGGTCACACAGCACGTCTCTGCTGCTACCCTTATGTGCCCCTATACCGCACCAAACTAGGCTTGATTATGGATCTTGAGCAGACTGGGTCACACAGCACTTCTCAGCTGCTACCCTTATATGCCCCTGGACTCAATCAAGCTGGGTCAAAACAGCACTTTTCAGCTGTCACCCTTATATGCCCCTGGAGTCAATCAGGCTACTATTCCCATCAATGAGCAAACCTTACAGGGTTGTGGGCATCACAGGGATCTTTGGCTAGGTAATAGAAGCGTTGCTGCAAAGCGATATAAAGAAATCAAGACCACAAAGGAGAGGGAATGACGTCTTAGAAGAGTCTGGAAACTGGCTTGATAACAAAAGGCATTTTATTGCTAGGTATCTAAAACTTGCACTAATCATAATAATTACAAAAGGAGAGAATACCCCAAAATACCCACTTACAGCATTGATAAACATACAAGGAAAGAAAAACACCCAGCTACAATATTACGTAGATTCTACGGTATCAGGCCTAGAGAGAGAGTCATAATTAACAAAAAGGGGGAGAGGTTGGGCAAGAGAGAAGTTGGGGGGGGCGGGGGTCTCACCACTCTGTGTAGCAGAAAGGTTTCCTGGTTGTGCAGAGCAGGGTCAGAGGCTGGATGGAAACAAAGCTTCCACAGCAATCAGCAAACAAGAAAAGCCAAATCCCAGTGGAAATGATACAGCTTTAGATCCAAGCATCAGGACTCAGGACTCAATCCAGACTCACACAGGATTCAGACAGGATCCAGTCAGGACTTAGACAGGACACACAGTTATCAACCAGGACTTGCACAGGACACACACTAATGTACTGTTGGATATGGGTAAAGGTTTTTTTATAAGGACTTGTTTAAGTGGCCAATACACATTCCTGGCTGGGTGTGATGGGTTCAGGGAAGCTCACAATACAGTCAGGCAGACTCAGTATTTTGGGTATCAATTATCATGTCTATGACTAGAATGGTCTGATAATTGCTGAGTTTGTTCCTTTTGGTGTGAGATCCCCCATCAGGCAATGCTTCCCTGCTTCTTCAATCCCAGGGTTCAGTGTGGTTCCTGCTTTTTCAATCCCAGGGTTCAGTGAAGTTCTTGCTTTGGAGCCTGGTTCTCCATAATCAATGCAAATGAAGCTCCATTAACTGTGCTGATGGCTTTTGGATATGGGTATATAAGGATGTCTCCCATTTCCTACTGTTTTTGGTTTTCAGTTCAAGCAGAGGTTGGGGGATTTGGGGGAGGGGGGGGAGGCACAGGCTGGATACTATGCTCTGATACATCAGGAACACAGAACTAACACGTAACAGTGCGGTTTGACCTTCCTCCTCCCAGGGTGCAAAGCTCCACGAAGGAGGAACTGCCTTGTCCTGGTCAGACCGAGTGCTGGCAGGAGTGCAGCAGCCATGTCAGTGACATGCAGGGCACACAGGAGCGAAGATGAGCTCCTGTATGGATGCATGAGGAGGTCCTCTGCCTCCTTCAGGTTTGGGGGACAGAGGACATCCTCTTCCAGTTCCAGGCCAGGCACCAGAACTGGGATGTCTACTCTGACATTGCCCTGGCACTGTCCACCTGAGGACATAGCCACACCCTGGAGCAGGTGAGAGCTAAAATCAAGGTCTTCAGGCAGGACTATGCCTGGGCAAGGGAGGCAAGGCAACTCCGGGGGGCAGCAAGCAACACCAGCTTCCCCTACTACCAGGAGCTGCATGCCTTCCTTGGCAAGGAGCCCACCAGGCTGCCAGCTGGGACCCAAGACTCAGCAAAGCTCCCAGCTCTGCCCGCACCCCAGGAGACTCAACAGACCCTGAGGTGTCCCTAGATGTGGGCAAGGCCAGCCACCCCAGGGGTAGCCCACCAGCTGCAGCCATGCCAGCCAGCCCAGAACTCTTTCCCACCTGGGAAGAGGGACTTGCCACCCCCTGGGAGGAGGAGGAAGAGAGAGACATGGAGGAGGCGCCCCCAACCGAGCAGGAGCCAAGCAAGGGGATGTCTCAAGAGATGTCTGGTGCCCCTGTCGGTGAGTATTCGCACCTTTCTCCCCCTCCCTCCATGCAAGCAGGGGTGGGCCTCCCAGTGCACAGGCAGTGTAGGGGGACAGGAGCCAGGAAAGGGCAGAGTCCTGGGAACAGGGGGGCCTCGAGGCTCTGCCATGGGGCATGGGGCCAGGGACCATGTGGCAGGGGCAACCAGATCTGAGCAGGGCATGGTCTGGGTGCCAGAGAGGTTTGGGTGGAATCAGGGCTGACAGTGTCAAGGGCTGTGAGCATGCAGGCCACAGTAATGGCACATGGCCTCAGGAAACAGCACAGGCACAGGACAGGGCTGCCTGCTGCTGCAGACACTGTGCCCAACCCGGGCAACATGGCGTAACCACTCGTGCCTTGGGGGTCTTGTCCTGTGGGACACAGCCTTGGATGCAGAGAGACAGTAAGGCCACAGCTGCCAGCTGCTGCCAGCCAGCCCAAAGCAGTAGCAAAACAGCCAGATGAGACTAACCCCATTCCCTGCTTCCCAGCAACAGCTCAGGCAGCCACCCACCCACCTGGAAGTGGGAGCCTGGCAGCTAAACCCAGCCAGAGGAGGAGGGCCCACAGGACCTGGGATGACCTGTTCCAGGAGATCCTGGACCTAGGCCACGGGGCCAATGAGGCCACACGGCCATGGCAGGAGCAGCTTGCCAGCCACTAGGATGTGGTGATCAGAGTTCTCCAGTGCTCCACTGCTATGGACAAGCATGTCATCGCCACCCTGCAGCACCAGAATTGGGTCCTGGGGGCGCTGAGCATGGCACATCAGGATGTGGCGGCTAGCCTGTGCTGCATCACTGACTCCCTCACCCCGCCTGCCACCGAGGGACCTGCCTGTGGGGAGGCTGTCGTCCCTCACCACCGGTGACCCCGGACCCACGGTGGGCATGGAGAAGGCTGGGGCATGCCCTCACAGGGCCCCAGGACTGCCCCCAACCACCCCAATCCTTCTGGCTTCCATATTCCCCATCCTTGCACCCAGACTGTCTTTCTCCCAGTTGGCTCCCAACTCCCCAATTCTTCCCCCACCCAGATTGCCTTTCTCCCATTTGGCGTTCCCACTCCTCAGTTTTCCCCCCAAGTCCACAACCATCACACCACCCCTGAAGCCCCTTACAACCCCTCACCCTTCATATTGTAAATAAACCACATTAGGCTTCCATGATGTGTGTTTGTGCTTTTATTCAGTGATGCTCGGGGGGAGGGGCAGAAGGTGTTCAAGGGTGGGCTGGGGGAGGAGACGGAGTTTGCTGGCAGACCCTGCCCTCACAGTTCCTTGCTGAAGAAAAGGTCCTTGAGAGCTTCCTGCTCAGCAGCCACTCTCGGGGGGGGGGGGGTTGCTCCCTTGGGGGCATGGCTTCAGGCTGCTCAAAGCGGCCAGTGAGGCGCTTCACTTTGGCCTCCCAGATGGGGATAAGTCTTTCCCCCACAGCTCACAGAGATTGTGAAGATCAATGCAGGTGCTCACAATGTGGGTGGTGGTCTCCGTGGCAAGATGGAGGTGTGTTAGGAGACATCTCCACCAGACTTTGAGCCACCCAAAAGCTCACTCCACCACCTGGTGGCACCGGTTCAGCCTGCAATTAAAGATCTCCTGACTGGCATGAAGGGGTCTCATATATGCCCTCATCAGCCAAGGGAGGAGCAGGTATGCAGCATCCTTGGCAATGAGGATGGGCACCTGCACGTCCCCAAGGGTCAACTCGTGTGGGGGAAAGAAAGTGCCTGCCTGCATGCCCCTGTAGAGGGCAGTTTTGCAGGATGTAGGTATCATGTGCCCTCCCCGGCCAGCCAACATAACTGTTGATAAAGGTGCCCTGGTGGTCCACAAAGGCCTGCAGGACCATAGAATGGTAGCCCTTGCAGTTCCAGTACTTGGGTGCCTGGTGTGCTGGGGCTCACTTGGGAATGTGAGTAGCATCTAAAATGCCCACACAATTTGGGAAGCCAAGGGTGGCAAGGCCATCCGTGATGTCCCACAGGTCTCCCAGGGTGATGAGGTGGGGTAACAGGACTGCATTGATGACCCTGCTGATCTGCTGGAAGACTGTCCTGACGGTGGACCTCCTTACATCAAACAGGTGGGCAATGGATCTGTACGATTCTGGAATTGCCATCTTCCACATTGTGACAGCCATTCTCTTGTCGACAGGGATGGTGGGTTTCATGTGAGTGTCCCTGTGCCACAGGACTTGGGCAAGTTCACAGACCAGGTGTTCAAAGGTCTGCCTACTCATGCAGAAGTTCCTCTTCCACTACTCATTGTCCCAAGTGCCTAGGACTACCCATTCCCACCAGGCTCTGCTGGTGTCGGATGTCCAGATTTGAGGGAGCATGGAGAGGCGCAGGTGGATTGTGGCTGCTTGCAGGGCCAGCATTGTGGTGATGTGCTGGTCCACCTCTGTGCTCTCTTGGTCCAGGAACAGAGTGCCCCAGTGGAGTAGAGCACCCTGCAAGCAAGTGGAGGGCCTTAGCACCAGTCGGGCATGGTATTGGAGCTGGGCAGGATCCATACCTGTCTCCTGCAGCCTCTTTTCAGCCAGAATGGACAGAAGGCTGAGGTTACATCCTGTATTTATGGGATTCGCTGGGAGTATGGCCCTTCTTGGGGGCCATTTTGCCACTCCTCCCAAGGTGCCCCTCTCCTATATCAAACTAGCAAGTCCTGTCCATGGACATGCTAGTTCTATTTGATTTTCTAGTGGGGACATGTTAAATAGATTTAACTGCCTAAGTGTGGAATTAGCCTATGAGTCATTTGTAGTGACAGACACTGTAATGCTATTTAAACCATATTTATTCAGAAGTATGTTTTATCCCAACTTCAGATGTGTGGCTGTCAGTCAGACACATGGCACCCCCTCTCTGAAACAAGTGCTGTGAAGCTGGCCTCTATGCTGAAGACAGCAATTCTAAGGCATGCCTGTACTTTGGAAATGGAGACCATTTTACCAGTCACTTCTAATCCGAGAAAGTGCAAATAAGGAGTCTTAGCATCTGTAGGTTGACAGGAACATAGAAATAAACCATCTGGCTAATTTTACTGATTCCCAAAAGTCCATTTCATTGTTTTGACAAAACTCATGGCAAAATTCTCAACAATTCAGAGCTCTTCAATTCTACAAACACCATCGGCAGTTTAGAGAAATTATGCAGTGCCAGTCAACTTTCTTCCATTTCATTCACTTCTAGGAGGAATGGATTATTAACAAGAACCAATAATTGGTCACACTTCAGATCTTGGAATCTAGCAGCATAGTTATTGGTCTGTTCTTTCAGCACCGCACACAACTCCTGTTGACTTGAAACAGCAGCACAAAGGATATGTCTGCACACAGGCTTTTAAATCAAAATAACGCTGTTTATTTTGATTTTTAAAAGTTTAGGTCCACATGACATTTTCTTATTTCAAAATAAGCAGCTCCTTTATTTCAAAATAAGGAAAGTTATTTCAATATAATAAAACCAGTATTATATCAAAATGAGGGTTATAACGAAAGTCATTTTGCTCTTCGAAGCATCTGAGGAAGTGGGATCTTCTCCCACGAAAGCTCATGCAAAAAATAAATCTGTTAGTCTTAAAGTGCCACACTACTCCTTGTTGTTTTTTTACTGGACTAGACTAACACGGCTATCCCTTTTGAAATTGATTTTGATATAACCCTCTGTGGACCTGTTATATCGATATAACACTATGTTGATATAACTTGTCTGAACTTCCTCCTAGGGTGGATGGTACCCTGGAAGGAACCCCAACCCCCAGCACGTGGGGAAGCCAGGCGCACAGAGTCCCATCTCCCCCATGGCTGGCTGAGCCGAAAGGCTTCAGCCAGTCTGAGGGAAATGTCTGTTCCCCCACTGGGTTCTGGGAGCCACACCTCCCTTGGTGCCCCTCTCCTGAAACGAATTAGCAACTCCTGTCCCCAGACTTGCTAGTTTGATTTCAGGTTTTTGGTTTGGACCTGTTAAATCGAATCAAGTTAAATTGATTTAATGATTGTTATATAGATTTAACTTAAATCAATTTCAGTTAAATCTATTTATGTCTTGTGTGTGGACATAGCCAAGGATTTTGCTCAAGGACGCTGTGTAAATTTGAAAATAATAAATAAAAAGCTGGTATTTTACCCTTATTGACACTGCTATGCAGCAACTGCAGCTTGCAAGAAAGTGTTTAGACGGCTAACTGCAGCTCATACACAGTTTTGGTTTTACTTTGCATCTTCATATTTAATTCATTTAAGTACTGAGTTATATCACACAGAAGACCACCACCCAGAAACCAGTCAGTGACATCTAAGAATAGGAAAGATCCAGTTTCTCCACACGTAACAGTGAAAAGCTTGAGCGGTTCAAATACATCCAAAATGCGGATTAGCATGTGCCCTCAAGAAAGCTTCTAATTTTGGTGGGCAGAACCAGGTCCTTAGAGTGTAGCAAGCACCTCACACAAAATCTTAAACTCCTGTTAGTTCCTAGACCATGCCTCATAAAACTGACCAATGCAATTGCATCTTTCATTACATCATTAAAAGAACTAAATTTTGCAAGTAATGTCTATTGGTATACAATGCAATGGTAAGAAAATATTTCACATGCTGCATTATCAAATTTTATCTCTTATTTAACCAAGCAACAGCACTGTTTCACTGATCTAACAAAGTAGGGACCCTGTCTGCTGTAATCACTGTGATACATTGAACATTTTTCAAGATATTCATTCCAGCAATTTTTATTTCCTCTCCTGGTGTAGTATTTTGCAGTAGAGCCATGTCCAAAAGTTCTAACATATCAAGTTCAGGAGCAGTAGCTCTCACAGATATCAATTACTGTGGGATATCATCAATATCCAGACTTTTCATCCACTGCAAGTCTAACAAACTTGGCCAAGCAATCTTTCCTTCATGATATTTTCAGGGCTTGTCAGAAATGTCCCAAAGCCATCCTTTATGCAATAAAATCTCAGAATTGAAGTGCTCAACTCTTTTTCTAGCTACTTTTCCCCAGGGAACTGTGCTGAATATGCAATTATTACGCAATCATCAATATCTCACTGTCTACATAAGGTTTCATTCTTTTTATAGTTTCATGTATAATTTTGTAGGAAGCCATTGTAACTTGTTTATTTATGTTACAAACACTTCAAAATATTCACTGAGTCACTAAATTTTGCTGATTTAGTATTTTATGTTTCTGTTCTCTGAGTTCACTACCTGGTGGGAAATACTTAGAGTAGTTCAGTAACATCTCTCCAAATCTGATTTTTTTTAATTGAGCGATTGCAGCATTTCATAGTAAGCAGATATGCTTACCTCCATTATTCTAGTCTGCACAAAGAAAAATTACTTGTCCTATTCTTCATAAAGAGAACTGTACTCATCTTCATATTTTTACTTTTTAACAATCACCACCATTTTGAAGTTCATCACACTTAACAGCTCTTCATAAGCAAGGAAACGAGCGATCATAGCAAAAACATCCTGACAGGTTAATACCAAGTCACACTGTGTTTTAATATAGTGTGCTGCAAAGAACCATGGGAGATGCATTAAAGAGCCACATGCAGCTCATGAACTTCAGCCTGAGTATCCATGACTTAGATGCTGATGTCGAGGAAAAGTCATCTTACATAGCAGAATCCGGTCTATATAAATTTAAAGTGATGCATTTTGGATTAGCTAATGCAGGGGCTACCTTTCAGAGGCCTATCAGTGACATGCTGCAGCATTTACAGCCAGCATGTCTACAAAGGCCCGGACAAGGTCTGTGTCTAATGACTCCTGACAGGGCCACCTGAATCACAGGGCAATCACATTGCAGCAGCTTAGAAAAGTCAGCTGCACTGCAGCCAAATGCAAGAGATATCTAGTCTGGGCACAGAGTGGGTAGTAGGTTTGTTTGCTTTGACCCTTTAAAAGTAGGAGCCATTCAAGGCTGCCGTTGTCTTCCACCAAGAAGCAAGGTTTAGTCCTTCTCTGGTCTAGTAAGTTCTTAGCGGAGGTTTGTAAGGGGTTCAGAAGGGGCATTGCTGGTGCCAGATTCACAGTGCTCAAGCCCCAAGTCCCAGTGCCCAAGCCCTGGATCCACCACTGAGCCGCCCATTGTGGCAGCAGCAGTGGTGGTGTGTGAGCCCCAGGTCCCAGCGCACCGAGCTCCAGGTCTTTTTCCAGGCCAGCAGTGTTCCTGTGGTTCAGTGAAATCACGGACCCCATAACTGTCCTTACAAAAAAGGAGAAGCCAGAATGGGTGGTCTGGACGCAGGCCTGGTAGAAATCCTTTGTGCTGTGCACTGATGCTGCTAACAAGATAGGCACATTAATAAGGCAAAAGGTGGTAGGAGAGATTAGGCATCCTATTGCCTTCTTGCATAGAAACTGACCATCTTCCCTCCCCTCCCCGAATAGATCTATGTTGTGACAGAGAAGGAAAGTTGTGCCATAATTTGAGCTAAGCAACTTAACTTATGCTGTATAATAAACTTATAGGTCTGACAGACCAGTTCCCATTCATACGGTTGTGCTGAAGTCAAGACAGCAATTCTAGACTTACCACTGAAGCCTAGCTCTGCAAGAGTATACCACGGATATAATCCATAGCAAGGGGATAGAAAAGGTAGTGGCAGATGCCTTGTCAAGAATAAAGGGACCCTGAGGCACATTCAAGTGTCAGTGTCCACCCCTTCCTACATCATTTGTTTGTTGGGTGGCATGCTGGCAAACCAGTCGATACTTCATGCCCCAAACCCCCTATTCTTATAGAATACTGAAATATGTGCCTGGAATAGCTGTCTAACATGTGTTAGTATGGCTAAAATTGGTGTTGGAGCTATAAAAATGTGTTTAGACTTCATTGAACTGTTGTAATTTGCTGCCTGCATTCATCTGGCTTATAACATCTGTGCCCCATGCTGAAAAACAATACTTAAGTGCTTGCACTCTGTGCCTTTGCAGCCGTGGAAAAGATCACCAAACATGAAAGAGATGTTAATTAGTGTGAAATGCAGGCCTACATCAAAAGGTTTACATCCTGCCTCACGGAGAAAGTCCATCCACACCAGATGAATAATTGTAGAACATCAAAAAGGACAGAAGACTTTCCTAACTGCTTTCTCTCTATCTACCCCCTTCCATGAAGAAGAGACATGCTAATGAGCTCCTGTGGCACATAAAGACTTTCAGATGTTTTTTTCGCATGAGCTTTCATGAGAGAAAATCCCACTTCGTCAGATGCTTCGAAGAGGGGTGAACTTACAGAATGGAATGAAAATAAATGCAAGGGGGTGTAAAACATAGGATCAGGTCATACAGTAACAGCAAATCAGAGCAGTTATTAGGTTCAAACCCTGGGAAGCTTGAAGTCAAATTACCTTTTGTAATCGGAAAAGAACCCATAGTCTCGATTCAATCCTGCTTTCACATAATTTAATTTGCATATTAATTCGAGTTCAGCTGTTTCTCTTTGAAGTCTTGATGTCCCAGCCACATCTCTGATGACGATCGTTAACAAATCATTTATTGAGTGATTAGAACGATTGAAGTGCTCAGCAACTGATTTTTTTGTTTGTTTTGTGATTTCTGATATCAGCTCTATGTTCATTTATTCTTTTGCGAGGGGATCGTCCTGTTTGTCCATTGTATAAGGTGTTGGGGCATTTCTGGCACATAGAATCATAGAATCATACGGTTGGAAGGGACCCCACGAGGTCATCTAGTCCAACCCCCTGCCAAAAAAGCAGGACCACTCCCACTAGCCACTTAATGATCTGTTGCAGGGTCTGACTTGAGGGTTGTATGTGGTGACTAGTGGTGTTCTGTTGTTTTCTTTCTTGGGCCTCTCCTGTAGTAGATGACTTTGGGAACCCGTCTAGCTCTGTCAATTTATTTTCTTACTTCCCCTGGTGGGTACTGTAATTTCAAGAATGCTTGACAGAGATCCTCAAGATGTCTGTCTCTATCTGAGGGATCAGAGCAGATGAAGTTATATCTTAGGGCTTGGCTGTAGATAATGGATTGTGTGGTGTGTTTAGGATGGAAGCTCGAGGGATGAAGGTAACTATACCAATCAGATCTCTGCAACAGATCATTAAGGACCTACAGCCTGTTCTAAAAGATGATCCCTCACTCTCTCAAGCCTTGGGAGACAGACCTCTCCTTGCCTACGGACAGCCACCCAATCTTAAACAGATACTCACCAGCAACTACAGATCTAACAACAGAAACATCAAAGCAGGCACACACCCTTGCAACAAACCACGCTGCCAAGTCTGCCCACATATCTGCACAATAGATACCATAGGTCCTAATCAAGCCTGCTATCCCATCAAAGGCTCATTTACCTGCTCATCTACTAATGTGGTCTATGCCATCATGTGCCAGAAATGCCCCAACAGCTTATACATTGGACAAACAGGACGAAAGAAAGAAAACAACAGAACACCACTAGTCACCACATACAACCCTCAAGTCAGACCTCTGCAACAGATCATTAAGTGGCTAGTGGGAGTGGTCCTGCTTTTTTGGCAGGGGGTTGGACTAGATGACCTCGTGGGGTCCCTTCCAACCCTATGATTCTATGTGCCAGAAATGCCCCAACACCTTATACAATGGACAAACAGGACGATCCCCTCGCAAAAGAATAAATGAACATAGAGCTGATATCAGAAATCACAAAACAAAAAAAAAATCAGTTGCTGAGCACTTCCATCATTCTAATCATTCGATAAATGATTTGTTAACGATCGTCATCAGAGATGTGGCTGGGACATCAAGACTTCAAAGAGAAACAGCTGAACTCGAATTAATATGCAAATTAAATTCTGTGAAAGCAGGATTGAATCGAGACTATGGGTTCTTTTCCGATTACAAAAGGTAATTTGACTTCAAGCTTCCCAGGGTTTGAACCTAACAACTGCTCTGATTTGCTGTTACTGTATGACCTGATCCTATGTTTTACACCCCCTTGCATCTATTTTCATTCCATTCTGTAAGTTCACCCCTCTTCAAAGCATCTGACGAAGTGGGATTTTCTCCCACGAAAGCTCATGTGAAAAATAAATCTGTTAGTCTTTAGTGCCGCATGACTCCTTGTTTTTTTTGGTGGACTAGACTAACACGGCTATCCCTTTGGAAATTAATGAGCTCCTCCCATCAGCTGAGATGATAGCTTAGAGGAAGAAAGTCAATAGAAATATCTGACAAGGAGAAACTGCATCTATGTGCTGTTTAGTAATCCTTAACCCTCAGAGTCCAAGCAAAAGATGCCTAGTGTTTAGCTCAGGTTAGCCCTAAAGGACTTCTGGAGCTTACTTTAGAAGTTTCTACTGCTTTCTAAAATTTAAGATTGGAACTCATTTGTGTGTCTATGTTTGCCTGCTTTAACCTAGTAAGCAATTTATCTCCATTTCTTAGTTATTAAGTCTTTAGATAGGGTATTAGATGACTGGCTACATGTATCATCTTTGGTGTGAGACCTAAGGTGCAACAGACCTGGGGGAAGTGACTGGTCCTTGGGAGTGGGAGTTACCTGAATTTTGTGACTTGTGGTGTAAAAGGACCATCTATACCATAGGCAAGCTTAACAACGTGACAGGACAGATCAGAATGCCCAAGGGAGCTGCCTATGACTCCCTATTAAGGCTGTGATAGGGGCTGAGGTGTGAACACTTAACAACGGGTTGGTTAAATCTAAGACTTTGCCCCCACCAGGATTTATGCCAGCATAACTTGTCATTCAGGGGAGTGAAGAAAAAACGAACAAATCCCACATCCTTGAGTAACATAATTTTGTTGGCATAAGTCCTTGCATGGACAGTGCTGTGTTGATGGACAACCCCCCTCTCACTGATATAGCTACCACCACTCATTTACGTGGTTTTATGATGTTGGAGGGACAGCTCTTGGTGTAATGCATAACATATATATAATGCAGCTACATGAGTGTTCTCTGACAGTGACACAGTTTTGCCACTTTAACTGCAGCCTATCCCTCAGCATAGAAATCAAAACCAATCTGGGGCTTGTGCCCAGCTTCCAGACAGTCTGTCCTGAAGTTGGTGCCTACACTTGCAAACCTCTGTAGGGCCACTGGACAGAGAGGGCTCCCTACTGAAAGTGTCAGAAAGGCTTCACCCCCATGGAATCACTGATCAGACCTTGGCTAGGTCTAAACCATTCTTTATGTGCGGAGGTGATTAAAGCCAGATACCTGGTATCTAGTGCAAGGGGACTTCTCAGGCAGGTCAAGGTCTGAAAGCAAGGTTTCCCAGGGACTTGAAAAACCGCTGTGGACTCTATTAAAAAAAGAGGAGTCATTTACCTTGGCGTGCTTTGTCAACTTTTCTCCCAGTGTTGTGCTGTCCTACCTTAGAGAGGGAAGCATTCCCATGGCAATGCATGAGTCGTTCCTCAGCCACACTATACAGGGCCAGGGATGCCAACCACCTCCCCATGGAAAGAGTTTGGGTTCAGCCCCCATACACTGTTTGCCTGCTTTCCTGCTCCCTCCTGGTGAAACAATGGCCTCCATGACCTTCATGACTTGACAGTGTAGAGGTTAGACTTACTTCCCTTACAACAGCTCCCCCATTGCTGTCTGTTGTGGGGAGTTGGGGGCTCTTCTCTCCTTGGTGGAGAGCCATACCTGTCCTGACAGATGGGAATCCTGAGGCCTTTCCAAGCACTGGGGCTACCAGACAACTAAGCCTGTTGTTGGATGGGCAGGAGGCAGTTCCCCTCTGGCTCATGGACTAGGTGGTTGGGAAAGCAGCCTCCTCTGGGTTTGAGTGGGTCTCCCCATTACTCATTGGGAAAGGGTCAGCAGGGGCCTTCCTACTTCTGTGGGAGCCCAGAGGAGGAAATGTCACACCAGGCTCTCCACCACTGTACTCTTATAATGCCAGTCTGAGCACATAGGCACTGGCCGAGAGGGATGCCAGGAAAGTGTGTGAGGCCAACCTGATGCCCTCCCAGAGAGACAGATGCACAAGGTGAATTTCCTTTCAGGCAGTTTCTGTGGAAACTGCAGGTCCATCCACAGCAAGGCAGCTGCTTGAGCTTAGACTACATCTCCATTGCCAGAAAGGTGGTGGTGTGGGATTTACAGCAAGATGAGGGCAGGAAATGAGTGCTAGCTGTCTTGCAGTAAAATCAGAGTGGAAACAAGGCACCTTTAGCTAAGGGAGATCAACACTATTAACCTCCCACACCTCAGTCTACCTCACCTAGTTTACCTCAGGATAAAAACTACACTGCCTTTTCCCCTTAGGAGAATGACTAAGTGAAACACTGACACAGGGCCACCATTTGGGGGGTGGGGCAGGGATAAAGGTCCTGTCTACTTCCCCCCTCCCCCCAGTTTTGGCATACATCCTAGCCCAAGGCTGGACTCCTAACTACAGCTGGGTGTGCAATTTGAGTTTGATAACAGGGGTTGCTACTCCCTGCCCTTTACAAACAGAGGGAGGGTGATTATGATAAGAAAGGGCTAGTGATCCAAAAGTCATTTAATAAGCCAGTAGAACAGGACACCCTCTGGGAGGAGGACAGGTTTGAAGACAGAACACAGGGGGCTCAGAAGAAACACAGCCACTGTTGCAGTCAGAAAAAAGAGACGTGAAGGGGACAGGTGAAAAGTCTCTGGGTTAAGTTTAGAAGAGAGTGCAACAAGGATGATGTCATTGTGATTGTCTGCTACAGACCGCCAGACCAGAAGGAGGGGGTGGATGAGGCTTCCTGTGGACAACTAGCACAAGTTTCCAGATCACAGGCGTTGGTTCTCATGGGGAATTTCAATTACCCTGACATCTGCTTGGGAGGGCAATGCTGCAGTGAACAGACAATCTAGAAAGTTTTCGGAGAGCGTTGAGAACAATTTCCTGGTACAAATCCTGGAGGAATCAACTAGGGGTCTTGCTCTTCTTGACCTGCTGCTCACAAACAGAAAGAATTGGTAGGACAAATAGAAGTGAATAGCAACCTGGGCAGCAGTGACCATGAGATGGAAGAGTTCAGGATCCTGAACAAAGGAAAAAGGAAAGAAGTAGAACACAGACCCTGGACTTCAGAAAAGCAGACTTTGGCTCCTTCAGGGAACTGATGGGATAGATACCCTGGGAGGCTAATCTGAAGGGGAAAGGAGTCCAAAAAAGCTGACTGTATTTTAAAGAAACCCTACTAAGGGCACACGAAGATACCATTCTGATGTGCAGAAAGAATAGTAAATATGGAAGGCACCCAGTATGGCTTAGCAGAGAACTCTACAGTCAGCTGACACGCAAAAGGGAAGTTTACAAGAAGTGGTAGCCTGGACGGATGACTGGGGAGGGGTATAATGATACTGCTCGGATCTGCAAGGATAAAATCAGGAAGGCCAAGGGGCAATTGGAGTTGCAGCTAGCAAGGGGTGTGAAGGGTAACAGAAAGGGGTTCTACAAGTATGTCAGTAACAAGATCAGGGATGGTGTAGCTCATTAATTGAATAGGGCAGGCAACATAGTGGTGCATGATACAGAAAAGGCTGAAATACTCAATGGGTTTTTTTACCTCAGTCTTCACAGGAAGGGTCAGCTCCCTGGCTACTGCACTGGACAGCACAAAATGTGGCAAATGAGAGCATCCCTCAGCAATGGAAGATCAGGCTAGGGACTACTTAGAAAAGTTGGATGTTCACAAGTCTATGGGTAGAGCCCTGCAAAACTGCGGGTATCCGCTGCAGATCCGCGGGTATCCGCATCCGCGGGTGCGGGTGCGGATAACCGCAGACCCATTACTGCGGATCGACTCACGGATGCAGCTTCTATTGTTACCTTATCATACTGCGATCCATCGCTGAAACTGCTGCACTGTGTGTGTCAGCAGCATGCAGGGGAACCAGGAAGCATTCTAGCCAGTCCTAGATTGTGATCTGCCAGCCAATCAGAGGCTCAAGGTGGGACTTGGAGACTCACTACTGGCCTTTGATTGGCTCATTCCCCTGCCCACTTCTTCCTTTTCTTCCTTCCAGTTGGCAAGCCATTGCTGTCAATGAGAGATTTCATAGGTGGACAAAGAAATCTGATTGATAGCACAGCATGTGAACCACAAACAAGAAAGGAAAAAGTGGGTGGGACCCATGTGGGGAATGAACTAATCAAAGGCTGAATAGTTGTGTCTTAGCCCATGCTTGGTTGCAGCTGCGGTTACAGATGCAGCTAAATCCTGGCATGTGGATTTCAGATCAGATTAATGTTAACACTGAGCAGATGTGGATCGGATGTGGTTCCACATTTTTGTATCTCCGCAGGGCTGTATCTATGGGGCCTGATGAACTGCTTCTGAGGCTGCTGAGGGAGCTGGCCAATGTGATTGCAGAGCCACTAGCCATTATCTTTGAAAACTCAATCAGGGGAGGTCCCAGATGATTGGAAAAAGCCAAATATATTACCTATCTTCAAGAAAGGTTAAAAAGAGGATCCAGGAAACTACAGACCAATCAGCCTCACCTCAATCCCTGGAAAACTCATGGAGCAGGTCCTCAAAGAATTCATTCTGAAACACTTGGAGGAAAATAGGGGGATCAGGAACAGTCAGCATGGATTCACCAAGGACAAATTGTGCCTGACCAAGCTGATTGCCTTCTATGATGAAATAACTGGCTTTGTAGATATTAGAATAGCCGCCAATGTCTATATCTTGATTTAGCAAAGCTTTTGACATGGTTTCCCATAGCATTCTTGTCAGCAAGTTAAGGAAGTACGGTTTGGATGAATGGACTGTAAGGTGGATAGAAAGCTGGGCTCAGATAGATCATTGGGCTCAGGAGGTAGCGATCAATGGGTCAATGTATAGTTGGCAACCAGGAATGAGCAGAATGCCCCAGGGATCATTCCTGAGGCGGATTTTATTCACCATCTTCCTTAATGATCTAGATCAGATGTGGCCAAACTGTGGCTCAGAAGCCACATGTGGCTCTTGAATGAAAAAAGTGCAGCTCGCAGAAGAACTCATTTTATATGCAAGTCAGAGAGAGGAAAGCAGCCCCAGCCTAAGTTCTAAATCTCCCATCTTGAGCATTCTCTAAACATGCTTGGGGGGAGCCCAGCCTGTGCCTAGCTGCCAGAGTGGCCACATTGGATGCTCAGCCTGGGCAGAGCTTAAAGCAAAGGGAGCGAGCCCCAGCCTGTGCCTAGCCACCAGAGCAGCCATGTAAGGAGGCCCTGGGGAGGTGGGTTGAGCCTAGGGGAGACAGAGTCAGGGTCTGGTGGTTGTGGGGGTCAGGACAGTGGGAGAAGCAGCGGCATGGTTGGAATAGTGAGGAGAAATGGTGGCATGGTCGGGGACGGCGGGAAGAAGTATGGAAGTTTAGATTTTCTCATAGGCCCTGATACGGTTTACGCATTGTTAAAATAAAATCATGTTTTACAAGTCCTTCTAAACATGACATCAAATAATAAGAAATAAAAACATGAAGAAAATAGATCGTTTACTGTATAGGCCTAGTTTTCATGGTAACCTTAAGTAACTATTACAATCTAACATTAGTAGGATCAATATTTGCCCTATTTTTATGATAAAATTAAAGTGTGCAATGAATTTTAAACTTAGTAATTTTGGGGACAGTAAAAGTATATTGGCTATATGCCTCAGTGCTGCTCTCAAAGGTTTAATAATCACCTTGTATGTCTCTTGAGTTCCATAAGTTTGGCCACCCCTGATCTAGATGATGGGATGGATTGCATGCTCAGTCAGTTTGTGGATGACACCAAGCTGTGGGGAATGGTAGATACGCTCGACGGGAGGGAAAGGATTCAGGGGGACCTAGACAAATTAGAACACTGGGTCAAACAAAATCTCATGAGGTTCAACAAGGACAAGTGCAGAAGTTCTGCATTTAGGATGGAAAAATCCCATTTACTGCTACAGGCTGGAGACTGACCAGCTAAGTAGTAGGTCTGTAGAAAAGGACCTGAGGATTATGGTGGACGGGAAGCTGAATATGAGTCAACAGTTTGTCCTTGTTGCCAAAAAAGGCCCATGGCATTTTGGGTTGCATCAGTAGGAGTGTTGCCAGGAGATTGAGGGATGTGATTATTCCCCTCTATTCAGCACTGGTGAGGCCACATCTGGAATATTGTATCCAGTTTTGGGCTCCCCACTACAGAAAGGATGTGGACAAATTAGAAAGACTCCAATGGTGGGCAATGAAAATGATTAGGGGGCTGGAGCATATGACTTATGAGGAAAGACTGAAGGAACTTGACTTAGTCTGCAGAAGAGAAGACCAAGAGAGGATTTGATAACTATCTTCAACTACTTGGTGCTCCAAAGTAGTTCCAAAGAGGAGGGAGTAAGCTATTCTCAGTGGTGGCAGAGGACTGAAAAAGGAGCAATGGTTTCAAGCTGCAGCTAGGGAACTTGAGGTTGGATATTAGAGAAAACTTTCTCATTAGGAAGGTTGTGAAACACTGGAATGGGTTGCCTAAGGAGATGGTGGAATCTCATCTTTGGAAACTTTTAAGACCCAGCTGGATAAAACCCTGGCTATGATGATTTAGTGGGTGTAGGGCTGCTTTTAGCAGGGGGTTGGACTAGATGACCTCATGAGGTCCCTTCCAGCTCTAACACTCTATGATTCTATGAAAAGGGGACACAACCAAGGGAAGGGATAGCATGTTAAACACTTTAAAAAAAAAAAAAACAGTAATGACAAAGCCTTCAAGAAAGCTAAATTGTTTAATGAGCAAAGCCAGCCACAGCATTTTCATGGCAGGCCCCCAAAGCACTTTTCTGCTCCTCCACTTCCCCCAAACTGTTCACTACTATCTCCCCCTCTGTGCATGGGCCCAGTCAAAGGACAGGAGGGAGGTAAACCTAAGGACACGCTGTCCTGTGTGTTCCTGGGGTAGATTTGTCCGATTGTTTAAGTGTAACCATCTCTATTAGAGTTGCATTGAAAGGGTTTCATTGGGAGTGGCATCCCATTGCACTAGGTACTATACAAATATATAGAAGAGGAATGGTCCTGTGTTTGGTGCACTTGTCAAGGACTCTGGAGTAGAGCCCTGTGCAAATACAAATATGTGGATCTGAATCTGCAAGAAATGGTCCATGGATACCTGTGTTGTATCTGCGAATGCGGATATCTGCATATATGTAGGGCCTAGCTCTGCACAGATAAAAATATGTGGACCTGTATCCAATCAGCACCCACAAGAAATGGTCTGCAGATAGCCACATTGTATCCGCAGATGTGACTTTCCAAGGATATAATGTGTATATCTGCAGATTTGCAGGGTTCTAACTCAAGAGGCCCCAGTTTAATTTCCTCCTCTATCACAGACAGCCTGGAAGAGACTGTGCTTTCCATGGAAATTAGGAGGCTAAATACACTGGGACTTATAGCTTACAAGGGTGTTATGAGTAAAAGCATGACAGATTGTGAAGTACTCAATGCTACAGTAATATGTACCATACAAGTACCTAATATAAGTGTAGTGAGCTACCGTCCCGGCCACAAATACCTTATAAATTAAGACATGCAGCATAAGAGATGAAAGATACTTTTGCTATTTTACCCCTAATAATTGCAAATATATGATAAGCCAGCCCTCCACACAGACGCCTCAAGATGTTATTTATCAGCTGATTTCCTGAAGGCATCATGGTAGATGCAGGAAACTTTGTTTCTCTCTCACCTCCAGGAGGCAGAGGTGGAATCCAGTTGCCTGCTGCTTTCCACCCTAAAGGTCAGTTTACAAAACAGAGAGCAAGAGATTAAGTTAAAAAAAGTTAAGTGGAGATTCTTCTTCACTTTACCCTAAAGGTCAGCTCCATCCACAAGAGGGTTTTTGCAATTCCCCTGCACAAAGGTCAAGTGAAAGGGGAAACACTTTCAGCATTTCCGTGTAGCAGCATGGCCTCCTGGTCGTGATTCTTTGTGTGTTTTCACAATGACCTAACTCATCTTGAGAACTGGTTCTCCAAAGCTTGTTCTATTTCAGCCTGAAATACTCAGAAAAGCAAAGCCAGCTTTGACTTGACAGCAGACATGGTGCCATTCTGAGTTCTGTGGCACACACTTGGAAGGCCAAAATGACTCATTATCATCCGTGAGTCCTGGCCACACATCAAGAAACAAAATTTAATCCAGGGATTCCTGGAGCATAGTTCTGGCTGAGCGACAGCAGGTCGTCTGGGAAGATGTGCAGTGTTGATTTAAAGGTTCTAGATGACAGAGAGCTCTCCGTTTGACAAGCAGGCTCTTTGTTTTAACTTAGGTATGCTATTCTACAAGCCAGCCTTTGAAACCAAGGTGCAGCGGCATCTTCACACCCCAGCCCACAGGAATGCAAGAGAAGGGAAGTCCCTCAGCCTCCCAGAGCTAATTCCTAGAAGTTATTAGAATTCACTGCTGGTACACTGGCGCCAGCTGTCGGCCATTTATAGCCACTACACATTGAGCAGAGCACAAGAACGGAGAGAACAGAAGGGTTTCTGGGATGTCTCTCTGGCAAGTCTGACACAAAGAGAGAGTGAGGGGTGGGATGCAGGGGTATCTAACTATCCTGCCCTGAAAGCTGTGGCATGCTCAACCTGAATGGCAGATCTGAAGTCAAGAAGGAACTTCTGCCAGCTCAGATCAGCAGGAAGCTCCTGTTTTTTTGCATTCCTCTGCAGCATGGAGCACATGCTCAGATCCTCTGGCCAGACTTCACCCAATCAATGCCCTGACTGTGAAGGAGCCTGGGAGCACCCCAGCATCTCCTGTTTTCTGCCCAGAGCCAGTTTAGTCTCCCAGGGACTGAAATGCTGTATTTACCTGATGTCTTTAGGCTCAACCTAGGGCCCCCCAAGTGAAGTGTAATGGTTTGCAATACACAGATTGGACGAAAAGATCCAGTAAGTGGTGTACTCACCACCTTGGCACTCCATTGGGTCAGGATGTGATGCTGCTAGAGTCTGTAACCTCCAGCACCTCCTGCAGGCCATCTGCATCTTGCCAGGTCTCCCTTAACTCAGCCCTCCAGTCAAGATGCAAAGTTCAGGCCCCTTCCTGGGTAACAAGAGGTCCAGCTGCCAGTTCAAGCCAAACATGCAAACAATAATTTTTCTACCCCTCTCAGGGAGCACAGGAATGAACTCTGTAGCCCTGCATCAGGACAGCTCATGCAGGATACCTCTTCCTCAGGAACTGGTAGAAGAACAAGGGTCCATACTCTGCTATGAACCAGGAACCCTATACTAACAAGCCAGATCTGTTTCTTCAAACATACTGCTGCCAATCTCTAAGCCTCCTCTACTATTTTCCCCATTGCACATGCTTAACACAGCTTCCCTTTGGTTCTCAAGCATCTCCCATCTCTGCAATTACTCAGTCTTCTACACCACTAAACTTAACCAAAAAAAAAAAAAAAACACAAAAAAACCAGATCTCAGACTCAACCTGCTCACCATCTCTGCAATCTCAGCTGTTTAAGTCCTGCCTGATTCCCGGCAACTGGGATCACTAATTATCTTTAAATTGCCATGAGCTGAAGACTAGATCAAGCCCAGCTTGCCTTAAAGCCAGCCATGGTATGACTAAGGCCTTCTTAGCCTTAAATGCGATGAAACTATTAATTTTTCAGCCATATAAGGCCAGTAGAACTTTTTTCAGTTTTTAAAAAATGGTTGGGACAATTTTTTGTTTTTTAAATCTAAGGTTTTGGAAAGGCCTGGAGATGAGGACTGAAAATATGAACCAGATGCTGGTTATTTCCAGTCCTGCACCACTACGATTATGATTTTGCAATGCAAAATGGCTCAGGAAGTTTCCAAGGGAAATGCTTGGTGTTTGTGACGTTTTTCAAGGTGGGTTGTTTTGGATTATTTTTATTCTTATTTTATTTTTTTAAGAAAAACTGAAAATCCAACACCTGAAAAATGAACCTTTGTTAGTAACTTTCAAGAAAAAGCTTTGGTAGGCTTGTTGAAATTTTTCTCAAGAACAAGACATTTCCTAACTCGTTCAGCTATCTGCGGCAGGCTAGCATACCTTCATCCCAATTAAAGAGTCAAACAGTATAACATCCGAGATTCAGAGAGGTTAGAAGTTCATCTAGCCCCAGCTCTTGCATAAGGCAGGAGATGAAATTTCACCAGAGAGTGCGGCATCAAATCATGCAGCTGATGGAACTGGGAGCACCTCTTTTAGAAAGACTGAGGGTGATAGAAATGTAGAGCTGGGCAGGGAGGGCATCTGGCCCATTGTGGGTTTGGAGCTCAGGATCCATTTGTAAATGTTGTGACCCTAGGGCAGAGCCACCACTAGTTTTTTTAGCACCTGGGGCAAATAAGCATCTTTGCACCCCCTACCTAATATGACACAAGGAGGCACACAAGATCACATGCATCCTGGATTCTTGGTTGCCCCTCCCCCAACACAGACAGGCTGGGTGGCCTGCTGAGTCAAAAGGTGGAGGTGGCACTCCACCTCCAAAATGCCCCCTGTTGAGCTGGCCCTATGGGGTCACGCTATGTATGACTGAGTCCCGCTGCAAGGTGCTGGCCCAAGCTGACTGCCATTGCCAGATTGAGCTGCCCCTATGGCTTTGCAGCCTGGGCAGCTGCCTTGTCCACCCCACTCTGGTTACAGCCCAGTCCTGAGATTGTTTTCTTGGGTGCTTCCTGGCACTCACCTCAAAATGATGGCTCCTGAAATACCTGTGCTTGAGGCTGGCTGGGCATGGCTCTCTGCTCTAGGCACTGCAACCTCTGGAGTTCCAGGGCCACTCATGTATTACCCCATCACCCTGACTGGACCAGATTTGTAGAGCTTTAACCTGGCTCATGGAGTTGCAGTGCACCTCACTCAAATCCAGCCTGCCCAGACTGCTCTTGTCGTAACAACTGGGCCAAACTTGCCTGACACTGGGACCCAGAGGTTGCAATGTCTAGAGCAGGGAGGCAAGCCCAGCCAACCCATAGGACAGGAGCTGCCACACAGCACTTTGAAACATTCCTGGCCCCCGAGCTGAGAAACCCTGCGCTAACCCATCCTGCTGCACTGTGGCAGGATCAAATGTCCATCCCTGATGGGCATTTGTCCAGCAAGCCAGTCCTATATAAGAGTGTCCTGGTGGCCTTGCCACTTGCATTCATAGAATCATAGGGATGGAAGGGACCTCATTATCTTGTTTGATTTAAAAGGTCCCACCCAAAGCCTCTGCTCCCTACACCCTGCAAGTCTATTCAATCGGTCACATTTTCAGGGGCCGGGCTGTCCTGGAAACCACTGACTCTTGAGAATGACTCATGGGCCCACATAAATAACCAAACAAATATTGTGACCTCAACAGGGCAGTCTTTTAATCTGTTTGTATACTAGCAAGCACAATTGGGTCCTCCTGTATGGGGGGCACCTACTACCAACTTGGTAAATAAATCATAATGATCTTCTAGTCCATTGTGGTGGCAAATGAATGCTAACCTGATCCCTGCGTATACTGTATAAGAAGTGCAAGTGAGATGCTATTTTTTTGAATACAGCACAGTGAAGGTCATTCTGTCTACCCCCCCCCCCCCAAAGATTTTGAAAAAGTGGAAGGAGTTTAGAGAAAATGATTCATGGCCTGGAAACAGAGTATACATTTGACACCAAAGACGCTCAACCTGTTTTACCAAAGACCAGGTCGAGGAGATGGCTGTGTTACCGTCTATACTATCTGATTTTTAGTAGTTTTTTTAGTCCTGCAGGCAAAGGCATAACAAAACCCCATAGCTGGAAGCTGAAGTTAGAAAAATTCAAACTGAAACTATGAACTGTTCCTAGCAAAGATAATTAGCCATCAGAACAGATTCTGATGGCATGTGGTACACAAAGGCAGTGTTACTTGGAGTTTTTCAAAAAGAGATTGATATCTTTCAAAAAGATAAGTTCTAGCTCACCCAGAAATTATCAGATTTCTGTACTATGCAACAGAATAATTCCTTGACTGCAGAAATTACTAAATGCAATTCTCTGACCTGTATTATGCAAGAGATCAAACTAGATGGATCCATAATCTCATCTGTTTTAACATCATCTAGTGTTACAAAAAAT
Source organism: Podocnemis expansa (assembly GCA_007922195.1). Taxonomy (NCBI): domain Eukaryota; kingdom Metazoa; phylum Chordata; order Testudines; family Podocnemididae; genus Podocnemis; species Podocnemis expansa. The sequence continues at coordinate 5,449,971 of ML682022.1, read as the reverse complement.
ATTAATTACAAACCTACAAAGTGAAGTTAGGGTAATGCTTCATCATACCCAAGGAACCTTAACTCAGCTCCCAGTGGTAGCCACTATTCCTTGCATCTAGAAGGCCCTGACCCTCCTACAGTCCACAAAGTGGCTAAGGATTAGACGTATAATACACTGCTGCTCATATGCAAATGTTTCAGCAAAACAAACATGGAGTTATGTGACACTTTTAAAGACTAACTGATTTATTTATTGCATGAGCTTTTATGGGAGAAAATCCCACTTCAGTCTGACAAAATGGGATTTTCTCCCACAAAAGCTTACATGATAAATAATTTGTTAGTCTTTAAAAGTGCCACAAGACTTCTTGTTTTGCTGGACCAGACTAACATGTCTACCCCTTTGGAACATGGAATGTTTCATACTGTTTGTAAGAGAGAATAAGAGCTGGAGAAGGTTATAACCTCTGCTTATTTTGACCTCTGTTCATTATCCCACCTACTAGTAACATTTGCAGTGTTCATGTGGCATGTTGGTCCTATGATATAACAGAGATCAGTGGGTGGCGTAATCTTACTGAACCAACTTCAGCTTGTGAAAGAGACAAGTTTTTAGCTCCATGGATCTGAAAAAGAGCTCTGTGGAGCTCAAATGCTTGTCTCTTTCAGCAACCGAAGCTTCTCCCATTAAAAAAAAAAAAAATCACCCACAATTTTCCCCCTGTGATATGATATTCCTATAGCAACTACTAAAAAGGACACATTAGAAAATTAGCCATCTTATTAGGCTTTTTGACTGCACATTCAATTTCAAAACTGACAGCAAGTCAAAGAGCAAGCTCAATTGAGGAGTAGCAGCACAAACTGGGCTGGAAGGCATGCAGAGCTTTTCAAATCCAAATGCTGCTGCTGCACACCTGTGTGGGACACAGAAATACTCTGCCTTTGCATGCTCTGTAAAGGAGTTACCTTAAGTGTGCATTTCCTGCCTTGCATAAATGTTTATGGTTTGGCCTTTGCTAATACCCAGATTTTTCTTTGGCTATAGAGGAAGAGCTTTCTTATTTTGTTACTTTCTAGTGCTGGGCTTCAGAGATGGAACCTAATGTATCAGATGAGGCTGAGGACCTGCTCTGTGATTCAGCAGCAGAAGCTGGTGTGAGTCTTTGTTAGAACCCTCAGATCTGGAAGATACTCACACCTGACATCATTTTGTTGAGACTTTTTCATTTTAAGTTAGGTGGCTAAACTGTATAGTTCACACTCCCACCTCATTGCGGGTGCCTTGAAATCAAAACTCATCAGGCCTTGCTGGACAACTGGGTTCCTCTCAGCTCAGCTTTGACTCTGATCTTAACAGCTGATAGGTTACGGTATGAGTAAGACTAATACTTAAAAAAAAAAACCCCAAGGAAAAAATGTTTTTTTCTTCACATGACATCTCATTCTTACAGGTTCCTCTCTTTGCTGAGGGACCTTGACTAGATGTGCTAAGGGCCAACAGTCATATGACTTATTGCTTTGTGAGCAACAGTTCTCCCTCCCCCCACCTTGAGGAAGGTGTGCAGAGTGCTAGGTTTAGGCCAGGGGTCTGCAACATCTGGCTCCAGAGCCACCTGCAGCTCTGGCTGCCCTTTTGTGGCTCCCATCTCTACCAGTCCCCCTCTTCCCCCACCACCAGGAGACCCTGTTGGCAGCCTGCTCCTGGTTCTTGCCCCCCCCCCCATCAGGGGATCCATGGGACATGCACCAGCTCCCCTTCACACCCCCCCATGAGGGTACACCCATTGTGGCTCTCCAAAGACTTGGTTATTTGAAGGAATTTTAAAATATGGCTCTTCCTATCCTTTGGGTTGCTGAACCCTAGTTTACGGCTTTCTGTGAGGAAAGCAGCAGCATCTTCGTCCATAGGCACTGCTGGCATGCAGTTTGGTTTATCTCCACCAGACACATCAGGGAGAAGCGAGTCCTCAAATCTTCACTTACAAACAGCAAAATCAGCACCACTGGCTCAATTTGCTCAGATTGACTGAGTAGCAGTGGAGACCCACTCAACTGATCTAGAAGTCAACTCAATAAACCCACCTCTAGAAAGGGTAGCACTGTGGCAATGGGGAGGGTATTTTCCATTGGCGCAGCATAATAGGGACATTTGGCTACTTAGAATTGAGGATGTCTAATGAAGATATGTAAGCTTGTGCATCTCCCATCAACTGCTGCCAAATTTCACAGTAAGTGTAGACCAGGTCTTTGTCATCTGGTAGAAGTGAGACTTAGCAGGGCAGACAGATCTAGAAGCAGCAGCTGGAATCCCAGTTTTGGCTGGTTTGATTTCTGATTTTCCTCTCAGTAGTAAGTTGCTGGAAGCAGCAGCACTGATGACCCTGGTGAAACTTTGCAACTGTCTTAAAATGCACCTGTCTACTTAAACCTCAAATCTTCTTTAAAAGTTAACTTCACCTGTTGCATATGGCATTTCCCAGGTCCCACAATGAGACAGGCAACATCAGAGCAAGCACCTGCCCCAGAACAATCTAGGGCTCTGGCCTATCAACAGAAACAGCCTCATCCCTCAACTTCCCTGAAGCTGGCTGTGCAGTCTTTGATGGAGTCATGGGATAGTCTCATTGCTTGGAGGCAAGCAAAAGGGTCTTCCTCACAACACCTCCAAGGTACAGGAATGACTTTCTTCCAAGAGGAGCTGCTCTCTTTTGTTAGCCCAACTTTCCTCTCAAGGTGGCTCTGACTTCCCCCTCCATTTATGAATTAAACCTCAAGTTTAAATCTTCCCTCCTTGGCTCTCTTAACATTCTAACCTTTACACATATCATGAAAGAGGAATCTATTACAAGGACTTAGCATTTATTATAGCAAAAATGAAGCATTCTGCTATGATGCAGTCCCATGTGGAGAGGTAACTGAAGGCCATTTAACATTAAGCAGTTTGTACAACACAGGATTGAACTTTTGGGTCTTCCCTCAGTGGCAGCCAAAAGACCACTGGATTCTAACCAATCAAGTGCCATGAAAGTTAGTAACTTCCTTTGTTATGGGTTGCTGATTAGAGAAATAAATCCAAATTCAACAATGTGTCACAAGTCTCACTAACCATTCCCTGAAATACTCTGCTTCTTCCAAGCGTGCTCACATGCGGTGTATATCTTCTAATTTGGAGAATCTCGATTAATAAAGGCCACTAGTTCTGTTTATTAGAGCAGCCGTTCTCAACCACCGTGTCGGGACACATTACTGTGTCAACACACAGTGGTAAAGTGTGGCACAGAGCGCTGGGGAGATGGCTGGATTTGGCCTGATGTGTCCCATATGGCCACAACATGCTGCCAAGTGTGTTGTGACATGCATAAGACTTAGAGCCACTGTATTGGAGGATAGCATGAAAATTGTTGAAGGTGAATGAATGTGCCAGTGCTGAGAGCCAAGTGCACCCAAATGATAAGACAACTGGTAGCTAGCAGTAACACTTGCTCACCCCCTCACCTTCCAAGAGGAAGTTCCTGTAGGTGACCCCTGTGACAATCAACCCAAAACAAACGGGGGGGGGGGGGAGGAACGACACTACTGAGGCATAGCTGTGAAGATGTGGCCCATGTACTGTAATAAAATAATGCCACATAACATGCTTTTAAAATTGCTGTATAGCAGTTATCTCCATGTGACAGATGGGGAAATGGAGGCATTACCTGAATCCAGCCTTGTGTAGAAGATTTCCTTTAACTTGTTTTCTTTTCCCTACAATAGATTACACAGCACTTGAAAACAAAAACAGCTGGCTCTTCTTCATGAGAACAGTCATTTTATTCCTGCCCCAGGCATTTTATTTAAAAACATGACACTTTAGAGGCTGCTCAATACAATTTCTAGCACATGCACTTAATGCTTTTGCTTCATATAACAAACACTATGACTGGCTGGGAAATCCCCTGCCCATGCCCCAAAGCCAGTGCTCCCTTGCCACTAACATATATTACAAGTATTATAGTGCAACCTGGTTTTTAAGAATCTCCTAGAATGAGCAGACTTCAAGCTTCAGGAGCTTATGGCTCATTCTAATACATACACTTGAATAAAGAAAAAAATGGGCATCGGGAAGAGGCATGGGAAATCTGTGGCCTCATCCACATGTGCTCAGACATTGCCCTGCTTTAAGAGGCTCTTGACCTGCTGTTGCAGGGTCCTTGCTACAGTGACCCAGTGCTTCACCAGGCCCTCACGTGGCTTCCTCCTCCACCACCACCTCCTGGAATTGCCTTCACAACTCACTAGACCCTTCTCATCGCAAGCCACTCGACACTACCAATCACAGCATGGTACCTACCTCCCTTCCTCACCAGGGAAGCAATAGAAACCCAGGAAGTACTAGTTGGTCACCTTGCTGCAGTGAACCTCCAGAACCATAACACCATTTATTAAGGGGATTCCCTGGAAGTCTAGACAAACTGACAGCTTACTGACTGAGGGGGAGGAATCTGAGTCCTCCAGTCAGAGGAGACAAAGGAGAATGGCTGCTTTGTGCTCTGAGTACTCTACAAGCTGCACCAGTACATGTGTTGTTTGAATAGGGAGAAAGGAAGGGGTACAGGGACCCTTTAAGGTATGTCTGTTTGGGAGCTGGAAGTGTGATTTCCATGCTGAGCAGATGCACCTGTGCTAGTTCTCAGTTACCATGCTGAACAGAGAAGTGCGACTGCCATAATGTGAGCGGCTAGCCCCGAGTGCAATCCCATCTGAAATCCTAGGTCACTACATAGGGCAGCCAGCTCATTCCACTGCTCATGCCATGGCTATAACTTTTGTTTATAGTGTTCTGGTAAAGGGATGTTCCTTCAAGCTGCAGCATAGACATCCCCCAGCCTCCCCTCCTAGCAGTCCTTGACAAGAAGATGCCATAGTACAGGTATCTGAGTACATAAAGCTGCACTGATTTGGAGTATCCTAGGCTCCAGCCTCCACACAGCACAATGCAGCTACCAGTTTGAAAGATTGCATCTATACTGCTGTGCGTTTTAGAGAACTTTTCCCTCTCAGCAGGCACATTTCACTCTCCCAGCACTTAAACAGGCTTCCAATAGCAATGCCTGCAACAGAAACCTATTAACTCATCAGGAGACTGGCGGTGATACCTACCATTCAGAGAAAAGGGGTGACCTGTCGGCTCTTTCCTTTCTAGAACCTTAAGATGAGGCCAAACCCATAAAGAGAACTGTACTGTGCTGGAACGCAAACAGTTCACTTCAATACCTAGGATTGGATTTACCCCTCTGTGCACTAGTGTAACATCACTGACTTCAGTGGAGCTACTCTGTATTTACACTGGTGCTGCAGAGCACTGTCTGGCAAGGCTCCATTATATTAGTGGGGTTTTGGGATAAAACAAAAGGATCATTTGTTCGTACTGCTTGGATCTCAGATAAACATGTTCCTCATCCTCAGGGCACCTGGAACAATGCTGTCCCTGTACATACTTTGGCTGTTGCTAGCAAACACATGTGGTGATGATGACCAGACTTATTCCTATTAGCGCCCAGACAGGCTGCTTCTTGCTACAGAGCTGGACAGCACCTAGACTGTGTGAGCAGGACTGCTCCATGACAGGGAATAACCACAGTGGGTTGTCTGCACAGAAGAATATTACTGTCAAAGCACCACTGTAACCAAGGGAAATATACCTTCACTGAAAGCTGGAGTAAGCCCTGGGTACTTTAGCAGCTTCATATGTGCTCTGAACATACCTTGGTAAGCTATATACCCATGGTGGTTACACCACAACTTCCTCAGGCATTCTCAGAGCACACACAACACAAATTCCTGTGACAGCAGTGCGCCTGCAGTTTGGGGCTGAACCAAGAGGTCAATGAGCTTTGGATCAGTCCCTCTGATCAGTGCAACTTCCCATACTCCTTCTGTAATTTGTACCCCCACCCTGCAGCGCAGTGAGGATAAGAGAAGATCTAGGTTTGTCTTTGCAACACTGACTAGGCTCAGAGAAGGAGAATGCATGACCATCTTTCTGGCACAGTGGTGGATTTCTCCTCTTCATGGGGAAATAAATCCTAGTTACATCAAAGAAAAAGCACTTTGTCACAGGTGTGTGTTTCTTCACCTGTGTCTTAAGCACAGTAGTGCAGGCTGCAACCCAGACAGTCACTGACAAGTGTGAGGAATAGTATGTGCACTGTGTTAGGCTCTCTCATGCAGTGGGCTGTCTGCCAGCCCAGATCCATCACTAAACAAGAATGTAGTCATTCTCTCCCCACCACAGGCACAAAATCCAACCTTCCGTTCACTTTCAAATGCCACTGGAGTGCTGCAGCCCCAAACAATCAGAGTGACCCAAAGCTGGGTTGACTCTGTGGTGTATGGCAGCAAACAAGATGTATTACCCTTTGATCATATTTCCATAGGAAAAGGTTAAGCACATTACACATTTCTGTCTTGAAATGATGCAAGGTTCACAGCCATTTTCATAAACGGCAAAGCCAAGGAGACCCGCTGCCGAGTTCAAGAAATGACAAGAGCCTCAGAGCTGGCCAGCCTGACTTTAGCACAGCAGCAGCCCATCCTTCGCTGCCAAGCGCTGGCGGTGGATTTTGTCTTGCTGCAGCTCCTCGTGGTTTGGATGCCAAAGTTTCGTGATGATTCGCTCGATGTTTAGAGCATAGACGGTGTGTGCTGGAACCACTTCTCTGTGCACCTGGTGGGAGTGGGGTTTATACTTTACAAAACATTAGCCAGATGCAGTCACATGCATTCCACCCCCCACCACGTTTCAAATAAAATGTTCCCACTGTGTTTATTATATGAGCTGATTAGCATGTCCTCCATGGCAATCAAAAAGTTAGAGCTGTTATTGCTGGCATTGACACACATGTGAGAAATCACCTGCCCCATTGAAGCCACCAATTTAGAATAAGACTAGGGCAGGAGTCAGCAACTCTAAAGATAAGGAGAGCTGTTTTTTAAATTCCTTCAATATCCAAGTGTTTTTAGAGCTGCAATAGGTGTAGTCTACTTGTGGGGAGAGTTGGGAACTAGGCCAGGGTGCCTGCCACAGGATCCCTGGCAGGGGACGGGGGAGCCCAGAATCAGGAGTGGGCACCCTGCAAGGTCCCCAGTGGTGGGGGGAGCTAGAAGCCTGGCACAGGCAACCCACAGGGTCCTGTGATGGCAAGGTACCCAGAGCAGAAGGGGGAGGGGAGCTGTAAGGGGGCAGCCAAAGACCTGAATACAGCTATGTTGCAGACTCCCAGCCTAGGGAAACAAAACAGTCCTGCAAAATGCTTAAGAGCCAAAAATCTCAGACTCTGACAGGGCACATAGATAAAAGCAAACTCCAGAGTTGAGTCTGACTGCTGAGAACATTTGTCTCACCAGTCCCGAGTCACGCAAACCAGGGACTGGAAGCTTGGGCAGCCAAGCTGGTAAGAAGGAGAAGAGGGAAATGTCCAACAACTTGGTTTACTGTATTTCTGCCAGAATCTCTGTCAATCTAAAGCAGGCAGGGAGCAGAGCTGTGACCACCAGTCACCTGTGCATAACCCCCAGTTGAGACTCCATGACCATATTGTGCTAACATCTACATGGCAATATCTACCCAGCTGGTGGGGCCAATCATGAGTCCCTACCAAAAGTTCCAGGGAGTTCCATGTACAATCACAGGTTTAAGATGAACACTGTTTAATTAGCTGGGTGGTGGGGAGGTCCCCATCAGCCTTTGCTCAGGAAAACACCTCCCCAAGCCATGTTGTGATGGAATGGAAATGATTACCTGCAATGCCTCAAAAAGGTCATACATATTGACGGGAGGGAGAGTTGCTGGTAAAGTATCCCCAGAGCAGGCTAGGAGGAGAGCCGCCTGCTGCTCAGCATCGTCAGGAGCAGGGTGGGAGGCCAGATTCTGACCAGCAGAAGGTGCAGCACCAGTAGGAGGACTGTAAAGAAAAAGAGACATTTAAAAACAAAACAACAAAAAAACAGAACATTCCAGCCAGTACAGAAGCACCCACCTTTGGAAGTATCATGGTTCCTGAACTTTATTCTTCACCTCACAACTGACTGAGGCCTTGTCCACATACAAACATAGCCCTGGTTTAAACAAACACCAGCTTTTAAAAGTGACTAGGGGCAGGCCTACACTAGAAGCTCTACACACATGCAGCTGCACTGCTTTAGCACGTTTATTGAAGACACTTTATGAAGACTCTCCCATCAGCACAAATTACTCCACTTCCATCTCCCACTGACATACTGCCAGTGTGGCCAGCAGTCTGGCCACTGTAACTTGCATCGCTCAGGGAGGTGTCTTTTTCACACCCTTGAGTAGCGCAGGTTAGATTGACTAAAGCAGTAGTGTAAACCTGCCATGAGCTGAAGTGGGGCAAAGCCACGTGAACACATTTTAACTGGTACATTTTACTCTTAACTTAGTAACTTAAGACTGGTTGCTGGCATTCTTACATGACCAATCTCCAGCCAAAAAAGATCTTAAGGCTCCGTCTACACTAGATAAACAGTTGCAAAAAAAATTAAAAACAAACATTGGTTAAAACCACCTATTAGTTGGAATTCTTCCAATGGCAATGGCTTCTTGCAAGGCTTTTTGCTTTGCACAGTCACAGCCAAAATGTTCATTGCTCCCCAGCAACCAGAGACAACATGTTTACTCCAAAGCATAAATGCCACATGCAGTGTTTGGAGTTCAGAGATGACAAGAACAAGAAACACTTTGGAGCAGATCATGTAGTAAAACCTTGATAAGGATGGTGTTTGACCTTGACATCACAGGACTGAAAACACAAAGGAGCTCCAAGGGTCTGCGTGTCCAGCAGAGAAAAAGCAGTAACAAATGTCTTTATTTGCAAGTTCTGGTGCAAGGGCTGTGACTGAAAACTCTGCTCCCAAGCAAGAATTGCCCTAACCATTGTGCTGACCAAAATGGAAAAGACAAAATTTGCCATCCCCGCCCACCATAAAAAGCAGAACAAAAGCCAACCCAACCCAAAAGCTGGCCAATAAGAAATAGAGCCAAACAAAGCAGTTTGGCGCCTCTAGAACCAACTCTGCCATAAGACACAATGGTGCTGTCCAAGAGCTTAGCCATACAGAGACTGGAGCTTTACCGGGGGTCAGCCTGAGACTGCAGAATAAACTTCTATAGACTAAGAACTGCTTCAGTGTCCACCTGCTTCTGCTCCATGTACGAGTGCAATTTCCTGACCTCGCCTTCAGCACACACAGCACAGCAGAGTGTTAGAATAAGGGGCTATTAGAATGTTATAGCTGAGTTAGTTGTGTAGTCTAGGCCACAGTTGGAGCCACAGTGGTCTCTATGCTGTCAATCACAGGGAGCACATGCAGGGGCATGAGGCTAGAGTGCAGTTTGCAGAGCTTTAGAGTGATGAGTGCAAAGCCTAGGCGCTCTGTCAATCATAGAAATGGAGGGAAACTGCTTATATAAGCATGATTCGCCCGCTGCCTCGTGCTGTCCACCCTGGTGACAGTGTTGTGCGTGTCCGTTTATTCTCTTGCCTAACACTATGAGGGACCCTTCCGTACCTCAGCCTTGACTGGAAGACGGGACAACATCACAAGCTACTGAGGGAAGTCACTACTCATGTGGAGAAAGGACAGCATCCGTGAGGAAGAAGACATCTTAGCTAAGTACTGTGGTCCACCCTGAGGGAACAAGGAGGCCAATATAACCTGTTGTTGTGCGAGTTTGTGTTCCTGTTAATAATACATTATTGTAGCTTAACTTCTTCATCTCCTTCATTTATTCCAACTCAGCTCTGATAGGTGGGCATAAAGCAGTAAAGATTCCTCAAAATTCACAGATGTAACAAGAGAGAAAACACACATATAAAAGACCTTCACTGAATTATTCCTTGGAGGAGAAAGAAAAGGGAGACCTAGATGTGACAGATGCTAATCATGTTACTTTGGTCATTTCTGGAAGGTACCTCACACACTACAGTCAAGAGGAAGGTATAAGAAGGGAATATAAACAAAACACTAGATGCTGGGTCCATCCTAGGTAGCAAATGCAGTTACTTACTAACACTTCCTAAGGAAGGAAGAGCTGATCATTTAATCGGCATGCTAAGTTTCAGCTTTCTAAACTACTGGACTGTCCCCCATGCCTTCTCCAGGAGGGCAGCAGATTGACTGGTAACTTGGTGTGCTTCCATCTACAGTTTGCACCTCTGACAACCAGAATTCCAGTCTCTTGGACATTACACGCTTGCATGCACTATATATTGTAGTAGAGCTTAGAGCTTTAGCCCTGCCTGGTGCCAGAACTGAGGCTTGAACCAGAGCCTGTGAACCAACGTCAGACTATGAATTAAAGCAAATGCCTATACAGCCAGCATCCAGTACCTGAATGTGGTATAGGTACTGCTAGCCTTGCTAAAACTCACCATATATGCAAGCACATGCCAGTCGGCCACATATGACAACTACACCCAACCTAGTACAAGATATGATGGCTTGACAGAAGTGATGATTTGGGATGTTTTGTCTGAAACATCAGGAGAAAGGTACAAGGGGAGGCAAACATGGCATGAAACATAAGGTGGCATGTACATTGTTTATCTAGACTGTTTGTCTCAGTCTATAAATTTCAGGTTACCTCAACCCCTTGTCCAGACAAAGAGCAACTGTAAGTCCTAATGGAGAGGAGTCCTTGCCAGTCAGCACTCTTGTGTTAGCGTACCTGTAGATATTGATCCAGGCAGCTAGTACTGTGTCTGGAGGGCAATAAACCTGACTAAATGCCTTTGCCACTGAAGTGAGTCTGTGTTCCCTCTGGGGAAGATCATCACCATCAGCTGGGTTAACCACCTGCACAGCTCCAGAGCAGCTCACAGAGAGGACATGCATTCATGGCAAAACTGGCATCAACTCAGGGATGTTGTAAAGATTAGCTATAGATCAATACCCTGAGGCCACTACATAAAATACTCCTAAAATATAATTCAGTGCATCATCCAATCCCATTTAAATGTCTCCAGTAATGAGTTTTCCTCCCTTTCCTTGGCAGGAAATGTACAGAAAGGGCTTTGAGATATACGGCACTACCAAGGCTTGAAAAATCCATTTGCCAGTGGAGAGCAGGAAATTTTTCCCAGAGACAGGAGAGAAACCTGAGCTCAAAACCATAATCTGCAGAATTTACTCTTCAATGCAAAAAGAAAAAAAAACATTCCTTAAGTTAATTAGATAACCTTCCTGACGTGAAGTATACAGTTTCCCTGAGTCTGCAGACAGATGTGGTATTGCTGCTGCTGCTCATAGCCTTCCCAAGAGGTGGCAGCAGGAGAATTAAATCAACATCATTGCTGATTTTTTGGTTAGCAGTAAAACTGAGTTCTGCACTATAGTCATGAGCCAGCATCTTTGTCAGACAGATGCAGGCAGCAACAATGGTAGACACTGGAGTATCCACATGCGAACAGGATCACTGAGGCTGGGGAAGCTGGAGAGACCATCCCTGCTGGCAGCAGCCAGGATAGCAGGGAAAGGAAGTAGCACCCTATCCTGTCTCTATTCTTCGTAAGTCAGGACAGGACATAGCTGCTTCTCTCTTCCAGCAGCCAGAGATAGATGGAGGTCAGGGGATAAGAGTCTGTGTAAGTCAGATCAACCACTCACCTACTAACCAAAAGTTTATATGAAAAACTGAGTCCTCCGACTGGATCTAGAGAGAAAATGCCCATGCAGGAATTCCAGTACCTTCCTAGCAGGTATGGACAGTGGTGAACTCCTCCTCAGTACCTTCCAATCAGGTGCAGACTTCTCCCCAGGGCACTCATCCTAAACTTCAGGTCTTTCCTCTCTGCCCAGTAGGTTTAGTCCTCTGGTATGTTTCTGAATATAAAATATTACTGCTAAGTTTTTTCTCCAGGGATTAAAAAAAAAAAAAAAACATTTAAGGCTGAGTCTTATCTACCAGCTGCTCATTGACTGTTGTTAAAATAAAGAAAGAAGCTGCCATGAGAGCTCACTTACCATTCAATTAGATTATTATAGGCAATGACACTGTTCTTTAAGTAAGGCTGTGGGTTAACATTGCTTCCAAAGGCGTATTTGAAATGACCATCTCTCAGGCGATAGGCTTTCCTCCTGGATACTACAGATGCCAGAATATCCTTCAGGTGATTCTACAAAGACAAACTTCATCCTTAACCATTTGCAGAATATGCTCTCAAAATTCTACATCATCATCATGCAGGCCTATTCATTCCTTCCACCTAAATGCTGCTGCCATCAGCACAACACAAATGCCAAATCCATACCTCACAAGTGCCTTAGATTAAAATAAATAGTTAGGAAACTATGAATTGGTGGATTCTGTTGTACGGTTAGCTTCCACTAATGGAGGCATGATACTGCCAGGTTATTTTAGGAAGTGCAGCCAGGAGAGGATGATACCAGTTTTATCCCTTGGCATCACACACCTAGAAAACAACATACTTTATAGCTTTGCACTGAAAGGGGGGGAAGAGCGACAAAAAAAAAAAAAAAAAACAAACAGAAAAAACACACACAAAACAAAAAACAAAAACACAAACAAGGGGGATAAACAAAAAATGAAATAGACACCCAACCCAGATAAAAATCCCAGTTCCTCAGGAGGGCAAAAAGTCAGTGTGCTGATTTACTTGCTATCACATGTTCATCTGTTTCTTTTCTTAGTTTATTTCTGTAAACCAGAAGGATACTGAACTTTCCTTGAAGCCTGCCTTAGGACAGCAGAATTAATATAAATTGCAATACCTATTTGTACACAAAAACAGAACAGGCACAGTACACAGAGCAAGCACTGTGTGCACTTCCCTGTGAACTGAAACTCAGAGCTTTAATTTGAGATCTCCTGGTACCAACCCAAAAAACTCTCTTTTAAATGTCAGGAAATTCCCATCAGTAACTAGCACACCATGGCAGAGTTCAAAAACTGGTTTCATTATCAGCACCAGACAGTGCATGTGCATGGGAATACTGCACTTAAAGTTATTCTGAAAGCCACATGCTGCTTTATTAAGGGCTGGCCTTGCTTCTGGTGTGAAGCTGCTGGAGTGCAGCGGTGGAAGAAATGAGCAGAAAAAACTGTTCCCACATCTGGTCCTACTGCTGGATAGGAAGATCAGAGAGGCCTCAGACTGTGAAAGCCATCAGAAACACAAGTCACAAGCAATTGCTTGTATTGATTGATCCTGATCTTGAGAGATGCTAATCCCCACAACTGCCATTACATGTAATCAGCACTTCAAATTTAGGCACTATAGGATGTACCTGCCTTGCGTTAATTTCAGTATCAGAGAAGTTTGGCAGCACCTTGATGTGCCTAAAAGTAACCATGCAGCCTCTAGATATAAATCTGAAGTATAAACCACTGCTAGGAATGGAACATATATTTTAAAAATCCATCAGAAGTTAGAGGTATTTTATTTTAAAAAGCTAAAAATCCAAGTGTTTCCAAAATCAGCTTATAAAACTGCCTACAATTTTTCACACTGAGCTTTTGCAAACAACACTTGTGTGCATGAACCCAAGATCCTTTAGGTGTGCCAAGATTCTGATCTGAGGAGCTGCAGGTGGAACTTCTGGTGCCAGTTTGTGAGGCCCCATTTAAAGAGACACCTGGATTCTCTTAAGTCACTAATAAAGACAGCAAAGCGAGTTTCCACTTGCACTCTGCAGTGCCCCTCCAAATACAAAGCTTTTAGTTAATAGCATAAATCAGAACTACATCACCGTTCTGTCTTTTCTAACCTGCACAGCATAGACAATAGCGGTCACGGCCTCTTCGGTGACGTTGTCCAAGCCATGCTCATATGCTGTCACTATCATCCTTCCTTCAAGCTGGCCTCGTGTGGGAAGTGTCATTGTATGGGAACACAGCTTCAAATCATCATCTTCTTGAGGATCCTTTGCCACAAACTGCTGGGCTCCAGACAATGGATTCTGAGGCTGGAACCGGTGCTGTCAGACAAAAAGTGTTTTTTTTCATTTAAAGACCACTGATTCTAACACTGAGTACCACTTTCAGGGGAGATGTGAAACTGAGGTCCTGAAATTCCTTCTTCAATAAACAAGACATTTTTCATAGGAGAACAAGAATTTTAAGCACAGCAGCCTTAAGGCTTGTCTTCACTGATGGCAGTAAATTTGCCACCATCAGTTTGAACTTCTTGATTGGCTCTATGAAGACCTGCTCAGCCATCCAGGAAGTTCGCCTTCTGAATACCACCCTGGCCACTGAGTAGCGCTGAGTCAAAGGAAAGCTCCTCCTTTCAACTCAGCACAGTGGAGTAGGGAAGCTAAATGCAGGTATACAAGTTAGTTTAGGTAACCTGGGTTTCTCCAGTCAACTGTCACCAGACAGGGCAGGCAGTGTAGACCTCCCCTTAAATCGACTTCCAACTTTGATTATTATATTCTGGAAGTTTTAAATTTACCTCTGACATGGTGAGTGAGGTAATATCTTCTATCAGACCAACTTCTACTGGTGAGAGAGACAAGCTGGCAAGCCACAAAGAGCTCAAAAGCTTGTTTTTCTCACCAACAGAACTTAGTCCAATAAAACCCATATTAACTCACAACTATCCTGGGACTGACACAGCTCCATCTAGACTTGATTTTACCTTGCATTTTTAACTGAACACTGATGTGTGCTGCTGAACTGCTTTGGTGTTCCACCTCAGAAGCAAATGTTTCAGTACTGGTGATCGCTGTTCTCTTTAAGTTGTGTGCGTGTGCATGCACATGCGCATGCATACCGGTTGTCAACCCTCCCCCCCCACTCCACACCCCCCCAAAATAAAGCATACACAAAAAATTCAGCAATGCTAATATTAGCACAGATAAAGAAATTTTTTGCGCACACAGTCTACAAAAAATTAGAAAGAACATTGCTGGTGATATCTCAAAATATGAGATGATTAATTAGCTAATGTTTGTAAATTTTAAAATGGATAGCCGTGTTAGTCTAGTCCAGTAAAAAAACCACCACAACAAGGAGTTGTGTGGCGCTTGAAGACTAACAGATTTATTTTTTGCATGAGCTTTCGTGGGAGAAGATCCCACTTCCTCAGATGCTTCGAAGATGGGTGAACTTACAGAAAGGAATGAAACTAAATGCAGGGGGTGTAAAACATAGGATCAGATCTTAAAGTAACAGCAAATCAGAGCAGTTTACAGGCTCAAACCATGGGAAGCCTGAAGTCAAATTACCCTTTGGTTTGAGCCTGTAAACTGCTCTGATTTGCTGTTACTTTAAGATCTGATCCTATGTTTTACACCCCCTTGCATTTAGTTTCATTCCTTTCTGTAAGTTCACCCATCTTCGAAGCATCTGAGGAAGTGGGATCTTCTCCCACGAAAGCTCATGCAAAAAATAAATCTGTTAGTCTTCAAGTGCCACACAACTCCTTAATGCTTGTAAAGACATCCCTGGATGGGGGCAGTTACAGAAGCTTTATACAAAACTATAAAGAATAATCAAAATATCTAACCAGCATTTATTTAAATGCAACTAAAAAAGTACGACCCATTGATGAGTGGGAAATTGTTCTGCTAATTTTGAGGATTTTAGCTTTCACTTGCTTACAAAGATAGAACTTTCAAAATAAACAAGGAGTCCTGTGGCACTTTTAAAAACTAACGAATTAAAAGTGCCACAGGACTCCCTGTTTGTTTTGTTGAACTAGACTAACAGGAATTTGTCAGCCTTCAAAATGTAACTGATTCTACAAAACAGAGAACATATGGCTTTGGAAAGCAGAAGCAAAGCAGAGTTAACATGACTGGTCAGTTTCCCAGATGTTACTAAAAACTTCCTAGGTAGCAATGCAACTTTCAAGAACAGTGTCAATTTCAAGCTGTTGAGGAATACAGGAACAGAGTTTAGTCATGAGAGAGGGGTAGGGGGTGTGTGAAGAAAGGACAAATTTCTTTTCCCTTTCCCTCTTTGCAACAGACAGCTGATCCTTTTGAACAAGCAAGTGGAGTATTAACAGAAATCTCTCAGGAGTTTTTGAATGTCAACTGAACATCACTGAAATGCTTTACATCTCAACTCGAACAGGATCATTAATTTTACTACTAATCCCATCCAAAATTCATCCCACCAAAACCTTGGTAGAGTACTACATTATCATCCATTCCTGGGGGAAAAAGGTACACCTACAATATACACATTTTTTAAACAAACCAAGTTTATGCTCTCCACCAAACCAGATTCCCATCACTGCTTACTGTGAAAAGATTACCAAGGAGACAATACAGTTTATCTGATTAGCATCTTGACTGCATTTTGGTTACAGTCTAGGCCAAAACTGGATGAACAGTAAAGAAAAAAAAATTATCTGAATCACCAATAATATACTGCCTGATTACACCACTAACAAATTTTGTCTCATGTGGTCCAATTTTCATTAAACACTAATGCCCTATGTCACTCTGGCAGTGTAAAACACACTCAAAGTGGGCCCATTTTACAATGCCAGGGTGGTATAAAAGGGCATTAGTGTAAAGAAAAACCTAGTTATATGCCTCTCCCTCCCACCCCCAGGGAAAAGCCTATGCAGAGAAGAAGCACTCTGAAGTATTTTCACTTCGTAAAGTTGGACCCTGTAAGAGTGGTCTGTTTAAAAGGAAGTGTTGAACACACCCACTCAGAGGGCCCAAAGCAACACGGAGTTGGCTAACCCAACCAGGATCAGACAGCAAGTCAACCTGAGAAGCATAAACTTAAGGGTAACTGTAACGTATGAAACAATTACCTCTATCTTCATGAGGGTCCTAACCTTTTAAAAAAGTTTAGAGACAGCGTGAAATTCTAAATACCTAGCCTGAAAGGGCCTTATCTGGTAATTACATGCTAATACCTATTGCTTTACCACCAATGATTCTGCTAGAATGAGGTAAAGTGTGTTAGCTACTAAAGCAGCCATTTAGTACACACAGGTTACCACTTCTTTGTTTCTGGAGTGCTTAGGAGAGCCGAGACCCTTTTCAGAATATAAGCTTACATCAAACTTCTGCCGAACGGAAGAAAACTTTTTCTTTCCTTTGGGTTTGCCGGGTTTAGTCGCAGAGCCTCCTGTCCATGGCAGAGGCCCGACGCCCTCTGAAAATAGAAAAAGAAGGGGAAAAAGTGGGAAAGGGAAGGTCACTCCACTTTGTAGTCAACAAATTTAGTTCATAGAGTTAAAAAACAAGACAGAAAACTTCTGACACCCCTAACAGGCACTTCTTTCCAATTTAAGTGCATGAACTGCTTCTAACTGGACACTATTTGGCTTGTTCGGACTCAACTACTAAAATCATGCATCTGAGTAATACTTCTATTACTTAAGAAGGAAATTATCTGAACAACATTGTGCTTTACTTGTGAGGCTTTTAAATGGCAATAGATGCATAAGGCTATCACAAAATTACATAACAGCTAAGGCCACGCTAAACTTGCCTAAAAACACATGGCAAGCACTTCTGCACTTGTGGAAGACTTCTGTAGAATGAAGCAGCAAGTCAAGAACAGTGATTTCAGATACTTGAGATGCATAGTTAGACAGACAGACATTGCAGAGTGACAAGCGATTCTAGTGAGGTGTCGGTCATTCTCATCTCATAGACTCTAAGGTCAGAAGGGACCAGTATGATCATCTCATCTGACTTCTGCACAATGCAGGCCTCAGAACCTCACCCACCCACTCCAGGAATAAACCTCTAACCTATGATAGGAGATATTTAAGTCCTCAAATCATGATTTAAGGACTTTAAGATACAGAGAATCTTCTGCATAAGCCACTGGGAATGGAGATTGCTCTTACCTTCACAAAACTGGGGCCAAATTCTTTAGATATATCCTGTATACCCAGTCTAATTGCTATTATGTAAATTACAAAACAATGGAAAAGAGTCAGATATGTATTCACTGGGTTTTAGTGATAAACCTTTACTCTGAAAGTTCTATGCATTCCAGACTGTTCAATGTACTTCACAAACCCACTTCACACTAGATGAATTTGACTAAGGAATTAGTGATTGGAATTTCCCTTTCTAGTCCCTTCCATGTACAGTCTAAGAATGACAGCACCCAGAAAGAGCTTTTCCTTTTCAAAACAATTACTTAAACTGTAGGTGGGGAAACATTTTACAGAACTCAAATACTACTGGGGGATGGAAAAATACCAAGATGTTGCATCAACTGTTAAATTCTAGGGAATATCCCATACATATGTAGAATCTAATGTTCTCTTACTTCCCCTGACAAAGAGCTGCCCTAAGATGAAATAAATTACTAAGAGCTCCACAGATAAACCCAAAAAAACACGATTTCTTGGCACAGCAGTCCTACACTACTGAAACCAAGGAATTAGTTACAACTGAGTTGACATAGAAGAATTACTAGTAAGAGAATAAAATGTATTTTAAAAACAAGTTTTCTATACCCAATTCTTTTTACATTTCCTATCCCCCTCACCCCCCAAAAATATTTTCTAGCTGAAAAATCCAAACCCAATCCAACACTCAACACACCACTATACGGCCATGCACATTAATGGTACAGAAATCACCAATTAAGCCACGCAGTTCTTAAACCAAGCTGTCATCACACTTTGGACACTAAAGGTTTCTCTCTGTGGAACACAGCACAGCAACCATAACTTTTCTAAAGGAAGGGGTGGGAAAAGAGTAGAGCACTGCAGGAAAAACATGGGGTTGGGACAAAGTTGTCCATGGCTATGGAGGCAGAGGATTTTGTAGGCAGAAAGAGGTTATGCTTGGCATTCAGCCCTCTTCAGCAGCACTCCTCTCCCACATCCACATGCACATTTGGCAGCAAATACATCCTAGGTGCTTAATATTGAAATGTTTAAAGCAAAGGGATGAATGATGCAGCTAGGCCTGTTCCAGTAAAGCAATTAGGCTAGGGTTACCATATTTGAACTTCCCCAAAAAAGACAGTCCAGAGGGGGAAGTGGTGGTGCCCCCCACCCTGCACCCCCACCAGCCCCGATCCCAGCCTTACGCTCTGCCTCCTCCGGCCCCAATCCCTCACACAGTACTCTCTCCACCCCCCTGTCCCCAATCTCAGCCTCCCACCCTCTCCCCATGCCTCTGATCCCAGCCTCACACACTGCTCCCACACCCTGCTGGGCTGTGCTCATGGCCCAACTGCAGAGACCTCCCTCTGCCAAGCAATGGCTTAATTGGGTCCTTAACAGCTAGGCCACCTCTGCTTGCCATTAGGACCCAGCTTCAGTGTCTGGCATTGCTCAGCCACAGAGGGAGGCCTCAGCAGAGTAGGGAGGAGGCCAGCTGGCTCTGGCAAAATGCCAGACATTTTTTTATAAAATTTAGAAAACCTGGCTGGATTGACAATTATCCTCCTTTTTGGAAATTATGTCAGGGAACAACTGGACATATGGCAACACCAAATGAGGTAAGTTCCATAGGGGCAACCGTGTTAGTCTAGTAAAGCAAAAAAAAAAAAAAGCAAGGAGTCTTGTGGCACTTAAAGACTAACATTTATCTATCACATGAGCTTTCATGGGAGAAAATCCCACTTCGTCAGACACTTTGAAGAGGGGGAATTTACAGAATAGGATGAGAATAAATGCGGAGGAGTGTAAAACATAGGATCAGGTCATGCTACAATAGCAAATCAGAGCATTTGTAAGGATTCAAACTCTAAGGAACAACACACAGAGGGAGGGTGAAGTCAAGTTACCTGTTATAATGTGAAAAGAATCCATAGTCATGATTCAGCCCTGCTTTCACACAATCTACATATTATTTGAATTAGGCCTATTCCTAACAAAGCACATGAAAAATTCCATCATATCTCATCCATTTACAGATGGATACTATATAGCACTGGTTGTCCAACTTTTTTCCTCAGGACCCAGCTCCAGAACCATCTGCCATGCCGTAATCCCTCCACTGTCAGGGGGGTGGGCCACCCCCCCGGGGCAGCACCAGCCGACAGAGGAGTGATGGGCAGCTGCCCCTCTTCCGGGATCAGCACCAGCTGGCTGGGGAGCGAGGGCTAGCCACCACCACCCCTCCCAGAAGCAGTGCCAGACTGCACATGGCAACCAGTCCCTTCCCCCAGGAGTAGCACCAGCCAGCCAGGGAGCCAAGGGCATCCACGCCCCTCTTAGGAGCAGCCCCCACGCTGGTGCAGTGCCAGTGCCACGACCCAGTACCTGCAGGTCTGTAACCCAGTACTGGGTCATGACCCAAACTTTGACAACCACTGCTTTAAGTGCTTTGCCCATTTCAGCTGTGACTTAAAATCAAGATCCTTATCACCTAGGGTCCTTAAAGAGCCCACGACCTTCTTTTAAGAGCTGGCATCTTGGCCTGGCCACATTTCAACTCTCAGAATTACAGTCAGCCTAAATAAGTTTCCTCTAGATGTTCAGGTCTAAACCAGTACTCTTCATGTTCAGGTGTGTGGTATTGTCATGTACTATTAGTCAGTTGCCCTGTGTCCCCCCCAGAAGTGTCTGCATTTCACTAGGAGAGTCACACTGGTTGGTAGTTTGAAAGAGAAGGATTGCATAAATATAATGTATACATAATTAAGTGAAAAGATCGTTTGATGGTCTGGAATTTTGTAAGGAATATTGTCACATCCTCACACAGTCTAATCAGTAGTCAGCACCTGGCAGGTATTCAATTCCTATTAAAACAACAAGATTAAATTTGAAGTTTATGCATGGGCTTGCTGAAAGATTTGCAGAAGCATTTATCCAATGCTTTGGGCTGGATTCCAACCCCCTTACTCACACTGAATGGTACCTTATGCCAGAGGGGTTCCACTGCAGGACCTGTGGAACAACATAGTGGAGTGAAGTGCTATCCAGCATGAGTAAAGGTAGCAGAGTCCAGCTCATGAGGTCTGACTGAAGTCAGTGCAAGTCTTTCCATTGACTTTCATGAGCATTGGACAATGCCCTTCATAAACAGAGACCACAGTTATCCTTCACTATGTTAAAGGGCAGGAGACCATGAAAGAAGTTGCAGCAAGGGTAGCGATCCAGGCTTGCAAGTATGAGGAACTGAAGGAAGAATGAGGAATCACACCAGAAGGTCTAGACACTGCTCAGGAGTTAACTACTTGTACTTCCATTGGGTCTGGCCAGCATGAGCAAAGTTACAGACTTTAGAATCCCTAAGCAAAAGGAGTCCTACTGAGGTACCAAGAGTGGCTGCTACTGAAATGTTTACAGGTTCTTGCATACCAACTCCTAGTCCCTTACTTTTGGGAGAGAGGCTGCTTGATGAACTTTTTCATTCCATCAGGCACCAGTTTGGGCCGTCTACTTGGCCAATAAACACAGATTAGGATTGCCTTCAGTGGGCTAAGTGCTGTCCCACCTTCTCGTGATAATGCATTTAAGAAGCAGCCAAACTTCCCTCTGTTTATACTCAATATCTGAGCTCCCAGCTCTGTGGAGGTGGATTGTATTGTCCCTCCTCCACACTTTACTGCCTCAGGATCCTGCTGTGCTCATTTTGTTTTATTAAACAAACAATAAAAAACAAAAAAGGTAAATGACTCATCACATTTTTGCTGGCTAGCCAGTAAAATTATATAACTTGTCCAAGACCAGACAATATAAAAGGAAAAAACCATACAATATCACACAGGCATTAGAGTAGGGTTAACAATGCTGTGATCATTACTGGGCTACAGGGAAGTTAGTGAAAATAGCATTGAAAGATGTATTACCTACTAGTCTGTAACTTTCACTGTTATTTGACAAATATACATCTCTCTACTCTTAGCCTAGAAACCTTTAGCCTCCTTGGCTCAAAAATTAGTATGGTTGATATGCAGGGGCATTGTTTCAGTGAAAAAAGGTAGTTACCTAGGCAGCAGCAAAAAATAAGACATTGTGAAAATAATGTTCTTTATGAGATAAATAGATCAATTTGCTTCCAACAGCTGTCATTTTATTTCTGCATATTGTTTTATAAGCTATTTTTAAAAAATTATGTTGACAGAACAGAATTGGGGGGTGAGGGTATTTTATATTTATTTCATCAGGTGTCATGACTAATTGACGAGTGGTTACACTCCATGTAGCGTAGCTGCTTCATTCAGGCTGGGCTCATTTCTCTAGACTTTTCTACACTTTATAAAAGATCTCAGAGCAGTTGTTTACCTATGTGGCTTGTAGACCACTCAGAGTTTATCTTATGCAGTATTCCTAGGAAGACATTGCCTGCAAAGGATGAGAGATTTGAAGGAAGCCTGCTTTATCCCTAAAAACTCTACCCTTTGCTCAGTGTTATCAGGGGCAGAGGGGTGAAAAGAAACTGAATATGAAAAACCAAGGATTTCATTGTTATCACATATTTAAACTGTAGCATAGAAAAAAAGAAAGCCACACCTGTTCAAAAGGGCAGCAGTCTTCCTACAGAGCAAGACAGATAAAGATCACATCCTACAGAGCTGCAATTCTTTATATTGGCACAGACATGAACACAGTAGCAAGTTACTACTTCAATCCTTCTCCTCACAAAGGCCTCTCTGTAAAGTCACCCCAGCTATGCTGAGCAAGTGCCCTTCACACTTTGTAGTCCTAAAAGCTGACCTCTGCTGCAACTGGGAACAACAAGGGCGATAAAGGAGGCTGGTTGACTTCAAGGATGGAACGAAAGCCTGGCAGTGATCAACACTACTAACAAGTGATCATTACTACTGATGCATTAAACCTCTCCCCTTAACCTACCTTCCAACAACTTAAAAAAATAGATTAGTGAAGAGGGAGAAAGCCAAAACCTCACTACCAAGTTTATTTTTAGAATCTGTAAGGTACTTAGAGACCAGGGGAGTTTTACTGCCTGCATGGACAGGTGGTTTGATTCCACCACCAATCCCTTATCAACTTGTGTAAGAAAGGTTAATAGGTGAAGCCTTGAGATTTTCAAAGATTCACCAACATCAGCAAATTCAGGGTCAAGGAGTCTCTAGCAACATTAATGTGCTATTGAGCATGTGGGTTATACCACACAGCTTGTATGTTACAGCTGGCACCTAGCGTAACATTAAGGAACTGCATCTCTCTTCATAACAAGGTGCTTAGAAATAGCAAAGCGACTGCCTATTTATCTTACTAATTTATACAGCATGCCCATACTTATTACACATATTAAAGGGTGCAGTATTAACATGTGAGAAGCTTTACTACATCTCTTGTGCCACTAATGATCTGCCTGCATAACATAACTGGGGTTTGGTCCACCCCACCCCCCCTCCATTTGTCTTTGGGTTTTTTTGGGAGAGCTAGCCAGCTTCCAGGCTTAGTAACAGAGACAACAAGCTGAGAAAGAACAGAACTGTTTTTCTAAGTGTTTGTACTCCTTTGCCATAGGGGCAGCAGCTGTCCAGTGAAGGCAGGAGCTGGCATTTCAGACTTTTGCCAACAGATTTTCTACATAAGCAACAGTAGAGAGAGAGGTACTAATGGAGATGAAGCTAGAATGATGTTACAGAAAAGAACCCAATCATACTGTTTATTTCTTTATTTTTCAGTATTTTATCTTCTTGGCCAGAATAGAAAAGGACAAGTGTTTAGAAGGTGGTCTGTGATCACGCTCCTTTGTTTCCAGTTGTTGCTTTATTCCCGTTTCTTTCTTTTTCTTTCTTTCTTGCATATTTCTTCTCCTCACCTCTCCCTCTTGCTTTAGAGGCAAATGGGACACAGTCAACCCATCTCTGTCTGTCAGATTTGGCGGCTCAAACCAAAATGTTTTGCCAACCCTGATGTAATTAATAAAAATAAATTATCCCGTCTCAAGTGTATGCTGACTATAGCTCCAAGTCTTTGTTAGCCCAAAACTACTGAAAAAGAAACTGGGTTCCTAGAGAAGCAAATCATTAGTTAAAACAAACAACTCCTGACTTTGCTCACCAAGACAGATCAGAGACCTTGTAAACTGAATTTACGCTGCTGTAGGATTTCCTTCAGTGGAAGAAAACACAGGCACATGAAACCAAGAAGATAAAATAGTTTTTGGAAGTCTTCCTAGGAACACACACTGAATAAGCCTATTTCTGTAAGTGGTTTGCTCTCGGGGACCTAACAAGAATCTCCCATGAAATTGTCAACAGGGAACAGAATGTTAACAGCTCTAATGTGAATCTTATTATTTAACAGAGCACTCATGTGACACTCTGTCCAGGTACTTACTCAGCACCTGCCACTGTAGCACTCAAGTGCCTCCCAGCTTCATATGGATTTATACTTACATCACTCCTGTGAGTGGAGAAATGTTTGGCCAGCACTAAGATACAGAGCAATGGCACTGAGAAATGAGGGACCAGATTTTCAAAAAAAGTGTGCTTACTCAGCATCCAGCAGTTGCTGCTGTTCTCAGTGGGAGCTACAAGTACAGTGCAAACCGTTACTGAAAATCTGGCTGCTCACATAAATGCCTGAACAGGGGCAAGGCTCCCTTCCCTGTCCAAGACCACACATTCTCCTTCTCTCTCCTGAGAATGGAACTCACAACTGTCTAGTCCTAGTCCACTGCCTTAACCTTTCTGAAAGGATGGTTGGTCTTGGAATTAAATCTGTCTGGTTTTATTCTGAAGGTTTAGATTATAAAACAAGCCACATGCAATGTACTAACTGCAGCTAGCCCCATGCAAGAAATCAAGTGAGAAGCAGCCAGGTTCGGTGCAAAACTTTTGGTGATTTTGGTTAACCAAACTCAACCGTATTATGCAGTCAGCGCAAACAACACAGAAGGCTCAGCACAAGACCTCAAGATGCCTGTCCCTGAACATCACAGCAATCTCAAAGTTGTGTTTCAATTTGCTCACCAGCAACTACAGATCTAACAACAGGAACACTGAAGCAGGCACACACCCCTGCAAAAAACCACGCTGCCAAGTCTGCCCACATATCTACACAACAGACACCATCATAGGTCCTAATCAAGCCTGCTACTCCATCAAAGACTCATTTACCTGCTCATCTACTAATGTGGTCTATGCCATCATGTGCAAGAAATGCCCCTACACCTTATATATTGGACAAACAGGACGATCGCTCCATAAGAGACTGAATGAGCACAGAGCTGATATCAGAAATCAAAGAACAGAGAAACCAGTTGCTGAGCACTTTCATCTTCCTAATCACTCGATGATGGATTTGTTAACGACTGTCGTTAGAGCTGTACCTGGGACATCAAGACTTCAAAGAGAGACAGCTGAACTCGAATTAATCTGCAAGCTAAATTCTGTGAAGGCTAGTCTGAATCGAGACTATGGATTCTTTTCCCATTACAAAGGGTAATTTGACCTCAGGCTTCCCATGGTTTGAACCTGTAAACTGCTCTGATTTGCTGTTACTTTATGACCTGATCCTATGTTTTACACCTCCTTGCATTTAGTTTAATTCCCTTCTGTAAGTTCACCCATCTTCGAAGCATCTGAGGAAGTGGGATCTTCTCCCACGAAAGCTCATGCAAAAAAATAAATCTGTTAGTCTTTAAGTGCCACACAACTGCTTGTTGTTGTTTTTCAATTTGCTGTTTGACTCTGTCACTCAAAAGGATCTTGTGGCTACATCCCACTAAGATACATTCCAGTGTCACTCTTGGCAATACTGAAACACACTAGATACCACAGACCACTGTAACACTAGACAACAGGATAGCTGGAGGGGTTTAAACAGAAGGATGTTGCTAATGAATGTAACATATTCATTAATATTTTACAGCTAGACATTTCCCCTTCCCCTCTCCCTCTCTCTACTTTAAAAGAATGAGGGCAGGAAAGGATCTCTCCCCCAGTGCTACTTTTCTCCATGACACATGGCGTGATTTCAGCAGCAACAGAAGGAAGATTTGCAAGGTATTTTAAGAACTTTGTGTTTCTCCTTCTATTCCCTATGGCCTACTTACTGCTGTCGATAGGCTTCCTGATCAGTTGAATGGGTGTTCAGACCTGGTCAGTCAAATCAGAAGATTGATCTGATGGCAAATTTGCTATGTCTGTGAAGACCTGAGTTCTGAGTTCCCACCTCTCCAAGGAAGTCTTACTCTCCTTTTAGGCCATGCTAACACTGATTTCACATCATGCCAAGCACATCACTGGAGAAACAGAGCAAAAGCTCCTTTCTCTCACACTTGAAGAGTTCACCACCTCATAGAACTCACAAGCAAAGAGGCTAGAGAGTAGAAATCAAACCTGGGTCCCTTGCCCAGCAATGCAGAGCACCAACCTCTAGTTAGGGGTGGGAAATCCTTGCATTATAAAACAGGTAATCACATTTATATTTCAGTAGGAATTAAGAGCTCCAAACAGGATCCCCACTGTGTTACATGGCACCTGAGCCACAGTAAGAGACAACATGTAATTTAAGACAAAATAAATCACGGCATACAGTTTAAAAAGCAAGCCCATCACAATCACTCCTCAGGGTTGTGCTCTTTGATTTCTTTAAAAAAGTGCACGTGCACACACTTTTTTTTTTCCTTTAAACTTACCTGGTGCAGAAACCAAGATTTGGCATCGGGTAAGAATAGCCAGGAGGAAATCATTGTGAGAATGGACTGTGAACAGAAAAACAGCTCACTCAAACAGGAGAGAAAATTTTATCTCAAGACAAAGATTCACATATGCAACATGGCAATCAAAGTCTAGATGCAGCCTTTTTACACTACCTTATTTACACTTTCTACGGCCATGCTTTTTCATTCATTTTGAAGGCTGGGTAGACCTCCAATTTATATTCTGTACAGTAAAAACGAGAGTCTTGGGCCACCTTAAGGACTAGCAAATTTCTTCAGGTATAAGCTTTTGTGGGCTGCAACCCACTTTGTCAGATGCATCTGACAGAGTGTGTTGTAGCCCATGAAAAAGTTTATGCCCAAAGAAATTTTACTCCTGGGGCACCTTAAAGACTCTTGTTGTTTTTACTGTCTACAGACTAAGACAGCTACCCCTCTGCAACTTGTCATTCTGTATCAGGGGTGGCCAAAATTATGGAACTCAGAAGCCACACAAGTTGATTATTAAACCTTCAAGATCCACACTGAGGCATACAGCCATGCACTTTTACCAACTAAATTGATTTGCTGATGTTCTTCTGCAACCCACACTTTCATTCAAGAGCCACATGTGGCTCCTGAGCCACAGTTTGGCCACACTTGTTCTGTACAGTGTACATCATATTATATTGTTTTTATAGGCTGAAAAACCTAATTAGAAGCTAAAAAGGAGAAGGTACTTATGACAATAGTGACGAGAACTTGCCCCTCATCATGGATCACACGTTCTCTAGAGAAGCAATGGGAGTTAGTCACGTCAGGTGACTGTATTATTGTGTAACAAGCAGCAACTAACCCAGAATTTGCTGTCTGGAGAAATATGGGAAGCCAGAGGAAATGGGACTTCTCCAGGGACTGTCTCTTACCATTATCCTGGGTAAGGAGTCTGCGAGCTTCCAGATCAAACTCTTCTTTACTGATTTTTTGCTTGAACCAAAGTTTCAAGTTCGCCCAGTATCTGTGCATGGGAGAGAGAATATTAAGCACTGTAAAGAACATAGTTTGGCCTACTGAATCTATTGCTTTTCTCTCATTTCTTAAATAGATAGGCATGAAAGTTAAACTTTGACCTTAAATTGTATTATACATTTTAGAAAAGTCTAACAAGAAGCAATTTTTTTTTTTACATCAGTGAAAGTGGAGTGGGTTAAAGCAGGGTGGAAAATGAAAATGTTTCTCTGCAGCGTTCAAGAGTCAAAGAGCATTGTACTAATGACGGACAAAAAATTAGACCAATCAGCATCTCTTATTTTCATAATTTCGGTCAAATACTTAATTCAAGTTAATTTCTAGTTTTATCGTTACGATCTTAGATTATTAGAGGGAAAGAAGTTGCTTTTGAAGCAGTCTTTTTCTTCTAGATTGTGCTGCATCAGCTGGTTATGACTTATGTATTCCACTGCTAACCATATTTAGGCTGGGCGCTGCCGCTGCTACTGACCAAGGATCTGATTTAGATGAAGATATCTTTAATATTTTTAATGGAATAATTAAAACTGGGAATTGTGTGATTAAGGGACACTGATTTCCCAGATATAGATTGGAGGACAAGTGCTACTAAAGACAGTAGGCCCCAGATATTCCTGGCTGGGACAGCTGACAGATCACCTCTCCAGATATTACCAAATCTAAAATGGCATCATGTCTCTTAGGTTTGGTAACTTATAAGCATCAAGAACCTCTCCTAGAAGAGCTGGTGATGGAAGACAATCTTGGTTTCAATGCCTGAGTTAATTCAGTTTTACCTATATGGAAAGATAAAATAGGTCTGCAACTAGTGTACTGGATTTAAAAGGGGGCAAACCTGAACATTAAAGGAATTAATTAGGGAAGCTGACCGGACTGAAGAACTGCAGGATCTGAATGTGGAGATTGCTTGCAGTACATTTCTGCAATTTTGAACACAGCTGTGGCCTGGACCACAAGCAAGGGCAAAACATTTATAGAGAAGGGTTGCAGACCAAACTGAATGAACAAGCCTCTCAAATATGTGATTAAGAGAATGCAAAAAGCCTATAAGGAATGGATTGGCAAGGACAGTTGCCTCTTGGAAATCAAGTAGTATAAGCAGAAAGTGAGAACTACCAAAAGTAAGCAGAGTTGGACTTTGTAAAAGAAATTAGAATCATCAGTGAAAGGTTTTGTAGCCACATGAACAAAGGAGGAAGCAAGACTGCTAAAACAGTGAGATTGTCTTTAATTTCCATTTCAATCTAGACATAGTCTAACACCTAAAAACTGATGCTAATTAGTCACTTAATAAAAGAAATGAGGCTCTTGAGGACAGCGACAGGGTGACTAAAAAGAACAAGAATATGGAAGTAGAAATTACCACACGAGGTGCAAGTCAAACTGAAACAGCTTAATGGGACCAAAGCAGGGAATACATCCAAGAATATTTAAGGAACTGGAACATGAAATTGCAAACCCAGTACAAAGTATTTTTAAATGAATCCATAAATTGATTGTACCCTGTGACTAGAGAATTGCAAAATATAGTACCTATATTTAAGAAACAAGAAGAAAAGTGATTTTGGAATCTACAGGCCCATTAGTTCCACATCAACTGTATGTAAGGTGTTGAATCAAATTTTGAAAGAGAAAGATCTAAGCACAGAGAGGTAAACACTAATTGGGACAAAATATATCTTGGTTTTACAAAACAATGTGCTAGACCACTCTGTCCTCTTTTGGATGAATAAAAAGGTTTTCAAAACAAAAGAAGTACTCTAGATCCAACCTACCTGGATCTCGGTAAAGCATTTTATACAGTTCCATATGAGAAATTATTAGTTAAGTTGGAGAAGATGGGGATTAATACAAGAATCAAAAAGGTGGGCAAGGAATTAGTTAAAAGAGGAGACTAGAAGAGATTTAAACTGTGGTTTGGGACCAAATCTTATTTAATGTTTCATTAATGATTTTGCCACAAGAAGCAAGAGTGTGCTACTAGAACTTACAGATGACACCAGGCTAGAAGGTACTGTCAATACAGAGGAAGATTTGAATAGCATACAAGAAGATTCAGATGATCTTGAAAACTGGAGTAAAAGAAATGGGATGCAATTACATAGTTCAAAGTAATATGCTTAAGGACTAACAACAAGAATTTTTGCTGTACGTGGGGGACATATCTGTTGATAGCAACAGAGGAGAAGAATACTTGGATGTGTTGATCGATTGAAGGATGACTAAGAAGTGTCAAAGTCGCTGTGAAAAAGGCTAATGCAGTCCTGGGAGGCATCAGGTGAGCTATTTCCAACAGAGATAGGGAAATGTTACAACCATTAGATGAGGCACTAGTGCAGTCTCTCTCAACCTTTAGTGGGCCAGAAACACCTAAATGTATTAGTTACTTTATGTGGAACACCAGATGAATATATTCTCAAAAATGCTGATAACAGTGGTGGGAGATTTAACATGCCTCAGCTGCAGCAAAGCTTCCACGTGTGCATCAACATCCACTGCCACCTACCTGAACCTTTGCTGCAGCTGAGGCATTAAATTGCTCCTCTCCCTCTCCATTCAGCCACCCTGCCCCCAGAGGGGTTGGGGTGGGTCAGGGAACACCTGCACTACATCTGAGGAACATCAGTGTTCCAACAGTTGAGCAACCCTGCACTAGTGTAACCACATCATGGTTAAGAAATATGGATTTAAATTGGAAGAGGTGCCAAGCTACTAGGAGGATTAGAGGAAGGGAGAATCCGCCTTTTGAGAGAAAGCCTAAGGACCATCGCTTGTTTTGCATAAGCAAGTGAAGGCTGAGAGGAAACATGACTATCTTCTATAAATACATCAGAGGTATAGACACCAAAGGAAGGAGAGGAGTTATTTGAGCACCAATGTTGACACAAGAGCAAATAGATATAAATCGACCATCAGTAAATTGAGGCTAGAAATTCAACCAACCTTCCTAACCATTAGAGGGGGGAAATTCTGGAACAGCCTTCCAAGGGGAAGACTGGAAACAAAAAACAAAACTTGTTTCAAGACAGTTTAAATATGAAGGGACAGTGTGATGAGGTTGTCCACAACTTCATATGGCCCATCCATGACTCCTCTTAGCAAATACCTCCAACGACCAGAAATGGGACACTAGAGGAAAATGGCTCTGAGTTACTACACAGATTTTTTTCCCCCTGCCAGCTGTCTGCCTTGTGGATCTCACCCACATGATCAGAGTCTCACTCCATCACCATATTTGGGATTGGGAAGAAGTTTTTGCCTGGGTCAGATTCACAGAGACTCTGGGAGTTTTAACCTTTCTTTGGTCTCTTGTTGGTTTGAACAAGAGTAAGTAGTGGGTTCTCTGTAACTTGAAGTCCAAGTCAAGATTTGAGGCCCTCAGTAACACAGCCATATGTTATGGGACTATCACATGAGTGAACAGGCTTGGTTTAGTTCTGTGGCCTGTGATGTGCAGGAGTTTAGGCTGGATAAACTTATGTTATTTGAAGCCATTTAAGGGCCAGTTTGCACTAACTGGAAGCTGGGGTAGAGACTTTTAGAAGTAGGGTTTTTTCCTCCCCATTTTTCTCTTAAGTATCTTTTCCCCCCTTTTGCAAACATTTATCCACACCACCACCACACCCTTGTACTAATGCTATTAACAACAGCTCATTTCTAGATATACTTATGTAGCAACAAAGCCAGCAGAGGGAGCTCAAAGACATTAAAACAAAGAATCTTGTATATTAACAAGATTCTGCTGAATACAAGAGTCAAACAAATCTGCACCAAGAACTGTAGGAGTTGAGGCTAACACATACCATTAGGAAGGTGAACTGTCTAAAATTTGGGATCAGAGTTGATTTTGGAGAAAGGACTTCAGCTATAGCACCAAGGGCTCGTAACGTGGGGGGAGGGTTAGTACATGTTCCTTGACATGCACCATCACTAGTATCCATATTTCTTTAAAGTTTCTCAATCACTTAAAAACGGTGGTTCTCCTGAAACTGAAGGTATTTAAAATTCAAGAGACTTCACTCAACATGTATGCTTTAATTTTCAATGGCAAAACTAGCTAAAAGCACCCAGGCAATTTAGAAATCTACAGATCATGGGTCCTACTGTTTGCAAATGCCACAAACATGTGGAACTTGGACCACAGCCAGCAGAATTTACTCTAGCATGGTCAACAAATGGACTTAATAGCAGCCAACAATAAAGGATATTAAAACAGGATAATGAATAATTAATAAAACATTCAGTGAAACATTAATAAAACTAAAAATAGCACACAAGTCACATTAATTGTACTAGTGAACACATGGGTTTGTGAAGGCCAGGAACTGTTTCCACTTTGCTGTCAACAGTTTTATCTTAAGAACTGGTCATATATTCCCAAACAGTGCCAGAACGTCTCCTTAGAGGATGGAGGAGGATGTATAGCACCTGACACAAAGACAGCTGACCCTCTCCACATATAAAAGCAAAGCCTACCAGTGCCCTAAAGCCTAAACCTATATTTTCCTGTCAGGTAAAGATGCAGGGTGGGGCAGAACAGGCCTCCATCTCCCACCAAGATTTCGACATGCATTTGCAGAGCTGCATTTACCCTCCTCCAGCCCCACAGATCTCTATTCTTGCTCCTAAATGATTCCGCAGCCCTGTCACTTGGGCACCAGTTACCACAACAGCAATTGTACTTTGTGACTCTTCTGATGAGCGCAGAGAATGCAGGGATAGTTAATGTTGTTCTGTCAAGCATGAGTGGGAGGAGGTAGAGAGAGAGATATTTGTGTTTTCAAATAGCATTGAACCAAATTTGTCTTCCTTGCCAACGTGAATTTAAAAACAATAATGCTTCTCAAAGTCCCCCCCCCCCCCCCAATCCCTACCTATACCCTACTGTCAAATGGGTGGAATTTTTGGCAGAGCAAACACTTGTGACCATTCCAGAAAAGGGGGCGGGGAGGAGTTAAGAACAGGCAGATAGGCACAAGCCTGTCCACATCTAAAGGTTCCTTCCTCATCCTAAAGAGAGAAGGCACTGAGCCCAGGGCTTGAAAGAGGCCAGGGGACGACTAATGATAAACAGGGACAGGAGTGAAAATTAGAGAGCCAGAAGGTGACACTAAACCAAAAATCACAGACGGCACCCATTGCTCCTCAAGGGTGTCCAGGAAACCAGTGGACACAGCCCTCAGGAATCCTGACTAGATACATAATTTGAGGAAGAAGTAGAAATAGTCCCAAAGAACAGAGTACCTCCCTGACCATCATTCTCTTTCTGATACAGGGAATGGCCCTTGATCAGTGCCAGAAAGTTGAGATGAGTGTAGACCAGGAGATGAAGCTCTAAGTGCAGGCAGAACCCAAGGAGGTTCTGGAGGAGCCAGAAAAGGGGCTGGTGCACTCAGTGTAAACATGCACCAGGGCTTCTCTCATGCAACAGAAGGGGCAAGTGTTGGGAAGGGGAATGAACCACATCAAATATATGTCTGGCCTCACAGCTCTGTGAAGGAGCCACAGACATATCTCAGCAGGCTGTGGGACCAAGGTGGAATACAGATTCATCCACCAAGGCACCTCAACCTCTACAGGTGGTAGATTTGCAGCAAGAGTGCATATAGTTGTTTCCTAGCAGGGCCCAGGAACAAACCAGCTCACAGTCATGCAGCTCACTCAGGTGGCAGAGGAAGCTGGTGATGGTGCTAAGGGGCCAGGGGCCCAATGCCAAGGTCCAGGAGTGGAAAGCAGGGAACACCCTCTTGCAGGACCCACTCAGGGAAGGTCCGAGAGTTGAGTGGTAAGGCTGCCCTCACCTCCTGGAGCATGGGCCAGGGCACACGAGGGATGGAGAGCCTCAAGCACCCAGACATTTGTAGCTGTGTACATAGAGCAGCGTAGACTCCATTTCATGTGCTTCCATCCCAGGGAGTACAGCAGACACATGAGCAGAGAAGGGGGCAGTTAAAAAAGCATGGACACCTTAAGGTGATCACATATCCCCATCACAGTTACCCTCATGAATCATATTTTCAATATTTCCCCTCCCTCCCATACTCAACTCCAATTTCAGTTAACAATGTGAACTTTAAAGGCACATTTAGAGGGGAAAGGGGGAAGTGTTCTCAATTAGTTAAACAATCTATTCTTGTAATTCAATTGGCCTATGTTCCAATATGATTTTAAAAAGCCATGAACAAACAGGAAGCTTTCTGTGACAAAGAGTGGCCAACAGCTGTGCTCCATTAACTATGGATACAATATGATTCTTTGCACACACTGGACTGCAAGTCAGAGAGGTAGGTCTACTCCAATTCTCCTAACATTCAGCTGGGTGACAGTGAGCAAGTCACTTCACATGCCTGGGCTCAGGTTGCCCATCTCTAAACAGGCAGAACTTAAATAACCTAGTTAAGCGCCACATGTTAAAAGTGAGGGCCTATGTGATTTCTCACTGTAAAACAGGATATATTGGTCTAGTGCAAACCCAGGGGGTGAAAAATTTACCTCTCTCCATGAATATCAGCTCAAATAAATCTTAACAACTGCTTTGATTTGCTGTTACAGTGTGACCTGATCCCATGACACACTTCCCTGCACTTATTTTCCTCCCCAATCTTCAAAGCATCTGACAACAGGAGCACCACTAGCCCAGAAAGATCTGGGGCTCGACACGCTCACATTCATGGTTTGCAAGCCGCCCTTGCAGCTGCCACCACAGCGGCAGACTCAGGGCTCGGGAGCTGGGACTCAGGGCTCCAGCCCCGCAAGCCCAACACCAGTGATGCCCCTGTCTGACAAAGTGGGATCTTCTCCCATGAAAGCTCATGACATAAATAAATTTATTACTCTTTAGGTGCCAGAGGACTCCTTGCTTGCTTAGCTCAAATAAACTAAAGCTGAGTGCACCAAAAGTCAGTTGGTGGCTTCCAGCTACACTTGCCAACTTTTCATGAGATCCAGAGTTTTAACCAAATAGAATTTAAACACAGGTTGGCAGAAAAAGAGACACAGGCCACTACTTCATGGATCAACCTTCCCCATGATTCTTCTGATCTCTTTCTGTCCAACAGCTGGGACTCCATGTACCTGAACAGCTGTTAACTAGGGCTACCAGATACCAAAGCCTGGAAAGGAGGACAGAGAAGTACGAAAAGAAGGACACATGGAGAAAATGTAATATTCTTCTGTTTTTCAGGGGCCCTCAGAAAACTTTCCCCTAAAAATAAGGTATTTTGTGGCATTCCAGCATACTTTAACCCCTATAAGTGAAAAGCCAGACAAAATCGTGTATTTTAAAATGCCTGCTAGGCGGAAGGCATGAAGGTAAAAAGGAGGACATGTCCTCCTTTTGCCTGACATTGGGTAACCCTACTGTTAACTCTACCAGCAAAGATCAAGCTCCATGCTAATGAATGAAAAATTGCTGTTCTCAGATGCCCCGTAGATTAATCAAGTCAGGTTGCAAGGCCAGAAGGGAGCACTCTGGTTACCTAGCCCCACTTCCTGCCTGGCTCCCATGACCAACCTTCCCCACACTGATCCCTAGATCATCTGGGGAAAACATCCCACCCAGCTTTAAATGGTCAGTGACAGAGAATCCACCAGGATGAAGGTTACCAGATGTCAGGCAAAAGGAGGGTATGTTCTCCTTTTTACCTTCATGCCCTCCACCTGGCAGGCATTTTAAAATACACGATTTTGTCTGGCTTTTCACTTATAGGGGTTAAAGTATGCTGGAATGCCACAAAATACCTTATTTTTAGGGGAAAGTTTTCTGAGGGCCCCCTAAAAACAGAAGAATATTAAATTAATGCTACATTGTCTCCATGTGTCCTCCTTTTCATACTTCCCTGTCCTCTCTTCCAGGCTTTGGTATCCGGTAACCCTAACCAGCGCTCAGTCCAATGGTTCATCACTGCCCACCCACCCTCAAATGCCCTCAGCGCCCCAGCCTGCCTGCTGCATCAGCCCAGGCAGGGGGCAGAGCAGGAGCGTCACTGCCCCAGGGAAGGACCTGGGGTGCCAGCCCAGGCCATGCCCCCAGCCCTGATTTTGCACTGGAGCTCGACCTGGCCTCAGGTGCCTGCTGCCCCCAGCCTGGCTCTGGGTCCCTGGCAAGTGACAAGGCAGGGAGCAACAGCTGCAGCCGCAGGCGGCCCAGGCAAGGATGGGGCTGGAAGCGGCTGCTTCCACCACAGCGGCTGGGCCCCAGATCTCTGGCCAGAGACCAGAAAAGGCAGGGGCCAAGGACCTGGGGCACTGGTGCTGGGATTCAAGGCACAAGCCCCATGTGCCAGGCCCCAGCGACACCCGTGGTGCAGAGGGTGCACTGGGCACCCAAGGAGCCAGGAGTCCCCAGAGCAAGGCTGGTTTTTGCCTCCCACAGGCATAGGGTTACCAGATGTCAGGCAAAAGGAGGACATGTCCTCCTTTTTACGTTCATGTCTTCTGTCTGGCAGGCATTTTAAAAATACATGCTTTTGTCTGACTTTTTACCGATAGGGGTTAAAGTATGCTACAATGCCCTGGAAAACCCTATTTTCAGGGGGAAGCATTCCAGGGTCCCCTCAAATCAGAAAAATATTACATTAATCCTCTATTTTCTCCACGTGTTCTCCAACGTCGTCCTTTCCATACTTCCCTCTCCTCCTAGCCATGCTTTGGTATCTGCTAACCCTCCACAGGCAGGAAGCTCGTGGCTGCAGGCCAAGCACCCAGGCCCGAGCAGACCAGAGGGAGCTATTGCTGAGGCCCCAGCAGCTAAGCGCCCTCAATTCCCTTATCATGCCGCTGGGAGTCGGAGGCAAAACATTTCCGCCCGCAGTGGCCCCGGCCTAGGCCGAGCCGCTCCACGCCCGGCGGGCCAGGCTCCCTCTCGAGGCCGGGGCTCGGAGGCCGGGCCGGGCGGCGGGCCACACTCACTGCTTCACGTTCTCGCCCAGCGCCTCGCTCAGGTTCTTCTTGGCCGCCTCCAGCTCGCTCACGTACGTCGCCATGGCTGGCTCGCCACCCTCCCGCACCGCCACGCGCCCGGCCGCCGCCAACAACCACAGCATCAAGCGAAAGAGGCGGGACTAGGAAACGGGGCTCCGTCCTCTCCCTATATCCCCCCCCACTTCCGCTTTCTGTTTGTGTCACAGCGCCTGCCCGCGCCGCTTCTTTAGAGGAGCCGCTGTGGCGGTCACATGACACCGCTGCCCCGTGGGGGGGGGGGGTCTCGAGTGCTACAGTTCGCCAGCTGGTGCGCAGGGTTCGTTCTGCGTTGTCAGAGCTGGGCTTGTGGGGAGGCGTCACCTCCTTTCGGCAGCTGTGTATGAGTCAGGAAGCAGCAGGGGGAGGTGTGCAAGCATTGTCCTTTGGGAGCCCTGAGCGGTTGTGATTGCACCCAGCTCAGTCTTTGAAGAGAGGGAAGGTTGCTGTTCATTCTCACCACAAGGCCTCATAGGGGGCACAGAAGGTACTAGGGGGTTGTGGGGCGCCCAGGGGCCTGAAAAGCTTATGGCACTGAACTTTCTCCCCTGGACGTTTTCATTGTAGGTCAGAGTAAAGTATCCGCCCCACTGGATGGTTGTGGCCTACATAAAGTATTTAGGTTTAAAAGACTGTCTAGAGTCCACCTCACTGTATTATTACAAATCTTGGGGTCAAAATCATTGTTTGAAAACCATCTGCTCAGTGTGAAGCAGCAGCAGCCAAAAAAGCTAATGATGTTTGGAACCCTTATGAAACAGATAACTAATAAAACAGAAAATACCATAATGCTATTTACATAAATGCATGGTGTACCCACACCCTGAACACTTCCTGCAGTTCTGGTTACCCCATCTTGAAAACAATAGATTAGAACTGGAAAAGGTACAGAAAAGAGCAACACAAGTGATTGGGAATATGAACAGCTTCCATATGAAGAAAGATTAAAAAGCTGGACTATTCAGATAACAGAGGGATATGATGGAGAGCTATAAAATCATGAATGGTGTGCAGGAAGTGAAAAACCTCTTGGTTCCTTCACATAACATATGAACCAGGGATCACCCAATGAAATTAATCAGCAGCAGGTTTAAAATAAACAAAAAGAAATATTTCACACAATGCACAGTACCTGTGGCACTCATTGCCTTGGGCTATTTTGAAGGCTAAAAGTATAACTGGATTTAAAAAAAGATAAATTCATGTAGGATAGGTCAATCAATGGCTATTAGTCAAGATGATCAGGGACGCAGCCCTGTGTTCTGGGTAAACCTAAACCCCCACCTGCCAGAGACTGTATGTGGACGCTAGGTTACTGACCCTGCCAGCAGGTTTGAAAATTTGAGGACCTTGGGGGGCAATCACTGCATCCCTGGGGTATGGGGTAGATTTGGGGTGAACTTTATTAAAATAGGTATGGGAGTGGGGTGAGTGGTGTGGTGTATATATAGCGCTTGTCACAGTGGGTTTTTGTGAAGTGTTGGGGGGGTATCTAACTTTGCGGAGTGGGGGCAGGTT